>CM052133.1:7062403-7273806 GCA_028454255.1 Halictus ligatus
ACGCATATCTTTATTTTATTTAAGAGTCGTGTAAAAAAAGAAGTTGGGTGTAGTTGTCCCTATTTTCTCGCGAAGTATCGACAGGTTTTACGCGGATAGCGTACGACGAAGTTTGAAAGAACTCGGAGACGACGCGACGAAGGGACTCGTGTCCCGCCCTTTTGTAATCGATTACTGTCCAGCGGTCCCTGTCGAAACGTAAGAGCGTCGAAGTTCGCAGCGCCAGATTTACGTATAGAGCATCGCTGCCTGTCAAAGTAGAAACAGACTGTGCCGGTCCTTCGTAAATTACGAGACAGCCGGGGCCATCTTTTACATGCAACAACGCGCAGGATTTTCAGCCATTGTATCGGCCGAGGGCTGCCCTTTGATAAGTCACTGGCTGACTAACGAAGCCTAAAGGTGGTTCGCCGGTTTTCACCCGTCCCTCTCGCCTTCGTCCACGTCTCCGCATACCCTTCTCGCCGTCTTCCTATTTCTTTACCCCGTCCCCTGTGCGACTCCGAGTCGTCTTTAATCGACCACCGCTGATTTAGATCCGACAGGCCGATCCCTGACATCGGGACGAGTAATTAGGATTCAAGCTCGTGCGTTGATCGAGACTTTCAGATTACGCAAGACCTGTCCCCCGATTTTTCAGTGAAACCGATCCGGGACATTTTGTAAACAAACGCAGCATGAAAACCACAATCTCGGAGAACGCGCTCGATTTTCGTCGCTTTCCTCAAACCTCCATGAGTTCGAGGAGACCTCCAGTTTCCATAAGTTTCAGACTTATTCGTGGACCGCGGATTTTTGTGCAAGATAAAAATTGTTTGAATTGCAAGCTGCATAATTGTGTAGAATATTTTTAAATTCGTTTAGTTTTTACTGTTTTGCGTTTGATCCACTTGTTCTGTTCATAAATGCATAAGATCCGCAGTCATTACATGTCTAGCATATTACTAGTCGTCAAAGTGCTTGCAAAAACATGAAAATTATGTGTCCCTAGATCGATACACACAGAGCCCTTTTTGTGATAAATGTTGTCACATTTTTTGACGCGTGTTTTCCTATTAACAATGCTAAATATTTCACATTATAAAAATAAAAGTGACAAAGTTTCAGATCGATACGAATGGAAGAATAGCATCATGCTTTACGTGAAAAATCAGACAAATTGACACGAGGGACGGATGAGGGTTAAGTATCGTCCGTGTCTACTTTCGGAGGGTATCCGAGCTCGCACCGTTCGTTCCATCCAGCTCCATGGAGGCGTACGTCTGACCCGATCGGTTATCGGGGCCGCGTTGTCTCGAACGGCGATATTAATTCGCGATTCCATTTAATTTTCTCTCTGGGGACCACCGCAGCGCGGTCCCGTCATCGCCAATCAATATGCTAACGAGCGATTTCGTGGTGAACAGAAAGAGCGAGATAGAGAACGAGAGAGAGAGAAAGAAAGAAAGAACAAGTAAGAGAGAGGACAGCGCAGGAATGAAACGGGGGAGACCGAACGGAAAGAAGAGAGCCGATCGGTAATCGAAGCGGACTCGCCGCTGGGGAACCTTCCACCTTCGTTCTGGGTATCTCTTTTGAATGTGCGCCGGCCAATTAAAATAATTAGCGACGAGACGAACGAGACCGAGCTTACCGGGCCGATTATAGATACAGATACGGAGAGGGAAAGAGATCGATGAACGGATAGAGAGACTGGCAGAGCGGACGGGAAAAGGAAAACGAAGGGTGGAGGACGCGCGTTATTTACCGCGAAACTGATTTAATATCCGCTCTCGAGTAACGGGCAGCTCGTTACGCGAGCACAGAGAGGAAAAGTGGTAACCGGGGGCCGATCTTAATGAAAATGGTGTCCGTTTCGTGTGACGAGAGGCGAACGCTGATGGATCTTCGCCGGTCTCCGCGCCGCAAACTCGTTATACAGCGGCCCTGCTCGCTTTTCACCGAGCGCCATTGTTGCTGACACGTTTAACGTTACATTCCAGCGTTTTTAAAAGCGTTTCAGAATGTCCAAGAACGTTCCACGCGAGACTTCAATCGGGGGTGTTTAATGCAAAAACGGTGTAAGTCAATCTTTTCGCAATTTCGTTTTGCAGCACGTCTCGAATGCCAAACCTTCGTTCTGTATTGTGCAGAAGTGGTGTAAGTACAGTTACATTAATATTCGAACAGAATAAGCTTTTCTAAATTGGACCAAACGACCTGACTATGTTTTTAGCAATTAGAAGCTTTGGTTTACTGAATGGCGTGCCAAATTGAAAACATTGCAATTCGTAGGAATTACATGCAAAATTGAAAAAGGTACTTTTTAAAACTTTTTTTTGAACAAGTAATGAAAATTTGAAATATGCGTTTTGTATGTTAGTTATACGCATGCTGAAAATTTCATGAACTGGAACAGTAAAGAAGGTGTAACTTCCATATCCAATGTAAAAATTCATCTACCTATATATTCATAGCACATTTGGAGTACATTACTTTTAATTGTCTTTTATTGGTTTACTCAAATTACTCGAAAGTGAAGTCGCCTCTTTATTGCAGCAGTTTTTTCACTCATATAAAATAACAATATGTTCTGTATAAGAGAAGATTATAAATACTATAATGCATCCATTTATTATCGGACTTCAAATAAGTAGTAGTTCCTAAGTGTTCCTAATAATTTGATTACTATCTGTATGTAATTGTGGTATTAATGATGTCCGACTATGTAATATAGATTAATAAAACAAGTAACCACCGGCTGCAGAAATAAATGTCGAGTCTTGGTCGACATACGTCAGCGAAGTATTAAATAAGAGTATAATAATTCTTCTAAGAGATTGTTACTCGAAAATTGTTGGTTCACCGTATCCAACATACATACATTTTTCAAACTGTAATTTCCAACGAATGTTTAAGGACACTTGGAAATGGATATGCTTTAAGCACAAGAGTATAATAATCCGTAAAGAGATTATTACTTGAAACTCGTAACGTCACGATTAAATTTTTATGAATTTGCTGAATCACGATCGAAGAAAGCGTTGAGAAATTCTTGGCTGTTAATGGTTGGGTTGTAAAACATTATTGGGCAACTTCAGCGCGCGAAGCGTTAATTGAAAAATTACGGCGTGCTTTCGAACATTGAAAATTTCGATTCTATTGATGAAACGATGATGTTCAGTAAAAGTCAGTTGGAGACATGGCTTATAATAAAGGGCTCTTCGCTGGGAGGCGTTTATCGAGGAGGAAACAGTTCCTACCGAAGGATGGAATCCAGAAACCGACAACCGGTCAGAAAGGTTTCGCAGTGCCGCAAAGAAACGAGACAAATCACCGTTATTAGTGGGTTCGCCGGAACGGTTTCATTTTCGTTATTGCCGGGCAATTTTACAGTAGTAAAGTGAAATTAAACGGAAACGCGTCGCCCGAGGCCGATCGTACATAATCCTTTAATATTTTCTAGTAGCCCTCGCGTCAGAAGATGACGGCAACCCGAAAGAGACAGAGCTAAGGTATCAGCGTATCGTTCCTCCACCGGATTAAATTCGCGTTTACTTTGATCGTTCCTGACACGATTTTCTCTAGTAACGATATCTTTAGCGCGATTGCACAACCGATACGTAAATTAATAACCATCTACGCTGCGAAGAGATTGGACCACCGTGTAGATCTACCAATTAATCATTAATCTTTTCCAGCTGTCGTTTCCTGACGTGCTTCATACTTTTCCGGGCTAAACTTTTTCGAAACCATCCTATTATTAATTACTGCTCGCTATCAGCTTTTTAAAAAGGTAAAGCACTTTAACGAGCTTAATCATTCTAAAATTTCAATGTGACAGTATTCTTTCGCCTGTACAGTCCATGGTATCCGTACATTATGCATTTACAAGAGTGCTCGGTTAAATTTACATCCGTTCGGAAGTCAGCGGTTCAATTTTCGCGACTACCTTCTTCGCCTCCATTCTTTGCATTTTATTAATTCACTATTCTTGTCTACCGAGGTATGTAGCTTGACCAAGCTCAAGACACTGACAAGTGACGCGGACTTCTGTAAATTTAACCAAGCCAATTTTAGTTAAATTTAACCGAGCAATATTGTAAGTACATTTTGCGAAATTGGATTCGAAAAAAGAAGCAGAGTATATAGTTTTCATACATTTAGCAAATAAATTGGAAACCTAACAAATACTTAGAATAACCAGTTTGGTCCCGTGGACAATCTGGGTCGATTATGTGCAGAACGTAATTCCTTTCTTTTCAAAATTTATTTTTTCCCATTAATGCTTTAACCATTTAACGTCCCAACAACCATATATTAAAATAGGAACATGTGTGGTTAGACCAGAATTTTTTAGAACTTTTTAAAACCGAATTTACCTAAAATTTTACTTTTACTCTGGAAAAAATTGAATCGCGTATTACTGTCATGATTAACACTAGAACTACCGAGCCCTAAACGCGACTTAGACTTATCCCTTTATAATAACAGCAAGATTGAATTTGCTCAGGTTTCATACGATTTTTATAGTAACATGTACTCCAAAGAAGAGATATATTAAAATATTTCCCATGAAAACATTTTCATAGTTTCAGTAATTGAGGAAGAAGAAATCATCAACCAGTCATTTTGACTGGTTCGATAGTTCTAGTGTTAATACGGTAACGTCAATCAATCAGATGAAAATGCATATGCACTAGAGAAGACATCGGGTCGAGACGAGGCGGGTGCCCAAAAATTTTTAAGAATTCCGAAATTTTCGAGAACCCGTCCCAATCGCAAATAAAATTCTCGACCGGCGCGTCCCGATACGGAATAAAATTTTCGGGTTCCGCAGACCTCCCAATATGCACGAACATCGCTAAAAAATAAAGAAACGATTTCGCTAACTAATTTTTTTTATTTTTAAGCATTTGAAACCCTTCTGGGTTTATTATGCTTTACAGGAATAATATAAGTGGGTACAATAATATAGAATACAGAGATAGAACAAAAAGAATACAATAATAATACAAGTGAATACGATAACAATGTCCGTTAATACTAAATATGTAGATTGCAATTTTTGAAAAAGGAATGAATACTAAGACAAGCTTCAATATTTGGCTTCGCTATGAGCGTGTCTACATTAAGAGATAGTTGAAGGCCCATACTAAGTAGGGCCTTTATTAGCTTGCGTCTTTGTGGATTATACAATTCGCATTGCCATATTGTATGATCGAGGGTTTCGCAGTCCCGATTGCATTTGCACTAGCTATCATTGACAACGCCTACTCGCGCTAGTGAAGCAGCCAGGTTATAGTGATCGGAACGCATTCTGTTAACTGTAACAATGAAACTTCTCCCTAGTTTTAAATGGGCGAACCAGGGAACAGGGCTTTCATTAAAAAATTTTTGAAAGAACTTTTTACCCTTAAAGAAACCTTGGTTTTTTATAACTTCGAAAGTACGATTTTCGGCTTGTTTTTTAAACTTCTCAAATAGATCAGCGTAGGGAACCGCAGGAATATTTACAGTGTTCATTGACGTTGTCGACTTTGCGCTGGGTAGTTCTCACATCTTCAGGATACTTATGATGTCGCTTTCAATACGTGTTCCTTCGGTGCCATCCCTCCCCTACCGCAGGCCCTTCATCAGCGGTAGGATACGACACGAAAACTCAGCTTCTGGTTCGATTACAAAGCGTTACAGGTGTACAGGAGCGATTCCCCGGCGGGGAGAGACCGTACATATTTCACTATCATCGTCCAGTTACCGGCGGTGTCTCTTCTGTGCACACGGCGTAGCAGCCCTCCCCTGTATCTCGTCCAATCTCTTCGCGCAAACGTCTCAACTGGCGGCAGGCATAAATCTTGGTTCAGCGGTGGAGGAGCTGAGGTCTGAGAGGCAGCGGGTAGGAAGACGACGACGACGACGGGGACGAGGAGGAGAACGACAACGACAACGAGGAGGAGGATGAACGAAAAGGAAGATCGAGAGGGTTCGTGGGCAAAGAGAGAGAGAGGGAGGGAGGGAGAGGGAGAGAGGAAGAGAGAGAGAGAGAGAGAGAAGCAGCGTGGCGGCGGCGGCAGCTACGACAGCCGAGGATTTCACGTGAAGCAACAAGGGGAATCACGAGGAGGAGAGGATCGAAGAGGAAACAATCGGCGATCACGTGGCTGACGGAAGACGATCTCGGTCTCGGAAGTCCTCTTGGCCGACCAATGCGAACGGGAGCGGCGAAACCGATCCACAAAGCTCGAGCTCCGCCTACGTGGCCCCCGTTGCTCATCCTTCCCGTTTCCCTGCCTTCCCTCGTTGTTGCTGTTGTTGTTGTTCCTACCGCTGCTGCTGCTAGCTGTTCCCGCATGCTGTTGACCGGAGACGGCAGCACGATCGGACAGCCGCCACCCGTTGTTTTCGTTCTTCTTACCTTTCCCCTCTTCAACAGACTGGTCCCCCCCCCCCCCCCCCCCTTCGCTCGAACAGCATTCGGGCCCCTGGTCTCCCGGCCCCCGCCTTCGGCTCGTGTCAATTAATGTCCCTCCGCGTACAACGTTGCGCGGCTACTTTCTTCGCCGCATCGCTTCCCTCTTGTGCCGCCTTCTAGGCCCCCTTTCCTGGCCCCCGTAGATTGATCGATGGCCGCGGACCCCGCGATGAATTGGGCCCCGTCGCCGCCGTATTTTTCGGCGACCTCTCCTCCGCAGACCGTTCCACACGACGAACGTTGTACCGCTCGACGGCTAGCCGAACGCGGCCTCTCCAGAGGTGTGCTAGAACCCGAAAACGTCGGGTACCCTACGGTCCGGACGGGTCGGGAAGGCATTGGGGTAAAACCAGGTAATACGCCTCTGTTTACAAAACGACCCGCCTTTGTTTCACGCGGGTGAATAACAATACATCATCTCACGAACGACAGATTCACATTCCACTCAGAAGCCTAGAAGCATAACGAAAGGAATAGTAGACGAATCTGACTAGACAGCAGTCAAAGACCAAACACACTGAGACAAGATCTGAACTCTTCAAACAATACAACGTGGCAGTTCGGACTGCATTCTACAATCAAAATTCTAGGCTCTTCACCAAAAAAGGTGATTCACATTGCAGATCTGGAGCAACTTAGATCGCATAAATGTGCCTTACTTCACCACATAACCGATAGTTATCCTGAACACATATTGCTTAAAAATAGGTATCTACTAACAAATTATTATACATTGGAATGAGCAGAATGATCAGCTCACTTCTCACTTCCCACGTGTAGCCTCTGCACGTTGTTCGTATAGCCTCACATTAACTAGTAGAACTAGTTGACTAGTAGAACAATTTTCCTACTGTAAAATTTCGAGTTTCGATTTTGAATTTATGTAAAACGTAACATTATGCAAAACAAACGAATCTGAATGAATATTAACAGAGCATTCCCTGCAGCATTATCGCGTTTACGTGTTAGGCGTCACTGAGGAGCTGGGGCAAGAAGACGTAGTTCCGTGTACGTCTAATAAAATTATGCCAACCATTTCGAAGCATCACCTAAAGCTTTTTGTCCCCTCCAACGCAGCGAGGAGAATTAGCATCGCCGTTTTCGGGAGCCTACGAAAGAAACGAGCGTATCCGGGGGTGCGGCGTCCAGCTGGGGCCAGGTTACGCTTTTGCGGGTAAACGGGGCTAATGAGGCAGTTTGGCTGCGTCAGGGGCGCCGGTTATATTTTTCTTTGACGCATCGAGCGCTTGTCCAACTGTCCGTCCATCCATCCGTCCAACGTCTTCGTGGTCCGGCAGCCTCTCTCTTCAGCGGCACCGGCCGGCGGACGTAGAAGGGAGACACAACGCGCCGGAGCGTAGCGAGCTCGGGAGATTGACGTGGCACGTTGTCCCAGTTGACAAGAATGTGACAAGAACTAAACTGACTTCGCTGTCCCGCTCGTCCCGTGCACCGACGTAGGCGGCGTTCGTGCCGAAATTGCCCTGTTCTTCTTATTCGCCTCGCTACCGGCCCAAGAAAAGATCGGGACCGTCTCCCCAGTGTCGCGCATCTGATCCTCCGGGGAATCGACAGCATCGACACTTAATTTCAACGATACGAATCAATTTCCTATTACGTACGCAGACTTTTCCTTCATTACTCGTTCACTCTCTCCTTGAAGCATATGCCAGTTGGAGGGAATCTGCTCTATATATTCAAAATGCCAACTCATCCACGGGGGTGCAACAGGGTAGAGAAAATTCTAAGAGTTCAACCCAGATTTTTACATCAGTTTTGTACTGTATAAAGCCCACATAATTGCCCATAGTCGGATGCATTCCGAGACAAGTCACCATGAGATATACATTGTGCGATCATAGTCTCTTTCCGTCTTAACCGAACAGTACGCATTATTACTGTTAAACTATGCAGAATTAAACATAGAACTATTGTAAAGTCCCTAAATCGTTCTTAATGTACTGTACTCTACTTTCCGAGTTCAGCTTATTTCAAAACCACATTCCCGTTTAAAATTCCAGTACACAACCCACAACGGTACACGTGTGCCACTTAAACCTAAAACCGTTTGCCACCTAAAAATTCTTAAAAGTTACGAGGCTAACATCATTTTGCATCCCTTTTTCCACACAACGAATCCCCGTAAAACACTGATAATAATAACACTAATAATCCTCGGTCACGCATGCTTGCTTAACCCTCGGCACGTAACATTCTAAATAGGTATTCTCCTTTCCTCCTCGTGTCGTAGATTTGTAGAAGACGAAGGCTAATCGACGCGCCTAGAGGACGAGGTTTATTCTCGATGATTCTACAAGACCACCTCGGCGAACCGTTTCGCAGCCCCGTTTCCGGAAGTCGATCACGAACATCTATCTCGACACCGGTCGACAGATCCGCCCGAGGATCCCCGTTGATCCTCGGACAGGACACGGCCCCGTAGGATCCGATGTTTACACAGGGGACAAAAAGCTCGGGCACAATGATGACGTTACAGTTTCGTTGTCGATCTGTCAGACACGGTTACAAGCCCATAACCTTCCCCCAGAATGATTAACCGGTCTCTCTCTCTCGTGATCCGATCGACGGGCTGATCGCTTTCGGATGAAGATCCGGTTGGTAAAAAGGGAACTGAAGATCGGCGAGGGAGGGGAGGAGGAGGAGGAGGAGGAGGGAAGGAGAGGAGAGGATAGAGAAAGAGGGGCCGATCGGGGGCAACGGACTGCCTCTTTTGGAAAGATAAAACGCGGCCAGGCCAAATCCTCGACGGCTACCGACGGCGTTTCTGTACGCGCAAGTATAATGCTCGGAACCAAGCGGAAAGGGCAACGGACGGAGGAACACGATCAGAACCCCGCGGTGCAACGCCGCTCGATCCAATCGACGAGCAAGATTGATGGTTTCTTAATAACCGAGAAAAACCGGCAAAACGATCGGCGCAACTTCGCGCCACGGGTGGCCGCAATGCGCATTACACGCGAACGACATGGTTTTTCATCGCCGACACGACCGATCGGGATATTTCCTCTACCTACAACGTCCCTGCTGACTCGCCCTTTCGCGCGTTTCTGCTGACACTAGGGCCGCCGCTGACGTTCGAACGCTGAATTTTAACCTAACGACGAGTTTCGACTCGACGATTCGAGAATATCTTCTCCCCAGTTTTCGTTACTTCGGATTTTATGCCGTTACGAATAGTCGTCGAGCTAATCCCCTTTCAGACTTAACTCTTTGATGTAGTAGTACGTCCTTTGACAAACAAACGTCGGAGTAGCGGTGCAGTATTACGTTTCTCTTAAAGAAGAATTTAAACATCGTGCCATTCCACTGACGCTATGCAACCGAAAAAATTTATTTCCTACGCTTTACGACCTTAAAGCCAGGTTTACGAAGCAGTAAAAGTGACTATTTTATATTACTTTATATAAATAAGAAGAATGTATCCATCTAAACTTTTAGTCACGTTTAGTTTATGATATATACTCAAAGAGATAAATTTTGTTATTATATCAGTAATTATTTATATGAGTAATACTTACTAACTTTTTAATAATCGTAAAACGAAAAGGTTGTCACTTCGACTGGTCCTATGAAGCTGTATTTAAATTGTTCTGATAAGTATTTAATTCGTATCGACGTAAATATTTATGGTTTTAAGTAGACTTTTATTACTTCGCCACTGCAGAATGAAATAATCGATATCCATTTACAAACTCGAGAAAAATGAATATTAAATGTACTAATTGACATGTTGCATTTTTTATGTCCATTTTGAAAGATCACTTAAGGACTAAATATAATTTACCAATCTGTAAGCAAACTGTAAGCACTACCTATATTGTTTTCAGGTAAGGGCGATTGAACTGTGAATTGAAATAAATGAAAATTATAAAAGATGATGTAACACCGCTTCATTTTTTAAGTAAATTCGAGGACATTAAATATGAAATACAATATCCTTCAAATCACCACGATTGCGTTTAGTGGAAATAACACGACAAACCCTTCTTTCGATTACTCTAGCACATAAATCAGATCATAATCTCGCAGATAACACGAAAAATGTTTACTTGGAGACCGACAACAGTTTATGGCGTGTTGGAATAAACGGGAGACTTAGCATGGTCCCAGAAGAAAAAGTATGATGGCGTCCCAAGTCCCAAGATCTTGATGGCCAGTTGACAGCTGCATTTTTCGAAATGATCCAGTCGTTGGACTTCGATCTCAATAAAGCGATAGTTTCAGCAACAGTATAGCATGTGACACGGCTTCTCATTGATGATGATGGCTTGTCAAGAAATACGGAATACCAATGACTATGACAGTTGAACAACAAACATGGCGACTGAAGGATGTATCCCTCTTATTGAGAGACACTTCGGATATATTTCTTGATTTCACCGTCTCAATTACAGTTGCACGCCACGCTATTTCCAAACTGTTCCGAAAAAAATCTTGTGAACAGTGTCGGAGGTATACGCAGCACTGTTCAATAACTCGTCACGAGGTTACACCTGCGATTATCGATAATAGCATCGTTTACACCGACACGTACACATGTAGCCGAGAGAATTTCTCGGGGGACGTCCGAGACGTTTAACGATCTCGCTACGTGACAGGAATCTATCATCCGCGGCGGGGCCCGTACGACGGTCGGGCCCCAAACAGACCGAAAAAACGTTCCCCGGTTTCCTACACGCGTATCGTATACACGGGGCTACGGGTCGGTGTCACTTCCACTCGTGTCACCTGTCAAACGTACCGCTCGCACCATGAAATTAATCGATCTACGGCTCAGATAGCACGGTCACGCGATGCAGAATCCCGGTTTCGCTGGGAATCGCGCTCCCGTGGCCGAACAAAACAAGAGCAAGAAAGAAGAACGAAGGAAGCTGAACGAAGGATAAAACGATCGAAACGGATTCGTAGACACCTGAACGCGAGGATCGGGAGAGACTTTCCGCTCGATCGAAAAGGCAAGGACACGTGACGCGAATCCATCATCCCTGACGGACCCGAAATCCCATCGGAGGTACGCCTGACGGACCCAGAGCCAGAGGAGGGCCCGAAGAGGAGTGTTCGGCCGTCTCACGACGCACGATTCCTGTCTTACACAGGACGGCTGTCAATTCGAGTCATGTCAAACGTCAAACGACTTTCGCCCGGTTCCGAGGCTAAGGTCTCTGTCGCTCCGTCGCTACCGTCGTCGCCCGGATTCGAGAGCCTGAATTCCATCGGCGGGCCTCCAGTCGAATTTCACCAGCCACCCCCCCCCCCCCCCCCCCCCCCCCCCCGTACCCCCCGGGCCTTCTCCTTCTGCCCCCTCCACCCCCCGAAGGTTCCACGCAAAAAAGACCGCCCCACAGCTGTAACGAACGGCGGACGATTCCAGCGAGACCGCTGGAACGAATCCGCAACACGGCCGACGACTCAATCCGACGGGAGGATCCGCGAGTCCCCGCGACACGTATTAATTGCGGGCCGCGGCGCGTGTAATTAGTTTCGTTGAACGATAATATCGGACGATGGGGGCGATCCGCGGCCGATACCCAGCGTCGCGGAGCCCACGGGCCCTGTAATTATTGATATGTGTAATTAAATACGGACGGCGCGGGACGCGTAGACGCGGTTAAGTCGGCCCGTGATTAACCGTTCGTTATTCGCGAACAATGCGAACCACCGATGGGAGCTCAGGTTGATGGCTATTTCATGGTCCTTGATGCCTGGAGCATCGACGAAAACAGATTTATTTGTAGTTTATTTGAAAGTGTTCCCATTAACCGCGATATCCTGAACGAGCACATGGCTTACAATTAACTGTAACACAAGTAACATGTGTAATAGAATATAATTGGCATGGGCATTGGTGTATGTAGGATAAAAGAAGAGAAGACTTGGAACTACATGTATAACGCAAAACTAAAACGAGTCGTACGAATCAGTATGTTTTTGAAGAAGAGAAGAACGTTTCTGATGTTGCCTTCGCTCAGGTTCATTAAATAGAGGTACAAATCTCTTCGCAGTGTCGTCATCTGAGCCCTCCAACGGCGCAGCCTGGTTCTGTTTTGACCCAAAGTATCAAACTCTAAATTCAATCACGCCGATTTTAGCGGTTAAATTAAGTGAACAGCTATTATATTAGGATTCACAGAAAGACTACCATATCTACAAGGAGTACCATCAAAAATATGTTTAAAAAATTGATAAATAAAGCAGTGGAAAAACGCTTCACTGACCGAGCGTCAACAGATCTATCCTGTGTAACTTCTGATTCAGAAAAGCGAACGACAACGAAAATCATCACGAACGACGTTCTCGCCGTATATTATGCACAAGGGGTTAAAAAAATACGTCCTCGAAAGAAGGTTGTCTCGCGAAATTCCTACGGATCCGATTCCCAAAAAGGCGAGCCGGCCGACAAACGACAAATCGATCGCATCTACTTCGATTACCGGCGCTCGGCGCAAAGTCCCGGGCCCTCGCCGATCGAAAGAATCGATCTCCCCGTGACATCCCCTAATGAACGCAATTAGTTCCACGGGCGAGTTGACCGTTCAAAGATGCATAGCTCGGCCATGTCCGCGCAATCTCGCCGCAGCTTCCATTGAGACATCGGAACTCTTAATTGCAAGCCGCACGGGCCCCGGCCGAGGGTGTAGTCAGGGTGGCGAACGGGTATAGTGGAAGATCTTCTTCATCGACGGGGCAAAGACATTCGGGGCAAAAGGCTCGTAAATCGTGGCAGGCCAATGGGACGTGGCGATGGTACCGTCTCGCGTTCACGATTGGCGGCACCGGGCAAAGCATCCGGCTCCGACCGGCTTGTCCAATCCCGGCGTGGTGCCCTCGAAGCGATTACCTACGTAGCCTGGGTCCCGATCGCTCATGCTAATTTCATAACAACTACCCTTGCGCCAATGGGCGAGCCGGGCTTAGAAAAGAGCGAAAACGACAGCCAGCCAGCCAGCCCGGCTTGGCCACGGCCAGCCGCGAGGGACTTGAACGACCAAATAAAAAGAAACGAAAAAGGGTCCACCTACCCGGTCACGGCCACGGCCACAGTGAAGAGGCAATGAAAGCCGCCTATTCTGTTCGGCAGCCGTAGTGCGTCCACGCGTGTGTATGTAGGCGAGTCGTAAAATGGAGAGCTCATCTCGAGGTGGTACCCGATCGTTAGACGGCCGCCAGCGAGGGTGGCGGGGCTGCTCGGTTAGGGTACGCTCGCCGGGTAGGGTACGCGTTGTCATCGCGGCTGGGAGTCGTGAACGTTTAAAATTAACTCGCGTACCAAGGATTTATCGGGCCAGTCCCCAGTCCTCATCGTCACGCGAGCTTATATCACGGAGAAATGTTACTTACGAGTCCACACAGCTGAAGTGTTCCTCGCCCAGCCACGGTGTTCGACAATCGTGCACGCCAGCCCGTGGATTGACCCCCGTTGTTTCACCTATTCTCGAGCCTGCTCGACAGAAATGAAAATGCTTAATCATTTACACGACCGTCGATCAACCGTTCCCGGGGTTGATAAATGTTCGACGGTTTCAATAGACCGAGTCCTTCGCGCTGGATCTCTGCTGTAACGTTAACCCTTCGATACAGTGGAACATCGTTTACGTCGACGAAACTTTGGTGAGAGCCCGATTGTCTGAACTCTTACAGGACTATTATGTGAGCTGCTGTCGAGAGTGACTCTAGAAACTATGGTGATGAAAGAAAGGATCTATGATGACCCATGAACTTTAGCTGGCGTATTCGCTGATTCTGCCGTTTCGAACGTCTATCGGTGTTCGCGATTCTAAAAAGACGTGCTAGGAAGCAGATGACGATTCTGCAAGCTTTCCGAAATGGTAGGGGGTTCATGCGAAAGTAGAATCACGTCGGGCCAGCGCAAGAATGGACGACTTCCGGGCCGTGAGCTGGCGAAATTAGGTAGAGGAAGGGCACGCTGGAAGTATTATCGACGGTTGGCCGGGCCGAAGGGAAGAAGGCGGTGCCGGGCAATAATATTTCGCGTTCCGCAATTTTTTGCCCGGCGAAGAGTTCCATTCGGGGCTCATCGGCGACTCGTGGTGCGCCGTGGGTATTAATTCCGGGAGAGAAAGAGAAAAACAGAAAGCGAACAAGGAGCGAAGCGGCGCGGCCGCGTTCGACCGTAGAGGGGCGGGAGGCGAAGAGGTACAAGGAGAACAAAACGATGCAGAAGACCATCTATGAGATGAGAAAATAATAATAAAGTGGAAATGAGCGAGCCGGTCCATAAATTGCTCCGCTCCTTGTTAATGGTCTGGGGGCCCGGGGCGACCTCAGCTAAACGTGGCCCGGTCTGACCCGGCCTCTATCTTTCTCTCCTTCGCTCTCGTTCACCGTTGGTCTACCCTCTTCCACCATGGTTGGGCCCGACCGAAGGATCTGGTCCGACCCGTTCGAGACGCTCTTGGAAGGCTCATTTCTGTATTTAATGGACGCCCAGAGATGGCCACCGAGTCCCTGGGCTCCCGAGAGTCAGAAAGAGGGACTAAAAGGGTCCGGAGGACACAAAGGATACACGTCGAACCTTGGTACTGGCTGTGATTGGCGACCAGGCGTGGCCCCGCCAACAGATATTCTGCATCTCTTTAAACGTGGTGGACCATGCTCAAGCCAGGGACGCTTATATTTTACGTTTTTGCAGTTTAACGGTATTGAGAAAAAAACTGAGAAATGCTATCTAGAAAAATTACCACCCGCCTGGAAGAAAGATTTACATGATATGAATGAATTTACAAAGTAGAGCTATGATGTGTATATGAGAATGAATATGGCTTTATGGCTTAAGTTTATTATTTATAAACATTTGATTTGCCGTTGTGTTGATTTGACTACACTTTTTTATTTTGGAGTGTGTTCAATTATAAATAATGTTATTGTTACAATTAGTTTATCATAGCAATCAGATATATAATAGAATAGTCATTCGTATCTGTTTATGAATGATATAAATTATCTTCCGTTCAGAAAATGTAAAATGGATTTCAATAAATGTTCTTTTGAATGTTACATCGGCTTATCATTGTTGCCTTTGAATCTACAGTAGTTGATAATATCGACGAAAGAGGGCAGCAGCGATCAAACAAATCCCAGCGACATCTATAAGACTCTTGTTCATACAGACACAAGTTGATGTGAACGACGTTATCATTGCCGAGTTATAAAATCACAAATTCGAAATCAGAAGCAGAGATGAAATTAATTACCTAATTTATTATTTCCCCATATACTGATGGGACTCTAAACTCCTATTATCTGTGTCTTACTAACTGTAAAATTGTGGGGACAAGTCATCCTAAAGACTATTGAAAATTCAAATTTGATTATGAAAAAATAAATGTGAATTTTTAAAAAAATTGCAAGTTCGGAATTCAACAACGAATCCAATAGTAGACTTAGGACGAAACGTTTGCTTTTCCTCCGAAACAAACAATTCGATCCTACCGCAACGAAGACACCAAATAGCGCCCCTTTTGGCAACACGATCAAACTTCTGGAACACAAACATTATCGACAAGCAACAAGGTTATCGTTTTCTTTGAAAGTGGTAACACAAAAGAGGTATAGGAGCACAGACGAGGTATAGGAGCAGACCAATTACCATATGAGCACAAACGAGGTGTAGAAATACCGACATCAACAACTCGATTTCTTACGCCCTCTACGCTGACGACCGATATATGGTGGAACTAGATTCGCAAGAACATTAGACCATATACTGGTGTACTCCTATACCTCGTCTGTGATAAGCTGACTGATCTACTCCTACATCTCGTGTGTGGTAAGAGTAGCTAATCAGCCGAAGAATTTTTTTATCTCACGTTCCCGAGACTCTAGATGCCCTTACCATTTCTGTGTCACATCCTACTGTATCGGTCGAAACTAATATGGTGGAACTAATATCACAGACGAGATGTAGGAGTAGATCAATCACCTTATCACAAATGAGGTATAGAAGTAGACTAGTATATGGTCTAAGGTTCTTGTGAATCTAGTTCTAACATTTATCATTCATCAGCGTAGAAGGCGTAAGAAATCGATTAAAGCCCTAAATATTATCAGAGACTTTGGTATGACCAACAAAATTAATATTTCCTCTTTGGTAAATATAGGTTAACAAATATGCAATCATAATTGTACGGCGAACATGTTACAGTAAATAATTGCGATCTAAGTATGACTACAAACCCCCGACTGCAAACACTGTGATAATAAATCGTAATGATAGGCTTGACATAGAAATATTCATAGAGATAGACATAAGTCAAAATGCAATAACTATTTGCGGAACAAAAGTGGAATAATAACTGTAATACGAAATGTAGGAAACTGCTGATAGGCCAGATCTGACCTAAATCTTGAAAATACGAATCCCCATACAGTGATTGGTCTATTCTTCTATCTCATCTGTGGCACAGGCTACAGCCATTGCATCTTATGGGCTTTTTGTCTAGGCCTCGGTTTCTGTATATTCCGTATACTTCATTTTTACTTATGATTTGGAAGATACTACTATATAATATAATAATACAACTACTATATAATACTAGAAACTAGTAATTAGTGGAATAATCTAGTGAAAATAGTAATTATGGAGAATCTATTATAAAAATAGGGACTACAACAAAATCAGTTTTGGCTAGCAAGTATATAGCAATAGTTTTACATACCAATGCTCTACATTCTTTGAAATTATTGAATGAGTACACACATATTTAATATACTCGTCTGTCTTTTCTTTCAAAATAAGTACTTGCAATTTTAAGAAAATCAGCTTGATTGTGCTTTCATTCTTTTTATCTGTACACATAAGAATTCGTAATTGCGTTTATTTTTGTTATAATATTTTTAATCAAAATACTAAACCAATGCAAATTTTCTATTGTATTAGTACAATTCTACTTTGTTCAAAGAAACATTGCTTTATCACACAATAGATATGTAGAGAAATAATATATTTGACTGAAAAGATACAAATTTTGTTTCTATTCGTGTATTATTAATTTTTACAAAAATTTCGTTAACGCGAGCACATGATTTATTATTTCTATTTACGTTTCTACACGATTCAATTCCCAGTATTCCACGATTATGTATACATATATTCCGCTAAAATTCTTATGTGTGCGAAAACAAATGCCGTAAGCAACAGTTGTCACGTACACGCACTACCACATTCATTGAGGTCAAGACTTCTCAGATTTGTCGGTCCCACAGACAAATTTCAGTACAACCTCGCTATGTCCGATTTATGCCGTGTTTGGGCCCATTTCGATCGGGGAAATATTTTCAATCAATAGGTGATAGTATCATTATGATAACGTTAACAATAAATATAATTGAGTTTAGTTAAGAAATGCTAATACGCTGTTCAATACAATGTTGCCTCTGATGCTGAATCACGACCATATTAAACGTCGCATCGTGTGCCTCCTCGAGACCACAAACCCCGTTATCCAAATACTGTTTCGAGCAAATTTTGCGCAATGTTTGTATCCCATTTTTCGAGCAAAACACTTGTCCATTTGGTACTAGACCCTGCTTGTATGAATTTGGCACAAAAACTTGTGGACAAATTCGTAGCCAAATGCGAATTTGAGTGCAAAGTTTAGAGGCAAAATTCCATGCTAAATTGGGATCAAACTTGGCTTCGTTATACAGGGCAGGTGGGTCGCGCTAAGACCGGACCTTTTTTTAATGTGGTGGTAATCGCATTACGGATTCCCGGACCTCCTTGGGGAGAGAGACGGGGATATGTGCGACTCCTCCCCAAAGGGGTATACAACTCAACAAGGGAAACAAGGCGTAACAAACAAGTAAAGCTTCCCCCTCCCAATGCCTAATCTAGTAGAACACCGCACGGGTCACCCAACCAGTGTCTCCTTTCCAGAGGGACGCTCGGATAGGCGCCGCGAGGCCCAACTCGCGGCACCCTGTATTCTAGCGTATGCTGCGCCGTATCCTGGGCCTCACTAAGTACGGACCTAACATTACTCTAAGTAAGAGTAAACTTTGGGTAAAATCGGAGTAAACCTTGCTGTAAGAGGATTGCTAATGGTTTTCTGATGAAAACAAGACGAAACGCGCCACAAATTTAATTAGTTAGTATTCAAACGTTTCCTTCGAAGTTCACCAACGAACTTCGTTTGTGGCTTTCGACGACGCATTCAAATCTACATGATTTTTAACAGGTATACGAATATCAGCGTACACATACACGTGTACATTGCAATAATTATCATGCCGTGGTTGTGTACACCTCTCCCAAAGTTTTCGTGTCAGAAAATAATACCTTTCGCATTCAAATTCAAATTAATTGTGTTGATATGTTAACATTTTCTAACAATATGTAAAAAAACTTAATTTTGAAAACTGGTACTTGTGTTCTGTAGATTACTTAGGAGAACGTACATACATTAGATCTACCGGAAAGACATATATGACTATCTCTCTTTAGTATTGCATTTACACACATGTACTCTCCTAGATAAACTGAAACAAAGATGTCTCAGAGACGCGATCGTGAAAACATGGCTACCGATAAAGTTCATTTACGCCACTGTATTTTGTACGAATTCTGCAAATCGCAGAGCTAGGCTGGGAAATTCTGTCACATCCACCATACTCCCCAGACCTAGCACCCTCCGATTATCACTTGTTTTTCTCTTTGCAAAACTTTTAACAGGACAAAAATTCAAAACTGAAGCCGATGTCAACCATGCACTAGTTGAGTTCTTCACCTTTAAAAATAAATCATTTTTTAAAATGGCATTTTTTCTACAATAAATATTATTAAATGTATGAAAATTGTGTTATTTTCTTTCACTTCAAAAACGGACAGACCTAATATAATCAGGTTTACGTAAGTGTATTAAAAAATCTACAAATTAAAAAATTCAGAACATTTAACAATTTTATATTTGCGTAAACAATTAATAATCGTTTAATAAAAATGATTGTGATTGAAAATTCTATACTTTAAATTAAGTAGCAGTATGCCTCTGAATTTCAACAGCTCCGTAAAGCAGGAAAGAAACCGACCGAACGCTTTCGATGCTCGCATCGACGGTTTTTGTATGAATACAATGCGGCAACATTGCACTTTTAAAGCTGACAACGTTGTTAAATCTAGCCTCCTCAGACACACACCTTTTGCGTTGCAACCTAGCTAACCGTTCGAGTTCGATAGAGTCCGCTATCGTACCAGAGCATTTTCTACAGAGTCGGTAATTCAGAACCGTTGACAGAAAAATGCATTGCATGCAATGTCTGTAGTGATTTGAAGTCTGTGTCTGTGTCTAACAGCCAAGTTGCTACAGGTTGCTTACGCCTTCTTACGGGAGATAATGAAAACAAAATCAGCTGGTCTCGTCTTCCAAGCGTCAAATGCGTATTTATAAATAACGTGGTGTACGAGTGCGTCTCGAGTTGAGTTACTTTTCAGTAACGAAACGTCAAAATGGTAGATATGAAAAGTAATGTGAGTTTCGCCTGCCAGCGTTGCCTACAGCCGCTACGGCTAGGCCCAAGTTTCTATCATCTTGGGGAGCACACACTAGCAGAACTTTCACGTAGGTAATTTCTATTTCGTACTATATGATTTTGTAAGCATTCTTACGTTTTATATGGCTTTCCACGATCTCCACAAATATTGTCAACATTTTTCACGCTCCACCGAAACCAATGAATCCACTAAATCATTCTTTCACTCCTGTTTTTATACATTCTGCTGCATCACATTTTTACTATTATTTGATTATATCTCTAACAGGATATTACTTACTATGTTGATAATCAAAATTAATAAGCAATAAGATCATTAATAAAAATACAATGTCTAATTTTTTTAATAGTCCCCATACAACAAATGCTAGGAGAGTTAGAGCCTCAAAGTGGAAGTATGGAATGTCTTGTTCCACCGTTTAGATTAACAGAGTCTGCGAATGGAACTAATGGATTCATGCTAGTTGGTGATTCTGGGGAAACGGAGAGTCTCAGTCACCATTTGAAGGTACGTAAAGTCCCTTTAATCTGCTTAATGAATAACAGTATAATATTTATTTTTTCAAGGTGCGGGCAACACTGTTCGATATTCTTAGTAGTAGTAGCTCTGCCGATCACCCACTTTGCGATGAATGCACTGATAGTCTCCTATTATTAATGGATCAACAACTAAGAATGACAGAAGGGGAATGGTCAGACTACAATGAATATTTAAAGAAGTTAGAAATAGAACAACAGCAACAGGGGCACGAGGATATTGAAATGGAAACACTTACAAAAGAGCTTCAAGACGTTAAGTCAGAGGAGGAGAGAATGATTAATGAATTAGAGGCATTGAAGAAAGAGGAAATGGCAACGAGGAATGCAATAGCTCAGCAGGAAAGAGAAAAGGAAAGATTGCAAAGCGAAGAAGAAAGGTATTATAGGGAATATTCAAAACACAAAAGAGATGCCATGTTAGCTGAAGATGAATGTCACAGGTATTTATCATAAGATACGTACATTTATCACATTTTTTCATAGTTTATTAACGTTTATCAATGATTTGTTTAGTTTGGAGTGCCAACTAGCCTATGCAACATCTCAACTAGAGAGACTGAAAAGAACAAATGTGTTCAATGCTACATTTCATATTTGGCACTCTGGACATTTTGGAACTATAAATTCCTTCCGTTTAGGCAGATTACCAAGTGCTCCAGTTGACTGGAGCGAAATAAATGCTGCGTGGGGGCAGACAACGTTGTTATTAACTGCTCTCGCGCGAAAAATGAATCTCACGTTCAAACGTTTTCGTTTAGTGCCATTCGGTAATCATAGTTACATAGAAACATTAGACCAGCACAGAGCACTACCTTTATACGGCAGCGGAGGATTTAAGTTTTTGTGGGACACAAAGTTTGATGCCGCAATGGTAGCTTTTCTAGACTGCTTGCAACAATTTAAGGAACAAGTAGAGAAAGGTGATAGTGGATTCTGTCTCCCATACAGAATGGATCGTGGAAAAATAGAGGATTCTGCTACAGGCAACTCTTATTCCATCAAGTACTGTTATTTGTATGCAAAATAGAAATGCTCATAATTAGAATTACTTTTAATATCTATCCTATGTATTTTGTTTCAGAATACAATTTAATTCAGAGGAACAGTGGACCAAAGCTCTAAAATTTCTTTTGACGAATTTGAAATGGGGTCTCGCTTGGGTTAGTTCACAATTCACAAAAGATGAGGCCGAGCATTAGACTTAATATCTGTGTATCTCATGTTCACCCAGTCTCAATCATACATCTCCTTCACATTCACTTCTGTACATACATCCTCTTTATAAATAAACTCAGGTAAAGAATAAGGCTTTTATTTAGTATTTAATCATTGGTACTTATTTCAAACAATGTTTAAAGGGATTAGAATGTGGGTTAAGAGCAATGTTCAGGTTTGTTAAGGAGAAACCAGGTGACAGCGTATAGAAAACTTGGAGGGCTTTGTACTTCCTTAGAATTGATGTATTCTTTTACTTCGGGAATACTCATTTCCACTATTTCGATTAGTTCATCTTCAAGAGCAGCACCTCCTCCTTTAATTTGACAAATTGTATCAAAGGATGAGAAACTCGGGGATTCTCTTTTTATATATTTTATTGAACACTATGAACTTACTCTATGTGCCATTACCATTATAATTACCATTAATGTACATAAAATAATTATAAAATAAAGTATATCTATCTACTTAAATTACATTTACATTTAAACTTACCAGGATGAGTGCGCATCTCGTCCGTTACTTCCACGTAAAAAAGTGTATTCTTGTAGACGGAAGTAGCGGTGTACCTGTAACAAATTTTAGTACATGAAATTCCACAAATTCAATTACGTATAGTGTATTGTGTAGAGAAGTATAATTCTTCAACAAGAACATACCCAAAAGTATTAACAAGTTTAAGGGTCTCTGCAGGTACTTCGTATCCACATTCTTCTACGAGTTCATCTCTCGCAATCTCAACTAGTGACTTATCCTTGTCCACGATACCAGCGCATAGTTCCAAGGTCAGGCCCAATTCAGGTGGATACTTCACAAGATCAACCGGTCCATGCTTTTCCGGAAGGGTCGTATAGAAATACGCAGGACGGAATTGCCTGACGAACACGAGTTTCTTCCTGCTCGTGTTAAAAATCAATATACTTACGCCGTCGTGCACCCTCACCACATCCCAGTCCCTCTGTTCGTTATTTTGCTGATAATAAATTCGAACGGGTCTGATCCATGGTGAGCCATTCGGACAGTCTGCTACCTTCATATCCTTTACGTTGAGCATTTTATTTCGTATAATCTCATTTTGCTTTTCTAGTGCCGTGACATCCATTTCTTCTTTCTTATCTGTACCGATTCAAAGCAGAGTTGTCAGATACAGGGGAAAAATGACCGCTCACGAATAACGTCTTAGAGTCCATACAGTCATCGGATTCAGGGGAGTAAACTCTTATCAGACCATACATAAGAGTCAGTATGGCCTTGGACCGGTTAGTTCATTTGCGAGGGAATTAACTTAGATGGCACCACATTCACAGCACATCACATGATTAAACATGATTGGAGGTGACTGACGTTTCAATCTTTGGTACTATTGGACGCTACTATTACCGCCAAAACCATTGTTGTACGAATGATCGTGTGCCTAGACAATTGTTGCAGACCATTGCAGACTGCGATATTTCTGGTGTTACGTCGCAGGAGGGGCGGATTATAATTTTTAAGAGGATAAGACGCAGTTTTGAACCTACCTGCATTCACCGGCAACGGTTCGGGAAATTCAGGATTGTTGAAATAATTTATATTCTTATTTTCCAAAAAACAGCAAAACTATTGATTTATTAGAAACCAAGTGCTAAATCAGATATTTTAAATATGATTTTACAAATAGAGATTATGTGTAATTAGCGCATAAACTAGATAGCTTACAGATATCTCGCTTTATGACAATAGTGTTAATTTACCGGTTCGCTGAGTATAAGGATCTGTTTGTCGCAAGTCTACCAGTCGCAGACTCCACAGATCGCAGCGGCAGGTCGCAGGTGTAGCCAATTTCCAGTTCACCACTTTAAAACTCACTACTAAACTTTAAACCTTCACTGAACTCTGAAGTTTTACTAAAACCTCTACTGAAGAGAATCACTATGATTGACCAACAAAACTCTATAATTGAATGAATCATCTTTGAAGGATTGGAAGGATTTTATAAGATGGACAGTCGATTGTTTCAATAGGATGTTAATTTAAGAGTCTCTTCTTTGTAATTTAATCTTGATACTTTCTAGCTAATGTGTCGTCACTCCTACCATGAAGTCAGCATCCCCTCCTGCAACGTAGCACAATTGGACACCCTTTTTGTCTATTCTCAAGGTGTAACCGATCCTCGCTGTGTCTCTCGCAGGAAGATAAATTGGAATTGTTTTGCGCGCTACCTAACTTCCCAGAATTTTTAACACGTATCTTAATTCTATTTGTTTCTTCTCCTCGCGTGACATCGCTGGGTTTAAACAATAGTTTACAATATTTGTTTTATTCTTAAGCGGACGAACCACCGGACGTGACACTGGATACTTGAATCAGAGAATAACTTCAAGGCCTTTTCTATATTATTTTATTAATAAAAATTGAATTGTGCTGAAAATTTTATTAATAAGCACAGGAAGTATTGAAAGAAAAACTTTGTTCAGTGTCAAATCAATTTTAGAAATCATTTTTCAAAATTGAGCGACACTCAGTGAACTCATTTTTCGAATTTTACGTTGTGCATAAATTATACAATTTTTTTAAGTTTGTGTTTAGGATAGTAGGATAGTGAGGTACAGAGGAGTGCAGCAGCAACTATAAACAGTGTACAAAATAAGTGGATATAAGTAGACATATAAGTGCAGACAGTTTATATAGACTTTATAAGATACGAACAATTATTGTGAACATTTGGACAGTAGAACAAAATGGTGAAAGCTTGTGCACTTCCCCAGTGTTCATCGGGTGTAACTATCCCAGCATACTACTTTCCTAAAGACGCCAAACGATCGGAGTGTTGGGCCAATAAAATTCAGAGTCATGTAATACTTAAATTGACAAGCACTGAAAGGTGCAAATACAGTGTGTGTGTATAAACATTTTGAAGAGGATTCATTTCTGCGTTCTACTCAAGGAAGAAGATTGAGACATGATGCTATTCCAACTTTGCATTTGCAAGTACAGAGTAAGAACAAAGAATATGCATCTGGAAATATAGAAGCAGAAGAATATCCAGCCTCTGCTACACCACTGGCCAATAAACATATTATTTAAAAAAAAAAAGTGGTTCAGGAGCCAGCTGGTCGAACTGCTACCGTAAGAAGATTGGGTTTCAAGTCATTATTGTACTGTTACTGCTAAAAAAATGTTTAGAAGAAAGTATGTGACATGCGACGTTTTTCCTTACAAGCACAGATATAAAGAATGTGTGTTGCATTTAAGGGCAATGAATTTTTTATTTTGTACTCACCTAGATCATTCTGAAGAATATATTTAAGGATAACGCAACATTTTTCAAGTGTTTGCCAACATTTTTATTTCGTCGTTGGTTTCCAACTACATACTAACAACAATACCACAATAGATACAATGATACGATTTCGAAAACCTCGAAGATTTTTTATTGATATATACATTTAGGCACTAATTTAATCGTGAAAATATTGTCAACATACCCAGTAAACAATTTGCTATGAATTTGCCAACAAAAATTAGTCTACAAATTCTGATCCATCTGTTTCTGCATTAGGCTCGGTATTTGAGTGCACAGTTTGCAGCCAACACTCCATGCCAAACCAAATCGAAGCCAAACCTTCGTTATAGAGGGCAGGTCGGTCGCACTAAGAGCGAACCTAACTTTGTTCTAAGAGTAAACCTTGCTTGTAGGAGGGAAAACGGGATTCATTTATTAAAAATGTATGGAACTTAAAATTATATGATTTATAAATTTAAATAAAATTCTATTTTTACTTGTACAGCAAGGTTTCCTCCGATTTTCCTGATATGTACTCGTAAAATAAGGACTGCGACCAACCTGCCCTCTATAACGAAGCCAAGACTTGGCTTCAATTTGGCATGGAATTTTGCCTGCAAACTTTGCTCTCAAATTCCAATTCATCTATTTCCGCATTTGGTTCGGAATTTGTCGACAAATTTTGGTGCCAAATTCACACAAAATATGGACCAAATTCTGTTCCAAGGAAAGTTTGGTACCAAAAGGACAAGCTTTTTGCTCGCAAAGTGTGATGTAAACATTACGCAAAATTTGTTCGAAACAGCATTTGGCTAACTGGGTATTTACTCCTTCGTTGATTTTTGAGCTACCTGCTAATAACATTATAACGATGTAAACACCCAGTAAACAGTTTGCTCTTGATTTGCCACCAAAATTTCTTATTAAGAAATTATATACCAAACCTTGGCCTCCTTATAGAGGATAGATCGGTCGCACTAAAAAATATCAGACAAAATCGGAGAAAAATCTTACTGAAGAAGAGAAAGCACACTATAAAAAATAAATTCAACTCAATGGCACTCAAAAAATAAATAAAACTTAAAATTATTTAATTTCGTATTCCGTTTTCCGTCCTACAGAAACATTTCCTTCGCTTTTACTCGATATTTACTCTTTCTGCGACCGATCTACGCTCTATAAGGAGGCCAACGTTTGGTATCGACTTGCTCTCCATGTGGCATGGAATTTTGCAAGCAAACTTTGCACTCGAATACCGAGTCATCTATTTCGGCATTTTTGAAAATAGGGACCAAATCCTGCTTCAAGCATGCTTTTGGCATCAAAATGACCGGCTTTTGCTCGCAAAGTACGATTACACACATTGATTAAGATTTGCTCGAAGCAAGTTTGGTTGCAATTGCAATGATGCGATTTTCAAATCCTGAAAGCTTCTCATTCACATACATCCTTAGACGATTTAAACGCGGAGATATTGTCAGAAATCACAGATACCTTTATTCTCTGTACGTGGTAGGCCTATGCTGACAATTCACAAGAGAACGAAAAATACGTCGCGTTTGTCACGATTTGTTTACAAAAAGGGCAACACTGAATTAGATAAAAACATCGTTCGAAAATGTATAATTAAAAAATGCGGAAGACTGATGGACATACGTTGTTGGTCAAATTGTTAGATCAATATGTTCGTTCTATTCTTCACCTTCAGAAATAATTTCATCTATGCTAACAAAATTAAAAAGATTTCACTCGAGTTGAAGAATAAAGCCGTTGATCGGATTGCAATAAATCCTCGTGGTGCAAATTATGCATCGTTCGATGGAATTCTTAGAACTATGCGGATAAATTTGCACAACGTGTTGCTGATACAGCAAAGTTACATAAGACTGTAAAATAATCTGCGATTTTTCGTTTCTGAGAATTTACTCAACGAGAAGTTTATTGTATTAATCTGAAGTACCGCTTTCGCAAAGTGGAACCAAAATGGTGGTCTTAAAATTTCATCGTGTATAGTAGGGGACCCAATTACTGTGGGGGTATCAATTACTGTGCCTATATTAATTATACTTCTTTTTAAAGCCTAACGAATATCAAAAAAGATGTATGAAATTTTTTTCATTAAAATCAGCTAATATATATGTTATAACTCTATTTAAATATTGATTATACTTTTAAAATAAGTATAATTAATATTGGCACAGTAATTGGTATCCCCACACTAATTGGGTCCTTCAGCCTACTCCCGTTTTAAAAAATTTTGGTGCGACGTCGCTTAGATTATTTTACAATGCAATTTCAACAGAGACAGAGACATCACAATATGTTTGCATTACATCGAAATATGATAACTATTCATACGTAACACTTAAATCTCTTCGAATTGTACTTCTCCTTCTAATGTCCAACTATCAATCTCAAGGTATATACTTTTACAGAAATATATATGTATATATAATATGTATGTGTACGCATTAATATGTTATATTGTGTAACATTCGATTCTCTGAAAATATATACATGTATCTATCCACGCTACCATTAACACGTATTTAAATATCTCAACTGTTCAACTTCATCGATTATATTATAGGAGTATTCGTATCATTCCATAATGATCAATTGACTAACACACCTAGAATTGTCTTGGAAGCCTCAACAAACATTATAAAACACTGGAATGTATCGATTGCAGGCTCGGACACATTTTATTTCGAAAAGAATAAAAAGCAACAATTCGAAATATTGAATTACTTCAACTAATTTATCATCTTATTTTACACGAAATTCAAATGCGGAAAAATCACTTTCATGCGCGCATAAACTAAGACACAATTATTTCGAAAGCAAATAATGCATGGCATTTTATCTATCCAAGAAAAATAATGTGTTATTCGAATAAGCATTTCCAAAATACATTGCTTGAATAATGCCCATGCCTGATCGATTGTAGAGTACTTTTTCAGACAACTGGATACGGTCCTATACTGAATGTAAGGACAAATTACGACGTTAAAATTTATAATTATTAACGAGTAGAAGAATATGTTTATTAGTACACGCGAAATATAGAAGTATTGTCTGCGCCATCGATACGATCATTCATTGCTAAGAAAATAATTCGAGACGTGGTAAACACATCTCGAATTCGATTCGTAGACAGTCAAACGACGATATCGTTTACCGGCGATCGGAAAGCCAAGTCTGCGGATTATCAAAAAATTCAAGTGATCTTCCCCCTAAATTGGTCTTCGCACGAACATGTTACGATAATCGAATACCCGCGGCTCCGTCCCCACGCCGAGAAATATTATTAACCGCAACCGGAACGGATTAGATCGCAAATTAAATTCCTGCTGCGCTAGGGGAAGGAAGTGCTCGCATGATTCAGCCGTTTCTGGGTCACCGAATTATTGAAAATTGTTCGGAAAAAACGTGGTCCATTAAAAGTTCCCCGCCAGGTAACCGGTCCGGGGAACAAAGCATGTTTAAAACCTTTTTTCAAATTGAATTTCGTGCTCCATCAATGGCATCAGATTGTTCAATTCTCTTTTCGAACTTAATAACAGTCTTTCATCGTTTTCCCGTTCTAGAGAAAATTACACGATCCGTTCTAGTCGATATTGTTCATGCACGGTGCCACTACGATGTCTCGCTGGATTCTAAACAAATTCATAGAGATTTGTCAAACTAGCCATTTTTAGATATTATTCAGTATTTTTAGTTCTTCGTTCCATTAAATTAAATGTAATAGAACTATAAACTTTCGTAACGTTTGGGATAACATTTGTACGTCCAACGATAATATAATCATCGTAAATGAACGGGGATAGGGAAGCACGCTCATTTTCCAACAGCTAGGCCTTTCTAGCCTTCAATCGTCTTAACGTCTTTGGCGCACCGAGTTTATGGAGAAAGTATTGTAATCGGTGCGCCAAAGACTCGACGAGAGGCTCTTTATTCTACTTTGTATTCTTATAAGTCGATTCACAGCATCTCGAAACTCTTCGATAGGACTTAACGCTAAGAATATTATTATCATCAATATCACCGTTTCTGTTCCTTCCTTGGCTCTATGAAAGACTACCTGAGCATCGGGTAAAATATTTGAATAGAATTTTAGATCTTGAATGGCGACCCACCTTCACACCGATTCTTCTAATTACGGTTACTATTATTCTGAATTTGCTGATTTATCATTAGTCGCTTCATTCTCTAAACAGTGTCGCTTACAAAATCAATTATCGACTAAGAACGAAATTAATACTTTGGTTACGTTTACCTACTTGTTCGCTAATCACTGTTGTCTATTCTTGTATCTCTTGGCTACTCTTAGATGGTATCATTAACAGTCGATCCAAAAAGTGCTTGAACACCGAGTTTCTGATTCTTGAGAAAATTATTTTACAGTAACAGACCTAAACTCATTTTACAGTTTGAAGGTTCTACCTTGACATTTTGTTACTCTGTTTCTTCCAAGATATTTTTGTGTGATGTACCGTCTGGGAAACTGACGACCCATTATTCTTAAAAAATGCTATAAATTGAAACAGTGTTCATACAATTTTTGTATTCGCTGTATATCCGTTGCACGAAGTAAAAGTAAAGAAAACATGTTCAAGGAACGATCCGATGCGTACTATAAATATTATGCTGTCACTATTCTTGGGTCGGCGAGAATTGTGTTAAAACTTCCGTGAAAAGAACATGCTTCAACAACGAGGTATATTTCATTAAATACTTTTCCACGAAAGTGTTAACGTAATTTTAACTACCCGCTCGTACACAGTTCTCTTAATCTACATTACATTTGCTTGGAACATTCCTCCAAGCTGTTTCGTGAGGACTGCGAGGTGTTTTATGGCAACCTGAAGAGCGGCACGCGTCAATGGCGTCTCTACAGACTTCACAAGGCAACGTGCACGCTAAACTAACTCGGAATAATATTAACAATAAATATAACGGTGTTCGGAATGGCCTCGCGCGCGACCTTCTCGTAAAAATAACGGTTTCTGAACATTTAAAATTCTATGATATTGTTAACAATTCGTATTACCTTTCTCGGGATTCGGTTCAACTGAAAATATCTGCTCTGACGAATCGAGAGAAGGTTTGATAACGTATTCGTTACGGAATTTCTTCCGGTTATTCAATTTCTCGCGAGCAAAAATAAAGCTTGTTTAAAATTTGGCATTCTGTCTTCGTAGATCGTTTGGTATGATGGTTGTCAGGAACGCACCGACGGCTAGAGTGACGCAGAGAGCAATGTTCGCCCAGAAGTCGCCCCATAACTTAAAGAAGTGACCGTAGACGATCGTGAAGATAATGCCGAACACTTGGCAGACCGCGTTCAGCAGGCCGGCGGACGTTCCTTCCGGTTCTGGGTATGTTAATTCCGCGGCGAACTCGAAGCCCACTGGCAAGTAACCGGTCATGAAGAATCTGTAAGCCACGAACGATTCAAATTTTTATTTCATTATAGAATTTCCGCCATCGATCTGGCGTTTTTGATCCTGGTACGTTCCCCGGGATAAACATTTACTCGTTTTCTGCTTTGGGTGCGTCAACTTTTTATTTCTCTATGAATGTGTCGCAATTCCAAGCATTGGGCTGTCGCATACGAAATGTCCGATTCATAACAGTAACTTTAAGCAAACATAATTTTTCTCTAAATAAAACTTATTGATTAAAGGGGAATTTGGCTTCATTAAAGTAATTGTTAGAATTTTTACCTGGGCCCGGTACGTGCCTGCTCGTAACGAGCCCACGGACTTTTCCGGGCCGATATCGTCCCACCAACGAGTGCCCTTGGTCCATGACGAGCCCAGCTACCTCAGGTACTTCTACATACTTGATAGCTGGCCTCGCACGACCAAGGGACCTTTTCGTTGCTCGTTTTCGTGGCTCGCGGGTTTTCCCGCTAGTTTTTCGTCCATCCCCTTTCCGCGGGACACTCTGTCCTTTTCAAGGACCAAATAAATAGACCTCCGAAGTCGTCGGAGGTGGTATTACTTAGTTCAACACTGAAGATCCATGATCACCCTTGTACGTTTTTCTTTACTTTTGCGTAAATATTTCTTGTAAATAGTATCTTCGCAAAATAAACTTAGCATGAACAAATAGAGTGTGGTTAGGATTTCGTGTTTATCTTATTGTCGCACCTTCCACCTCAAAAGTGAGCACCAGTAGCTGTACTTTTTTTTCGTTCCCCTCATGGTTACAATTCATCCATCTTCTAATTGTCATATTCTGTCAACGAACGACGAGTTTCTCGAATATATTACGGGAAAGTGGAATTTTTTGGTCGGTCTCGTTTTTCGCCGATATGGAAGAAAACTTTATTTAAAAGTAAAATTGGATATGTAAATAGAAACTGCAGATGGGGGGGGGGGGGGCTTGAAAGGTTAACTTCAAGTCAAACACTTCGTAACATTTGAGTTCTGAAGTCGGACATTTTCATACGCAACGACCTAATATATTTGCTTACGATATGAATAGAATTATTCGGAAGTCATTCGGATTTAATAACTTAATTGAAACAAATCTTTTTCATCATGCATGAAGTGGGCATTTTGTTCAGACGTATTCTTCAAGACACGAAGAATAAATAAATGTAAAAAATAAAGAAATGACCGAATAGAAATACAATTTCATTGAAAGATTCGTGTAACCGTTTAAGACTTACCCCAGTAGACCCGCAGTCATGTAAATGACGTATATTTTACTGGCGTTGAGGGTGAACGTGAAGATGATCATGCCAAGGAATGAGAGAAGGTACACTCCAAGCGTCGTTTCTCTGTAAAAATTGTTTTCAAATTGTTAGTGTGAACATTGGAGTTGTAAGTTACGTAAAATAAATATTTTGCACTTGTACAATAGAGTCTTAGTAAATAAGTTTCTACGATGACTCGTAATTATTAGCGAAAATGTAGAAATGTGACTTTAATTGTTAATTTACTTTTAAAATTCGTACAGCGTTACAAAAATGTTCATTTACTTGAATCTGTGGGTTTTGTCGAGAACAATGCCGCATACAACGGATCCCATCATTCCGGCGCAGACGATAGTTAAACCTATTCTACCGGCGTCTGTCTCGTGGTTCTGCAACAAATAGAAATCGCATAGTTATTTAATACAGTAGATCATAAATGCAACAGCTAAATACAGTTCTATAAAAACTTGGTCCGCAATAGTTCAAAGAAGTGTTGCCACTATCTATAAAATTGTTGAAATGAAAACACAAGAAAGTGTGGTATTTTTCGATCACTACTACAAAAGAATACTTTCACTATCGCCTGGTTGCGTTATTAAAAATCCTCTTATTTATTCAGCGTAATCCATCACCGGTTCCATTAAACCGTCGTTCGGTTATTTACATTATTTATGCGTTAAAAATCAAAAGAGGTTGGCACCAAATTAAAGGGGATCGGTGTTTTCGATTTCGTGGTCATGGGTTAATTAAAATTATCGTTTGCTCGGAGAACCGATTCGAATGTTAATTAATGCGGTGGTCCGGCTTACCGGGAAGTACGTGAGGACGATATGGTTCAGGAGTGTGCTGATAGCGTAGAAAATTCCGACGTTGATACCATAACTCATCAAAAGCAACAAGTAGCCGACGTTGGTGACTAGCTTCTTCACGGATTGGAAGAAATTCTCAGTGGACTCCGCCCCCCTTTGTACTGCTTGAGCTGGACTTGGCGGAAGCGGTGGTTCAGATTTAAAAACTAAAACGAAATTCAATTATATTGTCATAACTCAACAAGTTTCGCTCCTTCGAGAGATTCTTGAGAAGTAGAATCTCGTTTAAACTCGGTGGCACACAGCTACAGTCGGTCACGAAAATATTCGGACACCACTATAGTTTTGACTATTATAGTCCGTACTTCAGAAATGTATGCAATAAAAACAAAAAGAGGTTTCACGTATGTTACCGTGCAGTGTATAGTTAACAAAAACATAAGAGATATTTATTTACGATAAGTGATTACATAAATAATAAAAGAAAAATGGAAAGTACGCTCACTTTCATGTCACGAACATATATGGACACTTGCTATACTTATCAAGTTTCCTGGTTCCAGGAATCGACTGAAACAATGTTTGTAAATATATCATTCATACTATGTACAGAGTATATTAGAGATTGAAGATTTGTCAGTATTGTTGAAAATTTGTGCAAAATGGATCGGAAAAGTAAGAACACGTCGTTTGATATGCGACAATTAGTCATTTTTCATCGGGAAAAGGGGAAATCGATTCGCAAAATTGCAAATTAATTCAATATTATTAGGAGCACGGTATGGGATATTGTGCGACGTTACAAGAACGAAGATAGAATTGAACCTATCCCTCAAGGCGGACGTAAATTGATCCTCAACACTCGTGATAAACGCTCCATAATTAGGAGAATCAAATGTGATCCTCGGATAAAGGCTCCAAAGTCAGCAGCTGATTTAAATAATGACCGTAGAATATCAGTGCATCCGGAAAACATAAGAAGAGTGTTACGATCAGAGGGCTATAATGGAAGAACAGCTCGAAAACAGCCGTATATTAACGCGAACAACAGGATGAAGATACTGAATTTTGCAAAAAACTATATTTCAAAGGAAAGTCAATGGTAGGAAGGCGTAATTTTCGCGAACGAGTCCAAATTTAATATTTATGGAAGCGATGGAAGAATTAGAGTATGGCGGAAATCGAAAGAAGAATTAAATTCGAGACATTTGCAGCCGACTGTGAAACACAGTAGTGGTGGTGTGGAGCTGTGGTTCGGCCCATGGAGTAGGCGAATTAGTTTTTATCAACGACATTCTCGATAAAAATAGGTATCTGCACATTTTGCAAAACAATCTTTAAAAAAGTGCTAATAATATCGGACTTCAAAGTGAGATAAAATTTTATCAGGATAACGACCCAAAGCACAAATCGTGTATTGTGCAAGAATTCTTATTACACACGTGCAAGCATGTCCTCTACCCACCATCGCAATCGCCAGATTTGAAACCCATTGAAAATTTATGGGATTAATTAGATCGCCGAATTCGAACAACTCCCATAAATAATAAGGACGAACTAAAATGTCTGCAAGAAAAATGACTACGTATTGGGCAAGATTATTTAAAAAGAATAATTTTTAATATGCCAACGCGTTTACGACACGTCATAAAACAAATGGGATATCCAACAAAATATTAATTTATAAAAACAAGATTTATATATAGTGTTATAAGCTTACAATTAGTTTTGATAGTGTCCGAATATTTTCGTGACCCGAAAATGAGCGTACTATCCATTTTTCTTTTATTATTTATGTCACTTATCGTAAATAAATATCTCTTACGTTTTTGTTAACTACACACTGCATAGTAACATACGTAAAACCTCTTTTTGTTTTTATTCCATAAATTTCTGAAGTACGAACTATAATAGTCGAAACTATAGTGGGGTCCGAATATTTTCGTGACCGACTCTATATGTTCTAAAAACGTTTCTATTTCTAGCAGAAAATTAATAAATAAAAAATCTTAAAAGCGGGTGAATCCCCATGAGAGAATAAGATTTCCCAAGATTATTGTGTCTCCCATAAATATAATATATACATAAATAAATGGGGACTGTTAGGCCTGTTCGTAAGATAAGAGACAAAGTGGCACTTATGGCACAATCTCAGAGCTGAAATTAATTTTCAAGTCTGGAGAACGTAAACGGAACAATTGCTCTGCTGCGATAATTTAGAGATTGAATTACGTACAGAGAATTATGAGGACTAGAATCACTGTAGTAAAGGAAGCCACGATGTAGAACATGGTTTGCAACCCTCGACCAATAATTGAGGCGTCATCGCTGTTTGTTACCAGCATGGGAGGGAATAGGAAACCAATAGCGATGCCCAACTGCAAATAAGAAAAATTGTTTACAATTTAATAAATTCAAGGAGGGGAATACGCTACTATGCATTTTTTAATTTCTATACAGAATTTACAAATTCTTCTTGCGAAACTATCAAAACAAATCCCAAGTTAACGAAATGGTAATTGTAATTGTATTGTAATACCACCATAGCAACATATTTTGTCCCGAAAGTTCGTTTGGTTTCCAATTAATGCATTCAACGTTGGGTTAGTTCTACACAGAGGAAAATGGCACGGAAAACTAAAAGGAAGCTTGGGAAAAAAATAAAATATTAAGAAAAAGATGATCAACATTAAACGGGCGCATTGCGAAAGAAACTTTTGGTGCAGCCTAATGAATTAATGAGAGAGAAAATTGTTTATTCATTTTACGACATTGTAGGGTGCAAAGTAACTCGGAAACAACAACTTTGAGTCAAATTATCGCCAGATGAAACACAAAAGAGGTTGTTGGAGTTTCTATGCATTCGCCTCGGTGAATAGCATGAATCTCAGGAGAAATTACCGAGGACCGGAATGTTGTTAGGCGATTGTGGCTCTTGTTTCAAGGAAGTAACAGATCATTATTCTTTTCAGCTCATCACGAGTGATTCCGACGAGAGTTCCGCCCTCGACGAGTCAGTGTAGTTCTCTGACACGCTGAAAGTATCCTCGTCGGCAAGGTCAATAATCTGTCAATGGTCTATTTTACGCTTTGAGCAACGCGTGTGTCGACCATCACACGCAGAAGCCACTGACATTAATTCAGACAGATGCCTCTCGCATTTAACCCTTTCGGCCTTGTACCATCTTCCTTTTAAATTCGAATTTAAAACTAAAATCTGTGCTCAACCGATTCGAGTGTTCAAATTTTCTTCTCTTTAAAAAAGCTGTAACTCGAGGCTAAAACATAATCAATCGTAAGGCGGTAATCTACAAATTCTATTCGATCGCTATCTACTTAATTTGGCTCGAGTAAAAATTAAAGAGCCTATTGATAACATTATAGCCATTACATTGATAACAATAAATTAGTACTTGATACCAATCGCATTTAGTGGCTAATCTTTCACGCGACATGCTAAACCATTAACGTGTTTAAGAATCACCCGTTCGTCGCAGAATTTCCAGGTTAAAATGTTAATTTCGTAACATCTACCGATCTAATGCGGAAGCAGAAAATGAAACCGATAGAGGGGGTTTCGAGCACTGGGATAGATCACATGGACCGACAGCGCGACGACGGGGTGCATGGTAATGGCGGCCTCTGAAATACGACCATTTAATTCGCTAGATGGGGCCCGATCCCCTGCGCGTTCGTCGCGAAATTAAACGTGGGTGCACCGTTCGGCACGGTTTCCCACCTAATCACATAACAGTTTAACTCGCGAACGACCCTGTCCCTCGAATTACAATTTTTAGTCGACAGGTAGTATGCTCTCGAGCTCCACTTACGTTTATGAACGTGTTAAAATTCATTCGGTTCTATGAAGAGGAGAAAGAAGGAGAGCAGAAGAGAGAAACGGGACAAATCCCATACTATTGTTTCTCACCTGGCACAACTCGAGGAGCGAAAGAATGTCACTGAAACAATAGCGAGAATTTTCTTCGCTCGTAATCTGTATAGCTACGAACCTGTGCTCATGAAATGTGACCCTGAGAGCGCTAATTGACGTCTCTTTGAGATGATTTAATGAGACCAGCCATAAATGAGACAAGTGGTCTCAAAGAAATTGTCAGAGTTAACAATGCACGCTGGTGTTATTACGCTTGTATTGTTATCTTATTGAGGAACGCATTCTTGCTGGCCAATTTATGCGAATTCAATCGAAAACATAAAACTGAAGATACGATAGAATTGAGGAAGAGGCGGTGAAGTGGCTCCCTTGCAATTTTTGATATAACAAAGACATTTAGCGGATAACGGTATAATTTGTTGCGTTTACTGGACTTATATCTGGGGAAACTACTCGAGATGATGTATTGTTTCTGCTAATAAAAAACAGAAATAAAGTTAAAATATCTTCTTAATTGATGATTTTCCGGTATGGATAGTTTAATCATTTTTTACAGCGCATTAAAAAATATATGGTTTCATTTAAAAAAAAAAGTTGTCCTTTATATGCCCTCTACGTCTCCAGCTACAAAGAAACTATTGACACCAAATTATGTTCCTCTCGATACCGTTCAACTTTCGATTAAAATATTTTTCGGTATTGTGCATAATTTCGGAGATACAGCCAAACCTGTTTTTGTGCGGTCCTTTTCTATGCGATTTTTTTGTGCAATTTGTTTTGTGCGATTTTCTTTTATGCGATATATGAATGCCAACGGTGTTGGCATGATAACAACTTTGTAATGTTCTCATCACAAGAAGATGCGTGTTTTGGACTACGATGAGTAGTATTGAATTATGTGCATCTAGATAATTTCTCTATGTTTAAAATGAGAAATTAAATTTTTAAAAAATGTTTCCATGTGAAATTTCGTTTGGAAAGCACTTTGTGGCTATTTCGTAAATCTTTGACATATTTTCTAAGTGAGACCCTTTTTTATGCGGTCATAAAAAAATTTTCTTTAATATGTTGTAAAAAATTAATTGTTATAGCTATTTATGAAGTTTTTGAATATTTTTTTCAGGGTTTCTTTCGTGCGGTCCCTATTTACCGCACAAAAACAGGTTTGATTGTATTCGAAGCCAAGACTCCATAGATTCGCGATAAGGTAGAGTAACCACGTTACCGACAAACATAGGCGAGAAATGGTTTTACGTGCCTCAAATTTTCGTCCTAATTTGAGAACATTTTTCGGTGCGAAAGGGCTCATTCGAACGAGGAAGGTTCAATCTAGCGCGCGCTGGTCATGAACTGACGAGATTATGTAGATATTTGGTAATACAAGCGTTAGAAGTAGGCCAAAAATTGACGATGTACATGCCATGGAATCCAAGCATTTTTATGCCATTGGATGAGTTTTCTGGATTAAATCAAGAGCAGCGCGCATTAGAAAATATCTCCAGCTACAAATTGAGCTACATTTTGTCTTGATTCTCTGCGAAATAAAGCCGAAAACTCGAAGTATGTTTCTGGCGTCAGAATTCATGATATCGATAATACTTAAGACCCTTCGGATCAAGATCAAGACGGATCTTAAGTCTGAAGGCTGTGAAAGGAAATTATATAGTAGTTAGAACTGACTCCGAAAAAGTCACGTGACTACCCTTGGCCCTTAATTGTGATACTCTATATTTGGCCTTTTCGCAGATAATTCGATGCTTATCTATAATAATTTTGATATGTTATAACAAGTTTTCGGACAAGATCTATTCAATATCCGCTCCATGAATATGCACGGCGGCCGGATTAAAGTACTATACTGAAAAGCAAGATGACTGGTGGGCGGTTATATTGGAAAGGCTCGTTGAAAAAGTTACGAACGAAGCAGTGACTGACCTGATTTCCAAAAACGCCGATGCTGCACGCGCTGCTGACCTGATCCGGGCCGAACCAAACGGCGGCCAAACGCGCTGGAACCGACAGTACAAACGTTTGGCTCACGGCGACTGTCGTTTGGCCGAGGAAAGTCACCCAGTACAGGTCCTGGTTCACGCTGCACACTTTGATCCAGGCTCCCAGCGCGTTCAGGATCGAGCCGAACACGACGGCGAACTTCAATCCCTGAAACAAAACGTTTCTTCTTGAACCTTGTCAACTAGGACGACTCGGGAAGAGGTCGGGTCAGGTCGAATTCCCAGAAATTTAGAGATTCCCTAAAAAATTAGATTTCCTGCAAATTTCTAGATTCTCCAAGGAATCGAATTTCCCGAGAAAGTCGAAATTTCCGAAAATTTCGACAACCCGTCTATCGTTTCTCGGATTACTCTGCAGTGCTGTATAGTAGCGTACAGTAGTAAAAGAATGCATTCATTAATACGAACATAAATGGTTAGGGAGTTCTCGAAATTTTCCGGTACCCGTCCCGACTCGACACGATATATCGGGTCCTCGCACACCCCTATTGTTACCTCCTGTTTCGTTCACTTTTCGATGCAAACACGCGTCCCCGTTTGGCAATTTGCTGCTCTACTACCTCGAAACTTGTCGCTACACTTTCTACATCTATCATTGATGCACGCAGATAGTGCTCCTTTCTTTAGAAATCATACTTTTCTCCAGATTCTGAATACCAAGTGGATCCAAAAAGTATTTGAACAATTTCTAACATCGCTGACAACGAACGTTTTTTGTATTACGAGAAATGATTAGATTGCGGATGCTATGCATTTATGAGAAAAATGAAAAGGTCTAATACAAAAGTGAACGGACATTAGAGGGATTTAAAGCTGTCGTATTATTTTCGAATCTTTAAGATGATAAAAAGAGAAAATACATCTTCATTTAACTTCAGTTTCTTACAACCGATTTAGCCAAAATCGATTTTGCATAAAGATGAAAATCTAATATATAAGAATATCTTAGAAGAAAATGGACGTTGGATGACAAAAGTAGAAGTTGAAAAAAAAATAGTACAATATAATTGAACTCATCTTAAAGCTTAATGAAGTTATCGCAATTCAATTTAGCGATCAAATACTTTGTGGACGCATTGTACAAAGGAATGAAAGAAAAGAGATACAAACTAAACGTGATAGTCGATGATGTAACAGAACCAGGAATGTGTAAAATGAATTCAACAGATGCGAACTCAATTATACTCTCAAATCGATGATTCAGAAACAAACTTCATTAATTCGGACGAGTAACTTCTTCCCCGCGGTTCTAAGTTTGAAAGCTTTTGTTCAGTTCCTGGCGCACGTTAATCGAATTAATTGCCAAGGGATTAATTACGCCCGTGAAGCGAACAAAGGAGGAAAATCGCGCGGAACAAAGTTCAATTAGTCGGATATCTGGGGCTTCGATTCGGCCCTGTCTCGTTCGACAACCGCCTCGGCGGGAGCGTTGCGTGCAATCTGTTTGTCGGTTGATACGATTTTATTGCTTTTTTTTTTCTCTGTACCCTGTTATCAAACGACCTTCCGATGCGACCAGGGAGATGCAAGTTTCGCGTCGGCGCTGTGTCACGAGATATCGCTCGTCCTGATTCTGGGATCCGATTAGATTACAGGGATCCGTTTTAATAAATATGTACGGAGATGTTGACGGCGGACTTTAACCGCGTGTCAACATGTAAATAAGTTGTAAACGTTGACGCAAGTCTCGCTCGGTCTTTTGCTCGCACGCTTGTCAACGCTCGATCAAAGGGACCGAGAGACTTTGATTTGATAAGGAGATTGCGATTGTTAACGATCGTGCCGCGTTGTTTGTAGTTTATAAACCGAACACAACAGCGAATGCGCACTTGCACGCTCGCGGATTAATTTCTGAGAACAGTAATTTATATCAGTGACTGTTGCCCACAATTCTTGTTTAAATACGCATTAAAGCTGTCCATAAAATCTCAACGAAAGAGCAGAATGGATTCGCTTTGTTGTATTGTTTCGATCGAGAGTAGGTTGTATCCCTCGAACTCCTGCGAGTTCTACGCCTACGCCAGAGTCATTTCTGACCCACGCCGATATTTCACTACAGTTTTCTTTCGATACAAGGCGATGGCTCGGAACGGGCTTTCGTCGTATTTCGGATGAACAGGAAGAAGAGGGTCGATTTTCCTATTTCGACATAAAAAGCGTCGTCTTATATCGGAATAAAATTGTACGTATTGACGTTCGCTCGAGCTTATACCCACCTCTACGAATCAACAATGACTCCGACATAGCATACGGAGGGTTAACGGTAAATTTTATGACGAAACAGCAAACATTGAATTATTTACAGTCGGTCACGAAAATATTCGGACACCACTATAGTTTTGACTATTATAGTCCGTACTTCAGAAATGTATGCAATAAAAACAAAAAGAGGTTTCACGTATGTTACTGTGCAGTGTACAGTTAACAAAAACATAAGAGATATTTATTTACGATAAGTGATTACATAAGTAATAAAAGAAAAATGGAAAGTACTCTCACTTTCATGTCACGAACATATACGGACACTTGCTATACTTATCAAGTTTCCAGGTTCCAGGAATCGACTGAAACAATGTTTGTAAATATATCATTCATACTATGTACAGAGTATGTTAGAGATTGAATATTTGTCAGTCTTGTTGAAAATTTGTGCAAAATGGATCGGAAAAGTAAGAACACGTCGTTTGATATACGACAATTAGTCATTTTTCATCGGGAAAAGGGGAAATCGATTCGCAAAATTGCAAATTAATTCAATATTATTAGGAGCACGATATGGGATATTGTGCGACGTTACAAGAACGAAGATAGAATTGAACCTATCCCTCAAGGCGGACGTAAATTGATCCTCAATACTCGTGATAAACGCTCCATAATTAGGAGAATCAAATGTGATCCTCGGATAAGGGCTCCAAAGTTAGGAGCTGATTTAAATAATGACCGCGGAATATCAGTGCATCCGGAAAACATAAGAAGAGTGTTACGATCAGAGGGCTATAATGGAAGAATAGCTCGAAAACAGCCGTATATTAACGCGAACAACAGGATGAAGAGACTGAAGTTTACAAAACACTATATTTCAAAGTAAAGTCAATGGTGGGAAGGTGTAATTTTCGCAAACGAGTCCAAATTTAATATTTATGGAAGCGATGGAAGAATTAGAGTATGGCGGAAATCGAAAGAAGAATTAAATTCGAGACATTTGTAGCCGACTGTAAAACACGGTAGTGGTGGTGTGGGGCTGTATTTGGGCCCATGGAGTAGGCGAATTAGTTTTTATCGACGACATCCTCGATAAAAATAGGTATCTGCACATTTTGCAAAACAATCTTTAAAAAAGTGCTGATAATATCGGACTTCAAAGTGAGATAAAATTTTATCAGGATAACGACCCAAAGCACAAATCGCGTATTGTGCAAGAATTCTTATTAGACACGTGCAAGCATGTCCTCCACCCACCACAGCAATCGCCATATTTGAATCCCATTGAAAATTTATGGGATGAATTAGATCGCCGAATTTGAACAACTCCCATAAACAATAAGGACGAACTAAAAAGACGTCAAGATTATTTAAAAAGTATAATTTTTAATATGCCAACGCGTTCACGGCAAGTCATAAAACAAATGGGATATCCAACAAAATATTAATTTATAAAAACGAGATTTATATATAGAATATTTTCGTGACACGAAAATGAGCGCACTGTGCATTTTTCTTTTATTATTTATGTCACTTGTCGTAAATAAATATCTCTTACGTTTTTGTTAACTGCACACTGCATAGTAACATACGTGAAACATCTCTTTGTTTTTATTGCATTTCTGAAGTACGGACTATAATAGTTAAAACTATAATGGTGTCCGAATATTTTCTTGACCGACTGTAGGTCAGTGACGAACGACCACGTAACCGCAACCTAAAAAAACTTTAACTTATTCGTTTAAAAATGTTTAACGCACAGGCTGAAACTTTAGTTGTCCACGTTATTATTAATTTGTGGGCGGTATTATATTATATATGAGTCAGTCCAAATTATGATGAATATTGTTGTACAAACTGCAACTACTCGATTTAGATTGTTTAGTTTTTACACAGGTTAGTTGCCGTCAATCCCGATTAATGTGAATCAATATTTACAAAACACGATGCTCACGGACTACAATTATGTATAGTATGTTTTGTGCAAGAAGCGACCTTGGGCGCATGACTATATTATGACAACCCGTGTATCGCGCTCGAAAACAAACTACAGCGAGTTCTGACGATTGAGCAAGGACAGTCAGCTAATGCATACGTAACAAAGATTGAATGGGCTCGTACTTACGAATTTATCAAGCAGATAGCTCGCCGGGAATATGAACGGAATATAGGTTATCATGAATATCATGCTAGTCATGTCCACCGAAAAACTGGACACTTTGTAATAATTCATGACGATGTTCGCGATGATGCTGTACTGGATCCATTGCATCGAGTTGCTGGAACTGTACAGCACGAAGATCATCAGGATCAGCCATCGTCTTCTGTACACCTTCGTCTCGGCCACCTGAACACGGAGAGACATGTGATACTTGATTCACGTCACACAAATCTTTGACATGCGGTTCAATGAAATTTCGAGAATTAATTGATTAGGCGAACAGTTGAATAGGGTAGGCTAAATCTTCTATAGCCAATCAGATATTTTCTATAGTCAGTGTAGTAAATTAAAGGAGTTGCACTTTTAAATAATTGATCTCCTTCCTATGTCTAATCTCAAGTTTATAAAACGCGGACTTTGCAAACAAATCACTTTAAAGTTGACTTTTTTGGAAAATGAATTAACCCTTCGAGGACGACGTCGGTACACCACATTCAACAACGAATATTTAAAAATTGATCTCTGTCGTACATTATCAGTAGATTAGAGATTTTATTTGCGACAAACGTCAGTAGGTGCAATTTAAAAAATAGAAAGATTAAAAGAATTTTAAAATATCAATATACTATTTCTGGCTTATTAAAGTCGTTAAAGAAAAAAAAAACAGTTTTCCCTTCTTATAATCACTTATCATTTACTTTCTGAAATTTGAACATAGTTATGGACAATACCAAAAAGCACCAATATCGTACAATACCCATCATACAGAAAGAAATCGACGATCGGCCGTCATCCTCGATAGGCATTCCATTCTTCATGATCACATTTGTATAAATATTAAAGTATCTTCTCACATTCAAAGTTTTCATATTTTCAAAGTTAGTTGAGAGAAATTTTGTATACTGGGTTAAGTGGAAAACTCGTTTCAGTTAAAACTGACGCACGATAGAAATAATATATTTGTGCAATAATAATGTTTCTGCACTGTGCAGTGGAATAAATCAGTTATGGGTATTTTCGAATAAAATTATATAAGTTGATTACAATAGCTTCAAAGTGGGACCAATATCAAGCGACACGAAACGAAGAAAGTGTCTTACTTGAAGGTTGCTCGCGAGACAGGCACACTTTATTCTAATAAAAAGAAAATTTAATATAATAGCGTAGAACAATGATGAGCAACCGGACTTGACTTTGTAGCATACAGGCATTCGGGACAAAAATCGTATCTTCTAAATTAATAAATTTTCGGCATAAGTACCTTAAGACATTTTTTAAAGAGAATACAAAGATGCATTGATTTGCATAAAAAAAATTATATGATTTCATAACAAAAATTGTAGTCACCTTTACTCTTTATTGAATAGAAGCTTTCATGCAAATTTTCATTAACACAATTTATTCTTAGCTGAATGCTGAAAGTTTTTGTTGAAAATATTTTTACAATACTTTTTCTAATAATATAAAATAACATTTCAAATAAATAAACCAAAATTATTTGATTAATATGTTTAAGTATTTGATATTGCGTTTGTTGCGGCCCCCGCGACAGTACAGTGAATTCTCTATATTTGTCGCCTAGGCCTGTATGATAAACGTCGCGGAGTTATTCTCACTACTGCGGGGTATACACAGTGAGAGGCCACGAAGAAGTTTCCACTTCTGGTCCCCTACAGTCCGCGGGTTGCTCATTACTGGCATAGAACATGTGTTACAGATGTGGAGCATATACTATTTAATTACATGGAAGATGTTCTAATTCGAAGGATACAATTATAATGCAAACGTACATACATAACTGTGATTAACAATAACTGATTTACAGGCGGAGATTACACAATTGATCGAATACAATTCCGCACTTTGTCGATAAATAAAAGAAGTCATTAAGCATTACCGAACTCGTTTATGTTACGATGCAATACGAATACAAAGGAAGCTTTTGATTTGTGTTTCATCTGCACGATCATATTTATTAAAATGATAACTAGACTGCGGATCTTCGTGCTAAATAAAAATATTCTGCACTGATTGCAGAAACAATCAACAACAACAATCACTCTGAACAATTTTAGTAACCCGGAAATGATAGAGGAGAATTGTTTAATAAAACTTTCATTAACATATTCGTGACATTTTTCTGATTAAAATGAGACCAAACATGATGCAGTTGGGGTCATATTAGCTTGTTTAATCCGGAATATAGTAGATCCTCGATTATCCGAACTAGTCAAAAGAAGACAAGAGTGTTCTGATAATGGAACAGTAACCTAACTGTAGTACTAGATTGAATCTTCACTGATTTGTACTATGAATCGAATAACACAAAACTCACATTTTCTCGGTTCGGATCAACGAGGTTGTATTGAATCGTTGATCGAGCAAGCGAACGAGATTATGTCATGTTTGGTGTCAGCAGAAAAATGTAACAAATATATGTCGATAAAAGTTTCACAAAAAATAATTAAAAATGAGAAAGTTTCGTGCACATCTTTTCCATATGTATCGAAACATTACCGCCCTCGTTTCTGTCATAAGATCCGTACTCATTTTTGTCATAAGATCCGCAGTCTACCGATAGCCCAATTTGAGACAGTTGCGCGTCGGAGTGCGTCCGTTTCCGCGAACGGAAGGATCTAGCGGCGATCTCGTAAATCCTCTTCCGCGTTTCCTTAGTCACCTGGGTCTGTTGCACGCCGCTCTCGACGGACTTAGCGTATTCCGCGGAACTTTTCGTCATTTTCTCCTCCAGTTCTCGTTCCATAATCCGGGGATGAAAAGGTGGTACACGGCGTCGCGATTACCTCGGATCAATTACGCGAGGCACACACGCACACTCACACACACACACACTCTCTCTTTCTCTCCGACGCCTCTCCTTCGACGCAGTCTCCCGGCTCTCAACTTCGATCGACTGCCCGATTTTCCGGCCGAGTTCACCGTCTGAAAAAGTAGACAAAAAGGAGAGGGTGCAAAAGAAAAAATTAGGGGAATTTTCGATGGCTGTTTCCTCAAAGGAGAACCGGTCCTCGAGATACTTTCCAGCGAACTCGAGCTTCGGGAATTCTTAATTATTCCGTAGACGGTTCGGAGTACCAATTAGCGGCGCGAAGGTTCTTCTCTCTCTCTCTTCATTCCCAGGATGGATACAATGTCGCTGGTCACTGGTTACGCGGACAATGAGATACAGTTGAAAAATGTTTCGCGGATCCTCGACACCCCCGCTGATAGGGATCATCTACACGAATTTTGTACAAGCTGGATCAAAGTTTGCGAACTGTTACGGAAAGTATGGTCTGCCCCGAGAAATCCGTTTTCAATCCTCAGCCACCCCTCCTGTCAATTTGACATACTTTCACGCAAAGGATGATTGTGTGAATTGTTCACACGAAGATTTGAGGGGGTCGTCTCGTGTAAACGGGTCAAAACATCGATTTTTTATTGTACTTTTTGAACGCATAGATCCTTAAAAATAATTTTCTAAAATATTACGCTCAAATTCATTGAAATGAGAAACTTAAAGCAGGAGTCAATACAAAACTTATTTTTTTCACCTGACGTAGGTAAAGTCTCTCGAAGACTACATGGTCGATTGCCCTGAAATTTTAAAAAGCTATTCCACGTACTACTCGCTATCGCCGGTTCCAAAATTATATTTGTACAATGAATTTATCATTCTTTTTTAATTTAAACATTGTCGAAAAAAGTTTGAAATTTTGAAATATCTGCTTTAAATATTCGCCATTTTGCCAATTATTGAGACAAATTATGAATAAATTTTAAAAGTACCTACAGAAAGTAGATAAGAATAATTGTCGTATTATTTCATTTTTTTTCAACAGGAAAATTATCGTGTATGTTGGCGCAATAAAATGACAAACATAATTTCTGTGAGATACAGTTTTTAAAACCAGGTGGACATTTCGTATGTACTGTGCGTTTTGTAGGTAGAAGATAATGAAGGGAAATATATACTACCTACAATAAGAATTGTAGTTATACTCTCATGATTCATATTCTGAAAGAAAGGTTGTGCAAGCTGGAAGTAGACTTGTTTAGAGGATGAATAAAAGAGGTCTAATATATAAATTATCTTTCGAAAATAATTAATATCGGTTTCTAGAATCCGCGGATTAAGACGGAAAACTATGCGTGGAGAAACTTGGTATCCTTGAGTATTTTTGCCAGCAAACAATTTTAACTAAAAAAAAAAGTAATATTTACCAAGTGGCTACACAGAAAACATTTTTTATGTAAGGCAGAATTAAAAGTTCACCAAAACTTGACATACGCCTTGCATTCCCTTTTTTTAAAAACGATTTCATTATTCCTCTTTTTATATTGTCTAAAATAATACCTAAGACAATGTATAATCTATTTCATCTTTGTAGAGTCTCTTCTATCTCTCAGTGAGCTTACTGTCTTTTACAGTTTGTACACCTACGTTACGAAGGAACTTTCATTGTGTTATTTCTAGAAAGAAAAAAGATCAGTTGTGTTTGTTCTCAAACCAACGTATTTTTATTAACCCTTAGCACTCGAATGGCGACTGTAAAGCGCCACTAAAAACTGTTGTATCTTTATTCAAAATATTTTTTACATTATTAAATTTATTTGTATTTAATAAATTACTAACATTTCGATATTGTACTAGTAAATCGCACCATTTTCGTATGCATAACATGAAAAAAATGTATATAGAAAGGAAGCATTCTAGGTCGGAAGAAATGTTTTGTTTTGGAGTTAAAACAGTTTCGAGTGCAAAGGGATAAAATGTGAAATCATTCGTATTTATAACCTCCGAAAACAAACAACACTATGGACGCCGTAGTTATGCACAAAAATAGTGTGATCACGTAATTGAATTATCTTTCGAGGCTGATAAATGTAATCAACTTATTACACAATTGAAACGAAGATTTGGATAAGGACTATCTCACGTTAATTTCTGGCGATTCCGTTTGCGTCTGATCTCTTATCAACTTATCACCGTCGATTAAAGTAACCTTTTGTATCATGGAATTTTAAACAATTTGTTAGGCAACAATCGAATGATACTGAACCATTGAGAAAGAAGAAATTGTAGTTGAAAAATCATCTAATTCGCAGAAAAATGTAATTACCTGTATACCTGTTTCTCTGGATTTAACACTAGAACCACCGAACAATAAATGCGACTGACGTATATTGCTTTGTAACAATGACAAGATTGTGCCCATCCAGACTTCGTACAACCTTTATTGTAATATGAGCTTCAATGAAGAGGTTCATTAAAAAATTTCCGATGAAAACATTTATACAATTTCAGTAATTGCAAAAGAAAAAATTAGGAACCAGTCATTTTGACTTCTCCGGTCGTTCTAGTTTTAATGATCCTTAACACTAGATTTACGGAGCACTAAAAGTGACTATTTTCATTACTTTATAAAAATAACATGACTGTATCTATCAAAATTTGTAGCCACTTTTTTAAATAATATATACCCAAAGGAAACAATTTGTTAAATAATTCCTCATGGACGCATCTTTACAAGCTCAATGATCGTAAATTAAAAATATTAGAATCCGTCACTTTGACGGGTCCCGTAAATCTAGTGTTAAGGACACCATTCGCGCCCAGTTTCGCTGGACACTAATCCGGCTCTGTGTAGTCGCTTTGGTGTTAAGTGTTCTGTAAACTTTCCGGTGCAGCTATCGAGCACTCCCGAGTAAACGAGTAAAAATATCGCATAGCGTTGAGTGATAAAAATGCCAGTACACCCGCGAAACTGATGATTGACGCTGTCGCAGGTGTCAAACGCAGTGTTAGACTGTCACGGGTTGCAAATCACGCGACAATAATGCTCATCGACTAGAACAAATAAATAAACTCGAAGCAGAAAAACAGCGAACACGCATTTAAATTATTTTTATTATTCGCTCGTGTCGTTCCAATATTATTAAATTAAATGACGCGCTTGAAACGCGATGATTAAACAGAGCACGTAAAGCATGTATTCGAATTTCCATAGGTCGACCGTCGCGGACAGAAATTAATCAGAAAATTAAATTCTCCGAGGGTGTAATTAGATTGGGAATGAAATATCAGTTTTGTAAGAGGATCACCGACGGCTCCGGTTTATTGCTCCTCTGATAATAAACTCCACACGACTTCCGGTGGTATTTTCAGAAGTCTAATCCCCCGCGTACAGCGTTTCCTTTCCCGATGTCCTTGTTCAACGCTCGTCCATAGATCTTCCGAATGCTCCGTGGAGCGGTGTCGAGTCCTTGGAGAGGAGAACCTCCGAAGGACAAGCCCCTCCCAACCACCGTGGCGAACTTATAGGAAATCGATGGAAGGTCGATAGAGAATTCAACGAGAGTTTCCACCCGGAATTCGAGGTTTTACGGTCAAGGATCACGGGGCAAGGCTGCATCATGGTGTTTCTAGGCTCCCGGCACTTTTGTATTGCCTCTTCTCCCTCTTTTCATCAAATCTTTTCTCCTCTCGTGATGCATCGTCGAATCATTCCAACGAGCTTTTCTCCATTCTTTTAATCCCGAGCTGGGCCCACAAATCGTACAACTAGGTTCGTGAAATAAACAAAGGGGCTTATCAAACAGGGGTTGGCGCTTATGAAATGTCTGACTTTGGAATGCAAATATAATCCAGGCTTTTTACCTAGAAACACTATGATAGGTTACAGGTTTATCATATATCATTTTAAGGTAAACAACAGCTGAGCTTTAAGGTCCTATTTTCAGTTTTTATTCAGTTATTTAATATTAATTTTAAATTTACGTTACTTCAATGTTAACCAACGTGACTGTTATGTATCCTTCTTGAATGATCGGTAAAGTGAATATATTGATATTATGTGATTTTTTATCAAAATCTTATGGTAAATGGACGCACTATTCATTGTTCCTAGAAAAAACTCAAAGATGACAGTAATAAAGAAACATGTGATTCGTAGACGGGATATGTTGATTATTGTTGATTAAACATTGTAATTGTTTAATGTTGTTGTTAACTCGTTACTGTTATTGAGAACCACTGCTCACTCCTGTTTTTGTAGGTTAAACCATTTTTTCGAGGGCACGAACATTTTGTTGTAAGTATTACAATCTCGTGAAACGTTTGTAAGCTAATTGCAAAACCAACAAATTCTTTTGAAGGTCTTTCCAAATTCTTTGGAAGGTCCAGTTTGTATTTGTCACGCCCACTGGTTGAAACGACCCTGCGGTCAAGTTGAAGTTGTGTGTCTGACGTGAATATATAAAACCGTCGGCGAATTGCGAGCCTCGACGACGAATTAAGAATTCTATAGATCAACGAGATCTATTCTTGGAAAATCTTAAGGACACACGAGTTCGGACCGAGTTTACCATACAGACTTCTTTGCTATTTCCGCGATTCGGATGTTAGTACGTGTTAAAGGGAGCGAACAGCGTGCAATAAGCACTGCCCATGAATTTATAAAGGGGCGCGCCTTATTCGTCAATCGCGTCACGATCTCGATAGTGCCTCCGTGTACGTTAGCTTTCGGCAATCGAAGTTGAAAGTTAAATATTAACGCTCGAGCAAGATCGATGATGCTCGTGCGATGCAACTTGCGCACACTTGTGACTTTGAATCGAGTAGAATGTTAGCCTTCAACTGGTCCTTCAAAGTGTACTTTAAAAATGTTCCAATGAAACTATATTTATATTTATCTCTTAGACTGTAAACGGTTTCACGGTAACCCGAATCTGTAACAGTTCTTTAAAAAATCTGAAAAAATTCGTGCAGCACCCTCGAACGTTTTAAATTGAGATTATCATACTGCTTTAGGTAAATATTTTTTTGGAATATTTTAAATTGTAGATATTAGGCTGTTGCATATGAAATGTCCGATTTTAGAATGCAAATGTTATGTCCGTTATACGTAATTTTAAGGTACAAACCTGGTCTTTAAGGTCCTATCTCTATCTTTGAACTACATATTTAATTTTACTTTTAAAGGAAGTTTACTTCAATGTCAAACAATGTAATTGTCGTGTATTCTTTTTACACGAGTAGAAAAATAAATGTATTGACGATATTATGCGATATATGGTCAAAATCTGGTGGTAAATGAATATACTATTCGTCGATAATAGAAAGAACTCCAAACTGGATGCGACAGTACATGAAGAACGTGACCGACAAAAAAATTCAATTTCTACCATACTACAACCAAGAAATGTTCAATTTGTTGACAGTATATGGTAATTGATAATAGTGCTTGATCAGTAGACCCCCTTTACAGTTTAAGGGTTAGTATTCATTAGGGATGCGCGAGGACCCGAAATATCGGGTCGCGTCGGGAACATAACATTTTTTCGGGGTCGGGACGAGAAAAAGGTACTAACCATTTATGTTCGTTTTAATGAATACTCATGAAATTCATGGATTCGGAGTCTCACATAAACAAACATGTGAATGTGTATTTACATGTTTTGTACGCCACTATACATCAATGCAGGCCCGACCTTTTCCCGACTCGTCCCAACCACCGGGTTCCCGATATTTTCGGGTTTTGGCACATCCCTTTGCAAAATTTCATTTAAATCGAGGAATAGTTATATAATTATACACATTATATAATTATTAGCATAAATTTCAGTGGAGCCGCAACGACCTCAAATAGTTCGCTAGTTAAATAAACTTAAATTCCTCCACATTAATTTTGAAATTGGAACCAAGTCACTCTGAAGCTAGCAGAACGTATAATGTAGACATATGGTACAATACTGTGGGCACACAATAAAATCTCTGACGTCAGGATGCCAGGAAATAATATTGAGTGTTCTCAAACTAATCAATTATAGTTATAGCATATCCGCACTGTATCCTGTGGTAACTCCTTTTACGAAGATACGTAAATTTATACATCGAAGCAATAAGTTTCTTTATTTTTATTCGTCAGAAAAGTGAATCCTCTTATAGAAGAGAGAAGATTGAATTTACTTAAACTTTGGACGATTTTCATTATAATATGTGCTTAAACAAAGAAGTCAATAATAATTTCCTATGAAAACATTTTTATAATTTTAATAATTGTGAAATAGAAAACCGGTTATCTTGACCGTGGTAGGTTCAGTGTCAAATTAAAAATTCGGGTATTAATTATTACTATTATTATTATTACTATTATTATTACTATTATTATTATTATTATTATTATTATTATTACTATTGGCTTAAGGTGTACTCACAGTGGATGATCAAATTATTATATGAATACTGCGAAATTACTACTTAATTGAAGTCCGAATAGCTGTGTTGAGGGTAAAATATTTCGTATTCTTACTTCAACGAATTCTTTGCACAAAGTGTACAAATTTTTCGCAACATTCACAAAGTATTTCGAAAGACAACTCATTATAGGTGAACAGGAAGCGTATATCTCCCGTTATTGCTCGTTATTTACGTCAGTGCCACCGTTAGCATTCTGTGTCTGCTGCACGCAACGACTATCCCGGTCATACATCTTATCAGTCAGCAATAAGACGGGTTTCTTTTATACATTTTCATGCGAAGCTTTCGCATAGAAATGTCAAACGCCAGAAAAATAAAAGGTGTATGAAAATTAAAGGTGCATAACAAGTTCACTCGGTGTTACGACCAATAAAAACATCCGTCGTACGGCTATAGTCATCTCCAACGACAGAGACGACCATGCTCGAGAAAACATCGAGCACAATTGCGAAAAGTCCTTATGCCGCGAGGGAACGAGCTTTTAAAATGAAACGCTTCCGCAACGTTCCTCACCGATGGATTATTATCAATTGTTAGTTAAGTTTATAGGTCCCTGAGGGAAGCGCGAGCCATAAACTGAAATAAACTACCTGGTTCGTTCCCAGCTCGAGCGCCATGGCGAATCTCCGTGGAATTACAAACTTTTCCTGTTCAGTTACGACCAAATTGCACCCCCTCCCCCCTCCTTTTTAATTGAATGCTTCGAATAAGTTATCGCTGAAACAATTTTGTTAACCTTTGGATTTATGGTTCCACCAGTCGCGACATTCAATTTCCTGTTTCAAAGTGGATCGATTGTTTTGATTGTACACGATACCCCGGCGTTTCTTTCACAGGCGATATCGATGTAGATTACAGCGAAATGTAATCAACGAATGTCGTGGAATTCGTGGAGGTCTCGAAGCAAACTGTTCGGCAGATCGAATCTCCTTCGATTCGACATTTTCCGAGAAAAGCAAATTGCGTTCTCTAATCCCGCTAACGAGCTAGGGGGAAAATTAGCACGAGAAGATGCTCGCGGATTTGTTGTTATCCGGGTATCGATTTAGACCATACGTTCGAGAAAAAAGTGCTTTGAGCGCCGCTAATTGGTCCCCGCGCTAATAGACAGACTTCACAGAAAACGGAAGAATTCCAACGGATCTGAAAGACTGGTTTTTCCGAACGGCTAGATATTTTTTCATGTAAGCCGAAATAATTAAAGAACCGTTTTCTTGGCGATAACGAACTAAAGAATTCTGTAATTATTCGCAAGGTTGGTTGCTGTTAGGGCTTCATTATTTAGAGAACGTTTTTGTGCGGTCGCAAAATAATTGGAGGACTGTGTGCTCAAATATAATTAGCCGACAATCACTACCGTAAATGTGTGTTGCGCGCGAATTCGGTTGCCTTCGAATGATCGATGCGTTCATTTTTTCACCAAGCTGCTTCCGGTGCTGAACTAAAAATCATCTTAGTTTTCACAAGAATTCGATATAAATTAACCCTTAGCACTCGAATGGCGAATGTAAGGCGTCACTAAAAATTGCTATACCATTATTCAAAATATTTTTTACATTATTAAATTTGTTTATATTTAATAAATCACTAAACACTTCAGTATTGTACGAGTCAATTTCATCATTTTCATATGTATAACACGAAAATATATATATATAGAAGGGAAACATTCTAGGTCGGAAGAAATGTTTCGTTTTGGAGTTCAAATAGCTTCGACTGCAAAGGGTTAATTAGTCCTATGTAGAACAGTTTTACAATTTAGAAATTATTCTACAATCTTCTGCATTAGTATCAATTTACTTAATGTATTCATTATATATACCACATTATTCAAAACGACAGGTCAAACTAATTTTAACACTACACAAAAGCTGTTCCACAAATCCGTGTGTTCCATAATGTGTAAATAATTATTCTAGTTCCAACGTATAGATAATATTCCCGTAAAATCTACGTTAAACGTATAGATAATATTGTGTTATTATCGAGCAACATAACCAAAACACTGTGAAGCTATCTTTCAGTGGAGACAATCCCCAAATTACTTCGAGCACGCAAAATCAAATCGAAACAGTCCTATGTGAAAATAATTTTCCGGTTCGTTATCCCCTTCGAAGAAACACTCGCACCGAAAAATCGATATTACAATAATAACAAGTAAGCACTTACCTGGTCCTGCAGATGCAGCGACTCCGATCCCCCGACCTCCGAACGAGAGATCCTCGTCTCTCGATCCTCTCGGCAGGCCGTTCGCCGTCTCTCATAAATGACAGTCACTGATCCGATAAACCGCGAAAACACGAAAACCTTCGATCCCGGTGGATCTTGGCGGGGCGTAGAACGGTGGCGATGCAAGACGCGTCCACGTGGATCGCAGTGGCTTGATCCAAGCCGGCCACACGATCAAAACAGACTCTCTCGGTTGTCGAAACACGCGCGGATCTCTCGAAACTGGTCGGAGGACTGGCGAGATAAAACCTCCCCGAACGATCAACGATCGATCGATGAAGCTCGGAGATTATCGATCGATCTGCGCGGCTCGTCGAACTCCTTTATCGACCAAGCTTTGTCGAGTGAAAGCTCGACAAAAATTTTCTCTAGATCTATGACGTCTGACTCTCGGATATCTTTCTCTTTGATTCTCCTGACGCGTTTCCCTCTCTCTCTTTTTTTCTCTGTTTCTAGCTTATCGATCAGTCGAGGGGTTGCATGAGCCTGTGAAAATGCTGGTTGATTTCGGTTCAAGGAGCAGAGGGATGTCAGACGCGCACAGGTCTCTCTATCATGGCTCGCAGCAGCCAAAGCGACATCCGAGTCCACGGAGCGCTGGACATTAACTAAATCCGACGGATTCGGCGCTGCTCGCACCACCTACGTCCTTCCTCTGATAGCGGCTTGTCTCGCGCATCGTCCGACCACGGGCCTCCCATTGCTTCTGCGCGAGATTCCCGATGATTCGAAGCCCGCCACTCTGATTCCGATTAGACGCGGCCCGATAACGGCCCGAAAACGCCGACGGTTTTTGCCTAATTTTCCGAGACCACTCCGAAACACTGCACGACCTTCGTCGGGCTCCGATTACCGAGGGGTGGCTCCTTGAACTGCCCCCGTCCTTTCCGGACGCCTATTTTTCGTGGCGGACGAACGTAATTCGAATTCATTTGCTCGGGCTGCCGCGAGTGAAAAAGCAATTCGTAGTGAACGAAATGTACGTGGCAGCTCATCGAGTTACAATCAGAATGGTTTACGTACACTTGGTCGCGAAAGTATTCCAACGTTCTTTCACGCTAACCGTACAGAGCAAAAATGTGACTGGCATAATTCATTTCATAATGGCTACAAGACTGAATTTATTTAGGTTCCACGGAATCTTCCTTCGATGAAGAAATTTATTTAATAATTTCAATAATTACGAAGCAATTTTAACTCCAAGCTATTTTAACTCCAAACTTTGCACTCGAAGCTATTTTAACTCGAAAACGAAACATTTCTTCCTACCTAGAATATTTCCCTTCTATTTTTTTTTCATGTTATACATACGAGAATGGTGCAATTTATTCGTAAAATAATGAAGTGTTTAGTAATTTATTAAATACAAATAAATTTAATAACGTGAAAAATATTTTGAATAATGATACAGCAATTTGTAGCGGTGCCTTACAGTCACCACTCGAGTGTTAAGGGTTAACCCTTTGCACTCGAAGCTATTTTAACTCGAAAACGAAACATTTCTTCCTACCTAGAATATTTCCCTTCTATTTTTTTTTTCATGTTATACATACAAGAATGGTGCAATTTACTCGTACAATAATGAAGTGTTTAGTAATTTATTAAATACAAATAAATTTAATAACGTGAAAAATATTTTGAATAATGATACAGCAATTTGTAGCGGTGCCTTACCGTCACCACTCGAGTGTTAAGGGTTAACACTTTGCACTCGAAGCTATTTTAACTCCAAAACGACACATTTCTTCCTACCTAGAATATTTCCCTTCTATTTTTTTTCATGTTATACATACGAGAATGGTGCAATTTACTAGTACAATAATGAAGTGTTTAGTAATTTATTAAATACAAATAAATTTAATAACGTGAAAAATATTTTGAATAATGATACAGCGATTTTAGTGGCGCATCACGGTCGCCATTCGAGTACTAGGGGTTAAAACAGAATTTCTTTTTTGAAACAGAACCACACGACCCGACTTTTTCTCATCAATCAAAGATCCAAACGTGAATCTTAAGCCGATAAAAAATCAGCACCCGATGTCATCCAGAGTTCGAATCGCTCGCGAATCGATTTAAACCATACCTACTGCGTCTCGAACCTCGCAACTCCATTTCGATCATCCGTCTTCAGTCTTCGGGAGATTGAAGATTGTCACAATTTATGCGACCTACATAAATCAGAGTTTTCTCATTTCCAGCAGGATATATCATGACAATGAGAATCGCTTATGGACCTGTTTCACATCCAAAAATGATCGATTGTTACTTCATAGTCGATGATCAAATGGTTATGAACGGACGAAGAACTTGCACAAGCAGAGCTACTGTATCGATGATTATTCCATTATAATGGTGTAAAATATTATAGCATATTTCTATATACTCTTTATAGTAATGATTAGAATTAAGTATTCCGTCTTTTTAAACCTTTGCAATGAGTGATTACTATTTTTTTTTTCTACTCTGCCACAGAAGTGGTACCAAGCAGCTTGAATATTTAAATTGCAAGAAAATGGAACACTAAAGATGGTGTGACATTCATATCCAGTGTAAAAATTTATTTACACGAATTGACCATAAATTCATAGCATGTTTGAAACAGTACTTTATTTTTCCTTTTATTGGTTCACTCAAAATAAATAAATACTGTTTCTTCGCTCGCAAATAAAAAGTAGTATTTTCTGAAATACAAAGGGTATTATTATAAGTACAATATTGAGTCTAATCTGAACATCTGCGTCGAGTATAAAGTATTTCGAAATTTTACTTCTATGCCCAAGATGTAAAAATCAGAGAGCGTCAAACGTATCTCGAAGACTCCTAGATATTCTGTTATTTGAGAGATAATTATTTAAGAATAAGTGTTTGTCGCGTATCGTATATCGTTTATCAAGACGAGAGCGAATTGACGACGGCCAGGTCTTTTCAAACTTGACGCTTTTCTTTCGTGTTGAAGGATTCCGGGAACATCTTCGCGCTTTTTCCATTCGAATACGTCACGCGTTAACGGTAAAATAACCGTAACTAGAAAAAGTCTATTTTCGAGATAATGGCGCGCAACAATAACGATACTGCGGACTCAAGGCCATCGCAGATCTAACGAAACTTTCGATGGACAAGTAATCTGGAGCGAAGATAGAATCTGTTTGGGCTATGATTCCCTCGGGTATTGTGCCCGAACGATCAAAGGACGTGGGAATGAGTGAAAATTTTCCTGTGTGACGTTTCAGAACGACATTTGAATCTCTAATAAAACTGCCTCCGGTTTCCATTGAAAGTTTCAATTGGAAAACAAAAGATATTTGTTTGTTCATAAAACACGCGAGAAACGTCATTCGAACGCGACACGTGAATCTTCACGCATCCAGATTTCGCTCGATCAAAATCGGTATGAATGTTTTACAACGAAGATACTGAAATATTATAATGAACATAATAGAATCGTTGAAAAAGGTCAAAAACATCGGAGATATAAATTACAGAATACAAAGAAAGTGGATGATCCTTAATTCCACGAAAGCGTTTATGAGGGAAACGCAATTTCTTTGGATTTTCCTGGGAAATCGTAAATTTGCATAAACATTCACAAATGGAATGAGTTTACAGAGGACTCCAGAAGAGACGACATTTGTTGAAATTAGTATTCAGAGAAAACAGAAACTTCCCTAACTCTGGGCAGCCGGAGCAAGTGTCTGACTAAAGACACGACGATTCTACTTTGAGGATGAAGCAGCAGTACGTCGCAGTTGAGAATCAACGTGCCACAAATGCTTCTTCGCCGATGTAGTACACTGATCTATTAAAGTGGGCATTTTTTCCTGTTGATCATGCTGCTATACGCAAAACCTTCGAGAAAACATCGAATGTGTTTGTAAACAGAGCTAAGTAAAACTGCTATTAATGCCGGGAAGTTGATCGAAGTTAATCGAAGTAAATCGCTCGACGGAGCGATCCCCGTTTCAGACTTATCGTAGCGTTATTATCGCGGCGGACTTTCGTTAGCGAAAGAAAAAATAAGCATGCAACAGATGGCTGCCGAAAGATGCGGAACGTGACAACTATACCGATTGCTCGGTTCGTGCTCGGAGCGTGATACAGCCGACGAGAGCGCAAACACGATCTTCCAAGAATATGAGTTAAGCCCTCGTAGATTCGATTTTACGGCCGGTGGATTCTCGAATCGACGATTAGAAAGCCGATTGTAAATTAATATCTTACCGCGAACGTCCGGAACGGTCGCCTAATAATAAAGCGAAAGTCTCTGAAATAGAACGCGAGCTATGATTGTTGGACTACTACGCGTTCAGGGGATACATCACCGTGTAACTTTAAAATTATTTTTTATATATAAATTTATACTTAGCAACACCTTGACTTTACCTTCATATTTCTTCACTATTTCAAATGACAAAATGTATCATAACTAGACTGCGGATTTTATGCATTTATGACAAAAATGGGTAAGCACAATTTAAACAAGGTGGACATATTAAGAAGATTTAAGGGCACCATCGTATAGGTTTTAACCTAATAAACTCGCTCCCGTGTCTTACAATCAATGCAAATATTTTTTATTTTACATAAAGATCCGCAGTCTAATCATAACGTTCGGCGGATCCTTCTTAGATGGCATCGAGCACCAAAAGTTAGAACATAGAAGGCTACAAATTTTTATGTGAACTTAATCAAGAATAAATACTTTTCAATGCAGCCTACGATATTTTTTATATCTTAAATTATTGAATTTTTGTAAATATCCAAAAATAATCATTTCCAGGGAAAAAGACTGCGTTCTTTAAACAGCCGCCATGTTTTCCCATTTTTGAATCATTACAAAATCGTGCGGTACATTGAAAGGTATTTATTCTTTATTAAGCCAAACATGATTAACTTTAAATAATACAAAAATATGAAAGTAAAGTCAAGGTGGTCTGAATCTCCGCAAAAAATATTTTCATTTTATTTAAGAATTACTTGAAAAAACCAATGTAGTAAGTGTTTCATTTTAACAATCATTTAAAGCTTACATGGTGGTGCATCCCTTTGAACGGGAGATTTCGTTGCAATTCTTGCAGATTTTTATATGTATTTTACTATGAAATGGGCTCGACAAAGTATTTCAAAGAGTGAGAAATAGCCCTTAGTAAATCTTCAGCCTAATAATGATTTGTAGATAGTATGTGGTTTATAAAAGTGTTGAAGAATTTAGCAAGGAAAATTCACAGCACGTGTTGATTATTTTTAAAATACTTTTTTAATAAAAACGTGTTCTGAACATACGAATTCTCTATTTGAAAATGCACAGTCTGCACACACCAAAGCTTGCCATCTGTATTTTCATCTCCTCAAAGTGAAGGAACACAGCAAATATGAAAAAATACGCGTGAAATATTTTTTCAAGCTCTAAAAGCGTCGCTTGCCGGACTGTTTTTGTCACACACGTCAGTTTCCCGTGAGTTTTATTGTGTATTTTGAACGAACAAAATTGCTTTCCTTCGGCTTTAATATTCGAATGAATTGACATGTCTCCTAATGCTGCAAATGATAAACATCCGGAACCAGTTCTTTCAAAATTCCATTTTAAATCAATTTTTAAGTTTGAGTGAGCTAACCTCGATTCTTCAGCATCACTCGCTTTAAATGATTTCAAATGCCATCTGAACAATTTCTTGCGTAAAACAAATGGCTCCCGCATAATAGCCAAAGTGCCCAATAGAATTTCGCAAACAATTATTGATCCTCCTTAAAAAACTTTCATTCATGAAGCTAAAGTCGAACGCATCGATCTCCTCGATCCATATAAAACACGATACTGCAATCTCCTGCGAGAACAATTTCATGTTGAAGCTTGTAAACAAAATTTGCTAGAAACTACACCACTACGTCGAAATGGCCTAATCCGAAATAACCTGCTGATTAGAGATCAACAGATAGCACGCAACGATCAGATGTTCCCTTATCTCGCACAGAATCGAGAAACAGAATAATTCGTGACATTACTAGAACGCAACGGTGTACCATGAATTTTTGCTTATCGATAGTCGGACCGAATAATAGGGAACGGGATCGATTTTTGCCCTGATCGATTTTTAACGATTCGCCACACAATATGTGACTTCGCAATCTCAAGAGACGCAGATAAGAGTCTCGAGGACAAGAAAATATTCCGCCAGGTCTCGCCGATACTTCGATTCTCCCAACCATAGCAACCTTTCTTTTCCTTTATCGCGAGTTCAATGATTCCCCAAAATTCGAGAACAATTACTTCACCGCGCTTATCGGCAATTCATTCGAACTGATCCTATTTCCGATAACGCGCGGGAAAAAGATAAATACGTCCTGGTAGACGTGCTAGATCGACTCGGAGTCCAAACAATCCACCGCGAAAAAAAAAACGAAATTCTCTGTTATGACTGTCTTATCTTTGAATTAGACTTATTGCCACTATCGAAGCTCGACGCGCGTTCTAGTTATATTTTTTAAATACCTGGAGAAATTTTATTGGAAGACTGATTCACAATCTTTTGAAGATGCTTGTCGAATGTCGCAACTCTTAATATTCGAAGGAACGTCGGACATTCAGGTGCATTTATGTCACCATGAAATTTCTTTACAGCAAGGAAAGAATTTCTTATAAGAAAATTTATGACAGGAGGAAAACTTCGTGGGTCGTGGAGGAGCGGGGGACAAAGTTTCTCTACTATTTTTAAACCGATGCGATTAATAACGTCAAGTGTACATTATACCCAAGTAAATTAACCTATAAATTTCAAAATTCCGTTATGTAGTCCCGTAAAGTAACTTTGTATAGTGGAATGAAATTTTGGAGTCAATCGTTTATCATTCTTTTCCAATGCATTTTTGAATGTATGGATGAAAAGCATAATATTTTGTTAGCATAAGATTTTCTGTATTTTGGTTTTGTAGTTTTTTCAATTCCACTTATGTTATATATTTTTCAAGTCTTTCTCATGCTGACTTGTCTGATTCGAACAAAAATTAGGATGTAAAGGATAGGAAGAAAACAATGATATCATAAAAAATCGCTGATCTTTTTTATCAATTAAAATGAACTATACAATACCATGATTCTTCATGACAAGTAGAGTATCGCATAATTTCCTACAACTTGCACCCGATAAGCCGATAAGCATGACTTTGTCAGAGCAATGGTACAGCTGTTAATAACTTCTTCAAAAGAGCCATCAGATCATCCGATAGTCAGCGATCACATGAAGTTAACGAGCATAATCTTCGCAGGAAATCAGATAAAGGGTAGGAATTTGCGCATTTAAATTTTTCATTTTCCTGGAAGAAAGACAGCGTAAGCCAGATAACCCGTTCGTGACCGCGCATCCTTTTGAGATCGTCTGATGACCAAGGATTCAGCACGATCCGCACGTTTAATATTTATGGAACGCGTACCGCGCACAGTTTACATGCATCCACGCGGACAAGCGTTGCATAACCTGAAGCGCGCGTTCTAGGCAATTCGCGTGTCGCCGAGCATCATAATTTATATCGTGTAATAGACTCTGCGAAGATAACATAGATAGTACTGATCGCCGTTAAATGTTTAATCGATGACGCGCTTTATCGCGCCGTTCTCACCGGTTGGCCAATGTTTCGCGCCGAAATTCAACAAAAATTACTTTCCGCGAAAGAGAATGTCATAGTGTTGTGTCTGGTTGTAGTCAAACCTCATCAAATTCCGTCGAACATGACCAAACTTAGGTTAAAATTTTGGTCTCTGTATAGAGATTGGGCAATCAAGCTTCAAGTAATTTTGTAATAACAGAAAGTCCAATTTCGTCGAAGGGAGTTTAAACATAGCCAAACTTTTACTACATGTAGACTAGGAAAACTTGGAAAATGCTATTTTTATTTTATCAGAATTTCTGAGGTAGTATTCGGCTAATCCCTCCGTACCACCGCTTAAATCTTACTTTAAAAATAGCAAAAACTCCAATTACAGTGCAAAGAATTCAAACATAATTAAACTTCGCCAAACAGAAGAGGTACAGTCAAAATCTAATCACAGTAAGACCAATGAAGCCTTGTTTGCTCTATAGAGAATACAAGTTTTATTTTCTCAGAATTTCTGAGATAATATTTAGCTAATTCCTCTCGTATCATCACCTAAATCTTGAGCTATGTCCACACTGACGCAACAACGAGCGACTCTTAGTTGATACTGCATGTACCTTCACAACATCTGCGGGTTTAGCGAATAAAAGAAGAAGAAAACAAAGTTGATGTTGATTCGGCGTGGACGCAGCTTTATTTCCAAACTAGCATAAACTTCTGGTTCAGTATAAAGAATTCAGGTGCAGTCAAACTTAGTCAAACTCCAACCACATTAAGGAGGTACACCACCATGTAAGTTTAAAATTAATAATTCCAAAAAGTAAGAAAACGGCGGCTGTTTACCACTAGAACTACCAAGCCCTTTATAATTCCGACCCGATTCCTTTATAATAATAACAAGATTGAATTTACTCAAATTTCATAGGATTTTGATGGTAAGTATGCTAAAAAGTTTCTCAAGAAAATATTTCTAACTTTACGAATTGTAAAGGAAAAAGTCTAAAATCGGTAGTTCTAGTGTTAAAGAATACAATAATTACGTTCACATGTTTATAAAAATTCAACAAATTAAGACATCGAAGAAATCGTACGCTACAACGAGGAGTATTTATTTGTGACTATGTGCACACAAAAATTTATTGTCTTCTTTGCTTCAGTTATTTGTGGTGTTATGATTCCCAATACTATATAACATCACCATTTTGTAATTTTAAATAAAGAAATATGTATTAAAAGTCGAGGTGTTGCTAAATATTTCCTGCAAAGATATATTCTTTTTATGCAACAATTGCTGAAAGAAAATGCTTAACTTTAGCAATAATTTAAAGCTCTACATGGTGATGTACACCCTTAATTTCTGAATTCTTTTTTCAGCATTCAACTCATCCTGCTACCCCAGCACCTAGATCTCTGATCCGTTCGGGAGCATCATCTTTGTCTTCGCGTTTCGTAACATTTATCAGGGATCTCGGGCTTATTTCATTTCGATAACAAAGCCTCGATAGCGAGCCGATAATGCTTCGGCACGAGGTAGCAGATACTCTTTTTTTCGTACGGATCAGCGGACATATCCGGCAGCGCAAAAGCCATTAAAAGGTACGACATCTTTGGAGAAAGAATAGCGCGCGGAACGGATCGAGGGATACCCTGGGCCACAAAAGAACGGAAAAGTTTCGTAGTGGAGCATCCGCCGAATATGGAAGCCAGTTATCTTCTGCGGGCGCATGCGCGCCCCCAGATAAAGATTCCAAATATGAGGAAAATTATTCGGCTAGCTATCTCCTTAGCGAACTGTTATCTAATCAAATCGCGAGCAAACGAAACGGAAACCGTTCATACCTGACTACGAGACACCGGTCGAACGGAGAGGACTCGACTCGGGTAGAGGAGGTCCGATTCCTCCGTAGCAGCTGGATCCTGGATCTTCATTCTCGATCTGCCGCTTTCGAGCAATGTCTACGGCCTTCTACTTCCCCGAACAGTTTATTCGACAGGTTTCTCAACAACCGTGCATCGAGCTCTACGGTTTCCTTTTCGACTTGTCCAAGCACTCGAAGTTTGAAAGGTTTCTTATGTTTACATTATCTACTTTCTGATAAGTCTATCTTTCTGCACTGCAGGGTGAACAAGCGTTGCCAAATTGTCTGATCGATCACTTTACGTTACAATTGCACTTGAAAAATCTGATTTTGGAATTTGCTTGTCTTTCGGTCACCGTGCGTTTTAGTGAGAATCGGTCTGCGGCGTTGCCAAGGTCGTGCTGTCACTTCAGGTCCGATGGCCCGGAACGGACACCGTCGACCGTTCTTGCAAAAATATTTTCGCGATGCAGGGTTGCGAACGGCGGCGTATCGAAATGCAATTGCGCTCGGGTGCGACCCGCATCGCTCGCCGTTTAAAGCAACGTTAATTGACAGATGCTGTCGTCTTGACACCGTCGCGGCAGCCACCGAAGGCGGAATATTAATTTCGCCGGCCAAGGAAGCGTTGTTTGCCGTAGCCGAAGCGAACACGCGCGAAACGGCTGATACGACGATTCACGATTGTACGTCGGTCTCGGAAATGCAGAACTGCGACACGATCTATCGGCGCGCTAACCAGTCCCCCGTGTACCGCACGTCGTTATCGGATACTGATTTCATTGCTAATTGAGCCGCGAAGCGCCGGTACCGTGGACCGCATTAATAAACGACTCGGCAAACAACAGGAGCAAATATTTGGACGAAATCTCGAGCCTTCCTTCGGCGAAGCAATTTTTCTCCTTCCGGAGTAGTCGCGCGCTCAATTGAATTGCAAACAGCACCGTGTTTAGTGTACATTGTGACTAGATAGCCCACGCTACCGTCCATGTCCACAAAACACCAGGTTTAGGTGAATTTCATCTATATTGGTTAATTCGTTTACGAGTTGTAAAGGATTAAAAATGCGATTTCAAGTCGAAAATAGTGAAAAATGGCAATTTTTCCACTTTTAAGCGTTTATAACTCGTAAACGAATCAACCAACATCGGTAAAATTTTCAGCATGAATATAATTTATTCGAGCGAATCAAACAGATTTTTTAAATTTTCATTACAGGCTCAGATAATAAAGCTAAAAAAACCAACTTTTACTATTTCTTTTGCGATTCCGACCAATTCAAAATTTTTTCAAAAAGGTTTTACACCTCGTCTAATAAACTAATCCTTCTAACTTCTCAATAAAATTCAAGTCATTTGATCTAATTTTTAAAAAGTTATGTTGCTCCAAATAGTGTAGACTCAGTTCTGCTCGTTACTGTAATAACCAGGCAGTGGAAATCAAATTAATATATATCCTATGATATCTTTAAAATTAATTTCTTGAACCTATAGGGTTATTAGACTCTGAATTATGTAAGAAGAAAAGATGAATAATGACTAAAAATAAAATTATAAATGGCAGAATAAAGTGAAAGGTGTAAAATTGAATGTAGCATCATTGATACAGAATCCTGCTCAAATTCATTCAACTAATATTTTTTTTTAGAAAACTATTAACTATAAAAGTTTATGTATTCGTCGTTTTATCACTATTGTAGGAAGTTGCATACAATTTTTGTTATCCGAAAGTGCATCCGATCGATTCTGCGAACATCTACAGTCTGACAATTGATAATTATATCGTAAAAGCTACGCGAAACATTGCAAATTAGTGCAATTCTAATCGGAATTGTTTACGAGAAAGTAATATAGATACCTAATGTAACGAGTTACGATATAGCTTGTTAAATGAGATCGAAACCACATCAGAGAACGGTTCATCAACCGTTATCTTAATAGATAATGGTTCGTTAGTATCCACCGTGCACAAACATGGTACGATATTGCGGTCGATTGATCTACGAGCGGTATCTTTTGAGAGTCTTGGATGGGCGTGTGTCGAATAAGCTGACTTTAACTCGTGCAAACCAATTCACAATTTTTGTGTGTTATCATATCTTTCCTGAGCTCATGTAACTAAATATAAATATACATGAACGTTTCCTTCTATTTAATGAAGAATAGCACATATTCTGCTCATTTACAAAAAATGTTAACTCACAAAATTTGATGTAATAGAACGTTCAAATTCATTGAGATTTTTAACTCTTTGAAATATGATGAAACTTTTAACACGGTAAAAAATATTTTTTAACTCCGATTTCTATAAATAAATATATAAAATTGTTGATCTGTATAAACATTTATTTAACGATCACCGAGGCAATGAAACAACGAATTCTAAAAATTAAAATTTGATACGTGTTCTCGGATGTAATATGGCGCAAGGATCGTTTAGAATGCTTTTGGTGTCAGACATTTCGAAAAGACTGACTGTTTTACGAACGACTGAAGTTACGTGACATGATAATCTGTTTACAAATGTCTCGCGAAGATTCGCCGAAAATAGAAGTAGGTTTTCAGGTGATCTGGATATTGTGGAAATGATTTGCTGCAGTTCCGACCCCGTTTTAGAGTGAACCAACTTATCGCCGCTAACTCAATATAACTGATAAATTAATAGAACAAGTGCCTTATATCAAAAGACAAGCATGTTTGCTTCTCGCTTATTCTCTCGATGTTCCCTGACTAAGTCTTCCACTTTATCAATTTTAATTAAAATAGATAGACAATATTCGATGAGTCTACAATTTTTCTAGACGCGAAGAGTGTCTGTATTTCCGTTGGAAAGATTAATTTTTCCGTCTTGTGCTAGCACATGTAACAAACGCTACTAATACTAGGTTTAGGAAGCGCTAAAAGCGACTATTTTACATTACTTTCTAAAAATAACGAGAATGAGTCTGTCCACATTTTTAGCGATTTTTAAAAATATATACCCAAAGATATAAATTTGTTGAATAATTCTTTACGTATTCATCTTTCCAATCTGAATAATCGTAAATTAAAAATGTTAGAATGTTTTGACGCGTTCCGTAAACCCAATGTTAAAGCGCTTCAGCAAAATTCAAATTACCGACAATTTGAACACAGTTTTAGTTCTGTTGTCTGTCCACTAAAAGTCTTCCATGCGTATAAAAATGTAGAGTTATTACAAACCCTAGATTAATGCATCTGCAATCCAGTAGACTGCAATAAATTTTGTTTGGGGGAAATATTTGTAATCGTTGCGCGGGAAAACTGAAAAGTAAGGGCGTCTGGCATTGAGAAGACAATTCTACTTAAAGGGGTTTGGGGGTTCGAGTGAAAAAGTACACGGGTGTCGCGACTGACGGGATGAAACAAGTGGCCGGACGCTATTAAAACATGAGTGTTTATTGAAGTAACGTCCGGCGATCAGTTAGGACGTGCTTAATATGACAATCAGACCGCACGTGTACGGGCAAAACACTGTCCTTCGTCGACGCTATTCGATCATTTCGAAATTCACCGCACCTTGGCAAAATCGCGTTGCCGATTTTCGTTGCACCGTGCACTGTGATGTCTGCAATAAATCAGTCAAAGATTGCAGATTTTTCAACCAGAAACTAATCTAATAAATTAAATGCCAAACTTGATCTACGTAAACATACAATCGATACATTTGATTACAAAAAACTTATTTCTTCCTTTCCGATCGTGCGACTTTACCTCAAAGTAGAGACATCATGTTTAACACGGTCCGATCTCTGACTGCTGACAGTGGTTACCGACGGTGTTAGTGAGACACGCCTAACTGGTAGGCAGCCCGCCTAACGCGCGTGAGCTGGTGTCTACCAAAAAAGGCGCACAAACTAGCGTAACAGCGTCGTGCATTTGATCTATTGACTCTCGCGCTCTATGTCGTGAAATAAATTGCATAAAAATTGGTTCACTTCTGCTAGCAGAATTAACTTTTTATTATACAAACAGTCAATTACAGTTGGGTATTGATCTATGCCCAATTTTCGGGTCTGTGCTGTGACATAGATCGTGTAGGTCTACTATTTTCTTGTCACCGCGTCGACCGCGCACGCGCGGCCTACTAGATACAGTCAATTAAACCACTAAATATAGTTGAAATTATATCGTGTTTCGTGTCATTTTAATCAGAAAAATGCCATGAATAAGTTGCTGAAAGTCCCATAGAAAAATAATGAAAAATAAAGAAGTTTTGTAATTAGATTAGTAGTAATTCGATTATACTCGATAGTATTCGATTCCCGTATAACACGGAAAAGGCAAGATATATTTATTTATTTTATTTGAGATTGTAATTGGTATTTACAGAAACAAACATGATGAAAATTAGTGTTCTAGATATACTACATGTTCTTACAACAAGAAGCACAATAAGGAATAACGTTGCTTGATTACACCAAACGTGAGTACTTCGAAAGTGTAATAATTAAACTGAATAACTGAATAACTAAACTGAAACTAAGTAACATACAAAACTGAAAAGACATTAGAAGAATTTAAGGATATTTTTACGTTATTTTCGACGTTTCAAAACAATTTAAACAGAAACTGCATTTTCATTTAACTTCTTAACATCTTGACTACTAATAACTCTTGCAATAATTACAATAATTTCAGATCAATATAGAATGACTATTCTAATTTGCTTCTTCGTCTAATGACTTCAATAACCCAGAAATAATACACATTTTTAAATTCTTTTAGTCTGCACAGCTGCTGTATAACAGCAATTTATTTAATAGTGCTTTCAGCGTACTCTCTGCAGATTTTCCACGCTTGTTGGATGGAACTTGCACGGAACGGAAATTCCATAAATAAAATATTTCTGTTTCTTACGAGAGGCGTTCTCTTAGACGCGTAAATCATTTTCGATCGTTTCGCGAGCGACACCGGGCCGAGGTAACGGTGACGCAACGATCTCGGAGATGGAAGTTACATAAGGTTCGTTCGATTTTCCTTCTCTTTTCCCGTCGCCGGGAAAAACGTTTCCCCTGTCTCTCTGTTAGCGTCTCCACGGTTCCCGCTGTTAATTGACGCACTTCATCTCGGAGAAAAAGGTGCTTCGTTTCTTCCGCCGCTTTTTCGCGAACTCTTTCCCGTCCTCCCTCGAGAGCGAGCTGAATTGATCGCGCGATTTTCGCTCAAAAGAATTTAGCGGAAAGCCCTCGCCACCCGCGATAATGATAATGCATTTCGGCCTGCGACAATCCACACTTTCAGAGCGAAGTGCGGACTCTTTTCAACCGACTTGCTCCGTCTTTGACGTTCGACGGGAACAAACGATTCTGAGAACGCAATTCAGTGTTTCCTACTCTGTTTGATTTGCTAATTGAATGCGCAATTGCCACCCGCTTCACCGAAAAGTCTCCTCGCTTTTCTTCTCGGTCCGACGATGATTTTATTACCTCGTAACAAGATGGACTGTGGATTTTTATGCAAAATACACATTGTCTGCATTAATTGCAAGAGAAAGGAATTACATAGAAATTGGTAGTAATATTAAACTCTTCTGCTTTGTGTTGCATCTACTCGCTCCTGTTATAAATGAATAAAATGTGTAGGTGATAAGTTTAATAGAAGAAACATCAGATGAATTTAATATTACTTAATTGTATTATTGTTATCTATGGTTGATTTCAACGCATCCGAGGATTATTAGAATAACATACATGTGCGCAGTACCTCTAAAATTGTGAAACGAACGACACTTATTGTAATTCTGATTTAATAAATTATATTTTATAAAACCCTACAAATCCTGTTAAAAATATTAAAAAATCAATTTTTATATTATATAACTCTCCTTACTTGTAATTAATGCAATTTGCATTTTCAGAAACGGATCCGCAGTTTAGTTATGAATAAATACAGTAGAATACAGACGAAAATTATTAAATAAAACACTGCACCGTGTGATTAGAAGAAATTCAGTAAAGTAAATGTTACCTTCAAAGCTGATTAAAAGAAAGAAAAAGAATTTTGGGCCAACGATTTCCGAATTTTTGTCCATTGTTTATAAAGAATCAAATATTGTATACTTTTGTAGAATTTCATGCCTATGTCACCTTTAACACTAGCTTTATAGAGCACTAAAAGTGAGTACTTTACATTACCTTTTAAAAATAAGAAGAAGGTGTCTATCCAAGTTTTTAACCATTTTTAAAATAATATATACCCGAAGAAATAAATTTGTTGAATAATTCCACGTAGATGAATCTTCACAAGCTCAATAATCGTAAATTAAAAATATTAGAACCCATCATTTTGACGGGTCCCGTAAACCTAGTGTTAAACAGGTGAAACTATTTGCACAGGAGATAACGCTAGAATTGATCTCAGACTTGTGATTGTCGGCCATAGAAACGTGAATTTAGATGAAGTTTCGCAGTCTAATAATTACAGATCGTTTCGTACAAGTCGCGCTGGTATCTGATTATGAGGCTGAATACAAAACAAGAATGTGAAGGAAGCAAACTTTTTCGAATTAATAACAGGCACGGCGGAGTTAAATAAACTTGTCACTGGTTCCAACGTCAAGTATAATTACCGGAGCGAAACAAAAAGAGTTACGAAATACTTTTCACACATTCGACGCGTAACAAGTGGATCATCTGCTTCATCTGTTTCGCACGCTTCATGGGTTTCATGCATTGCATGTATCCTATATTTCAAGTGATTTACACGCCTCGCGTGTCAGTTACGACTAGTGTGTACAATATACTACATCCGCTTCAGGCTTTTTTTTTTAATATAAAAGTAGGGTTTTATATATAAAGGAAGTTCTGTTGGAAAATCAATGGATTCCCGTATTTCTGCATTCCAGCGCGATTTAAGATGATATATTTAAAAAAGGACAGAAAATTTATGACACTTTTTCGATTGTTAACCTTTTGCACTCGAGTGGTGACTTTGAAGCACCACTAAAAATTGTTGTGGCATTATTTCAAAGAAATTACAAAATATGTGTTACATTACAAAATTTGTATTTAGTGGAGCACTTAACATTTCAATATTAGATGTAGAAATCGGATCAGTTTCGTATGAATAAAATGAAAATATTGTAAGACGGAAGAAAAACGTGGTTTTAGATTGAAAACAGCGCCGAGTGAAAAGGGTTAATAATAAGAATGCGAAAAAATGCGTTCCTGCATTCCAACATGCTTTGAACAATACGGTAATAAAAATGTATCAAGTTACATTCGGCTTGAGAATGCAATTTCCTATTATTTTTAATAATAAGACTGTGAAAATCAATACATACACGCATTCCACAACGATTTGGAAGAATACATTAATCAAAATATAGACAATTACGCTAGTCTTGTCGACACAATTTCTTCTGATTTTTAATAATAAAATTGTAAGAATCAATGCACTCCTGCATTCTAACAAGGTTTGGATTAATACATTAATAACAATACAGAAAATTACGTTAGTCTTGATGAAAAAATTTCTTCGTATTCATAATAATTAGACCGTGAATCTCGCACATTTGTACAGTTCGCAAAAATATCAAGAGAAACGATCTGTGTCCCAATAATGCAAATCATAATAAAAAACATAGACTTCCTGTCAACCACTGGTCTCGAAAATTGGTTCATAAAAATATGCATAAATATCCAAACTATCTTCAATTTTGCGCAAACACCGAGTCGTTAATATTAATGGCTTGTGCTTCCAGGAACCTCGTTTTAAAACAGCAATTTCAGTAAAATAACGAAATTTAGTGAGAAATGACGTTGGCCAGCACTCAATGCCGGTACCAGCATTTTATTTAATTAATTCGAATATGTTTCGATAGACAAACGGTAAAATTCGTATAGATTTCCACTTTTTTGAATAGTTGTAAATTAACTTATATTTGAAATACATCCGTACGCATTAATACCATGAAATACGTTACTGAAAGTCGTAAAAAGGCATCGACATAAGGGTTAATCCCTTGCCCTACATTATCTGAAAAGTGTCTAATAAACATGTACGTTATTAATTTCCTTTAAACCGAAATAAAATTCTACTTTATTGTAGTTAATATAAATCCTTTGGAGAAAACATGGGCATGCAATAAATATAAACTACCGTTTTTTTTCTATGAAATTCTGAACGATAAAGAATTTCTAATCATTATAATCACTAGACTGCGGATCATTATGCAAAATAAAATTTTTATACATCAATTCCAATCTATAGGAGCTAAGTAAAAATTTAGTTTGCTCATTAACAATTTTTATATGTTAAAACTGGTATATCGGCATTATTAAACTCTTTCAATATTTTTACTGTTTTGAATTACACCTACTCACTTTCTTCGTAAATGCATAAAATCCGCAGTTTAATAATCACAAAATAAATAGTAGTGCAAGGGGTTAACCCTTTGCACTCGGCGCTATCTTCATTCTAAAACTAAATTTTTCTTCCGTCTTAGAATATCTTCATTTTATTCATACGAAGCTGATCCGATTTATATATTTTGTAATATTTTTTGAAATTTCTTTGAAATAATGCCACAACAGTTCCTAGCGGTACTTCAGAGTCACCACTCGACTGCTAAGGGTTAATCGGATGTTTCTCCCTTCAGTGCACGAGCCAAAAGTATTCACTTTTTAGTGTACAAACATAGTTGGCTGTACGATTTGATGCATTTAACACTACAACGACCGGAGCAGTCAAAATTACAGGTTCCTAATTCTTTCTATTACAATTACTGAAATTGTAAAAATGTTTTCATCGGAAATTTCCTAATGAACCTCTTCAATGAAGCTCATATTAAAATAAAAGGTATATGAAGTCTGAATTGGCACAGTCTTGTCACCGTTACAAAGCAATACACGTCAGTCGCATTTATTGCTCGGTCTTTGTAGTGTTAAAAAAAAGTGCTTGTGTGTTGGTACTCGGCGAGCTCCGCCTAGTAATAAACAGTTTTCTTACCAGCAATTCGTGTGACATGTTGCGTGCATTACGGGGCAGTCGAAACAGAAATCAATGTCCGCGTTTCCTCGCCGTGTTACGTCCACGCAAAGATCGCTGGAACGTCGTTCGTAGTTAATCGCGTTCCATTACGGCGAAATGAGGGTCCATGCGCCGCAGGCCGGGAGAAAGAGCCAGTAATCATTGTGCTTTCGCGAATCATCCAAACCGTGACGGTGTCCCGTCGAAACGAATCCTAGTCAAAGCGGGCCGCGTCTCGAGGCGCAATCACGCGGTGCGCGACGATCTCGTGAATGTGCACGCGTGTCTACAGTCTACACGGGGTTGCCATGGCTTCGCTTCAGTTCAATCTTATCGCGCGGTCCGTTCACATCTCTTGGATAGCCCGGTTACCATTTTAATCACGACGGAGAGCGGCGCGGCGCGCCAGGGTCGTCCCGGAGCTTTCGAAATTTCCTCGGGGAGAAGTGCGTGTGAAAGTGCGACAACGCGTACACGCAACCTGAACGGTTCTTCCAGGCCCGAGAGACTCTGCCCTACTGACATCCGCGTTCTTCAACGTCGAAGGACACCGAGAACGCTTCAACCGCTTTGTTTGTTTGTTTGTTCGACACAGAGGACCGTTTCCATGTAGCTGTCATTGCGTTCGACGCCTCTAGGACCCGCGAAAATGATGCGCCTCTGTTAAGCGATCGGTTAACAGTAATCCTGCCAAGCATTAATAGCATTTGGTAAATATAGCCTTATAAAAATGGCAACCCTAAATTTAACCCTTTGCACTCGAAGTTATTTTAACTCCAAAACGAAACATTTCTTCCGAGCTAGAATATTTCTCTTCTATATATGGTGTTATTGCACCATTTTTGTTTGTACATATATATTATATTAATATACTATATTTATTAATACTATAATTATATTATATTAATATTCTATAGTTATTATATTTATTTTTTGTATATATATATTTTTCATGTTGTACATACAAAAATGGTGCAATTTACTGGTAAAATACTGAAGTGTTTATTTAATACTGTAAAAAATATATTAATACTGATACAGCAATTTTTAGTGACGCCTTACAGTCGCCATTCGAGAGCTAAGGGTTAATATGCTTTCCTAAATGCTTGGAAAAGGGAATTTAAATTAATTTATATAGTTTCATCAATTGTAAAATATAAAACCGGTCATTTTGACAGTGATAAGTTTAGTGTTAACGGTAGAGAAGGTGCAGCTTCCAAGAAGGAGAGATGGACTTCAATCTTTACACCTCTGTTAATTGAAGGCTAAATGACAGAGAGAATGAATTCAGAGCTTCGTGCAGATTGAATGATCAACTAGCCTCGTTTCTTTTGACACCTTGTGATGCTATTTCAGTGATTGGACTATGCATACGATTTGCGTTCGAGGATTTCAGAAAAACTGTTGTGCTCTGAAATTGCGACAAGGCGAGAGATCGATAGAGAGAAGAATTTGATGTCTACACACATCCAAAAACTAATAGAAATTATTTTTTTTGAGATAATGCTCGTTTCAATCAGAGAAGTCGGAATTACTTGTTCTTCTTCGCGAAAATGAAGAAATGTTTAAAATGAAGAAATTCTTTAAAAATCAGTTTGACGTGTTTGACTATGCATTAAATATTTGATTATTTCTACAATGTCATGTTTGACGTCGTTTCTATTCGATTGAAACCTCTGTCAGGTTTGTTGATAGCGTATCCAAAATCATTAGTACCTTTGCTTGCCTTGAAGATCGTGCTCTTGCGACCTTGCATTCAGTGACAAGTTTATCAGTTGGCTGTAATAAATAATCTTCTCTTGGCACATATTCTCTGGTAACTGTTAGTTCTTACGTTTTGGTAAATAAACGTACTAAGTCGAAGATTTTCAAACACGTTTGATTAATAGAATTCAAGCTGCTCGAAACGTTTATGAGAAACACTCGAATTGCCAAAGGTTCGTTAAACCAGTAACAGAAATTAAATGAGAATGTATTTATTCTATTAATAATTTTAACAAGTCGGACATAGTGTAACAATATTCTGAAAATTGGTCCAACATCTCCACAGATTTGTATCTTACCCATTCAATTTTATCAATAAATTATCATGCAAGCGTAAGATCCGCAGTCTATAACAAAATGTCAAGCAAGTAATTTTCACTCTTCAGCAGCTCCATTGTCAAAAAATCCGCAACAAAGACCCGGAAGTTGTCAGAATCGAAGAGCAATCTGCCGAAGCAAAGTCCAGAAAAACAAAACCGAGAAGAGATCAGGATAGATCGTTATGCGGTTTCTCGATCCGGCGAGATTCGAATCAGCGCGCTCCGAAATCAACAATCGAGGTTTTATCGACTGTATCAGATAACAGAGCTCGCTTCGTCCATAGATCGTGGCTGCGAAATCAGTCATCGACTGCTCGCCAGTGCCTGGACAGGTGTGTTTCGAGAACTTTGAAGTGTGTTCGATCGTTCGTGTTTCCGCGCGTAGTTCAATCGAGTTCCCGTGGCGTTCCGTCGAGTTCCCGCTGCGTCTAATCGAGACCCACCCCGCGGGAACAAGGGTGCCGGGACATATTTCACCGGAGGACCGGTTCAACGGAAGAGTGAAAAGAAATGGAACTCGTGGGCGTCAGTGTCGGACGGCGCACCCTTTTCCGGATCCATCAGCAGTAATTAAACGCACGGCGACACGGTGCAGCAAGGATCGATAGTCATCGATCTCGAAACGTTCAGCGAGCGGAAGAATGATCACGTCGCCCGGCATCACCATCCTGGCGGCGGGCCTCGCTTCCGGGATCTGCTTTTTACTTCTGAGCAGCATCCTCAAGGGGTGAGTAAACGGCGTTTCCCGTTAATTTCCTCGGGGAAATTTTAAATCGCCGACCGAAAACGAGAATGTCGCCGCGGCGCGGCGGTCCGATTCGTAATTGCGTAATTACGATTCGTCGGCGGATAGGTTACGCGTCATTATGCAAACATACATTTGCACAGATTAATCCACGAGAAGCGGAGTCGGGAAAAGATCTGCTGCTCCGTCGGTCGGAAGATCGTGGTAAAACTAAAACGAGAATAACTCCTGCTAATGAACACGTTCTGCGTGACGCGCGATTCGCGGCTTATTTAGAGGCGGTGCGCGTGCTCTGTTCGAACAAGGACGCGCGCATCGGTCACACAAACAGACACATCTGCGAAAATTTCAAAAACCCTTAGAAGGCCGGACTTTTTCCACTGGAAGCTTGAATTTTCTTCAACCAGTTAACTGTGGAATGAATTTGAAAAATCCCTCACGGCGCGGAATTAAAATCAAGCAATGACGAATAGACACGTCGAACGCAGGCCAGATGCGGCTATTATGAAAGCCAAAGCCCTTGTAAGCTAAATGAGAAAGAATTACTTTTTTATTCGATAAGAATTTCACAATTAACTGCATCGCAATAGAGTTTCGGATTGACGAGAAGTATACTCGTTAACTGGTTAATTTCCCATACTGCATTTTCTTTGATTTTACGTATTGTATATACAGGGTCAAAAATGGTGTACTGCCTTGAAAGGGGTGATTTCTGAGTTCATTGAAAATAACTTTTTCCTCTGCAAAAATGTTCTTTACGGCTTCGGGAAGGAGTTATTAACGAAAAATTCGGACCAATCAGAGCGTAGCTACGGCGGACGTTGGCGCTGGTATTGGTCGAGTCGCAATCCGTCCGATGTAGCGGCGCTCTGATTGGTTCCGCGTTGAAATCATTGCACTCCAAAATCCGACCTTCCATGGCTGGACTTATTTTAAAGTTTGAAACCCCTGGTTATCAATTTTATCGAAGATATTTTTGTATGATACGAAGTAAACGGACAATGCATTGTCGTGAATGGTTAAACGAGGAAGTAAAGTTCCTTTCCGAGAAGAAAGAAAGTTTCTAAACACATACTGTAGGTATATTAGAATAAGCAAGACTAGTTACGAAATCTTCAAAAACATTCAAACGCCGAGTCACTTGAAATTGCACTGGCTAAATTGGTTAGCGAAGAAAATCAATTTTTGTACGCTTTTTGCGAACACGTTTCTTTTTTTTTCCTTTGAGCAACAGCGATCAGTTACGATAGAACATTATGAAGTAATCGGTAAATATATTCCTCGACGACCAGCGGCGGTAATGGGACGGTAATGGGGCGGTAAAAACTTTGCATCAATTTTCGCGATAAAAACATTCGTGTTGCTTACCGAACAAGTATGAATACACAAACAGCGTTCATTTTTCAGTGAATTACGTTTCCGCTGCTTTCTTAAAAAAGGAGGGGAAAGAGATTGATCGATCAATCGACCAAATATCAATTTCCGTCGGCTTGATTCGGTATTAGGAGAGATCATTCCGGAGGAGATCCTTCTGTCAGCCGTGCAGGAAAAACTTCACTTTCGCGGGCCTTGAAGACATCGCAGACGGACGTTAATGACGCGTGACGTGCCGCGAGCACACGCTCGGCTTGTTTGCGACGCGTTTCAGGCTTCTCCTTCAGACTTTTTGCCCGTGCGCGGACATCGGGTTTTCGTGGGACAAGAAAACGGAAACGAAGAACTGTTTTCTACCCTTGGGAGAAAGCTGCGAATTCGAAATCTCCCGTCAAATAGTTTGAACAAGACATATTGAAACGTTTTCTGTTGAAAGTCCGGATTCTGGAAATAAATCATCATGGGTGGTATTCCCATTCAGTGCTGTCGATTTTAGACAATTTATGAAATCCAAAATAATTATGTTATTATAGGTCAAGTGTCTCAAAATTTTGTATCTATTTGTTGTGCTGTATGTAAGAATAACACTGAAAATTTTATGCAATTATCTTTATTATTATTCATTTTATTGTATGATTAAAGCATATGACTTTTCACGCCTGCCATGATATCTCAATAATGACAATCGTCCTCTTTACATGCATATAAAGTAGAGATCTCTTTATCTTGTGAATTAAAATGATGCAGACAAAAATTTTTTAACAAAATGACAGTCGTATAAAACAGAAATTCAATATAAAAAATAAAAAACAAACTATTTTAAATATCGACATAATTCTAGTTCACTAAATAAAAGGTTCTCTACTTTATACGTGTGTAAATTGTGAAGAAAATTAATCAATCCATTATTGATATCTTGTGGTAGCCATAATTGCATAAAACTTCTGCATAAAACACTATGTTATCATGAAATGTAGCCAAACATGTATGCAGAATTTAAAAACACGTGACCGATAATAACCTAAGCACTTTTGATATCATAAATTGTCTATAATTGACGGCTCTGAACATAAATAGCCTCTAATTTAAATTACTGAGATATAATTCTAATAAAAAATTATTAAATTTATATTGAAGTATTCTGTGATTTACAATTATTTTAATTAACCCTCAGACGGCGGGTTTGGGTCCGTATTGATCCAGAGTTACAATGGTTCCATCTAAATTCTAAGTTTTCCATAGTCAGCTTAACACATTCGCGACCGGAAAATTTTTTCCATTTCTAATACTGATTACCGGCGAAAATAATGAAATTCTGAAGCTGGTTGCCGCAAACTTGTATCGCTAAAGCAAGGATTAATTAATTTATTAAATTAATTAATAATTTAAATTTAAATCCAATACCATTAATGCACCTAATGTTGCCGCATTCAGAAACAAAAATTGGAGGACGTGAATTCAGGTCAGCGGCGATCGAGAATAGAATTCAAAAAGACGTGAATTCACGTCAGCGGCAATCACGAATCGAATTTAAAATGACGTGAATCATGTCAACGGTCGCGAATGTGTTAAGTTTTGAGCTATTTGTTCGAAAAAAGAGATCAACGTATATCTGAAAGAAGTAGGATGAAAAATATCAAGATAAAAATTTGATGTATACCGTGCGAAGATTGACGTTTTCGTTTTGTATCAATAAATATTTTACTACATGTGCAACCGTTTCGCCTGTCCAATAAATTTTCCCCTTGGTCTGATTTCCGCGGAACAATCTGTGAAAAATTGCATGAAAATCTAGAGTGCAGATATTATTATTCGGAGCTCGATAACAGTATCGACGAACGGAGCGGTGCAGGAGCACCATGAAATTTAGAAATCGCATCGAATCGCAATCAAATCTGAATCGATCGACTTCGTTTCTTCCGCTCCGTCGATGTTTCCACCGATTTTTTCGCGATCTTTGCGCACCGTTTCTCTTCGATTCGCGCGAATTAGATACCCGCTAACTAGTCGAACCGCTTTCTAAGTGCGACACGAGGATAGATTCGACTCATAGCAATTCAGGGATTCGAGCGAATTAATCATTTGTCATCGGTCGTCTTCTTATCGCGGAAGTCTCCTCCTCCTCTCGCTACCAAGCGATTGTGTTTCCTCGTGAGAATCGAATGATCTCAGAAACGCATTGTGCAACGCAATCTCGACGAGTGTTCCGCGATATTTTTTTATGCATAATTTGTAATGAAACGAGAAAAAAGAACGAAAAAGGAAGATGGTGATTAACGGTGATCGTAAACAGGTACGATAACGGTATATTTTAAAACGGCAAACAAGATCTTTAAACCGATGTGTCATCTTAATCTAGATAAATGATCGCGAGCGAGCGGGAATCGTGCTGCGAGGTCGTTGATAGGCCTTTTCAAGGTCAGTTCGAATTTACTCAATGAAAAGGACTTGCTCGATAGCTTCATTCAGATTATTCAACATTTCGGAATAATGTATTTCAGTTTCTAATTCACTTGTAGATGTACTTAATATGATTAAGACTTTATGCAGTTATGATTAAAATGATTGCTTGAAATGCGAAACAGTAGAAAGTTTAAAAGAATACATTTCTATTCGAGTACCGTTTCTAGGAATTTGATTCAGAAAGTTTTTATCTTGCGTGAAGATCCAACGTCTAATCATTGATAGCGTAATCCCATAATACATTCCAACGCCTCAGCGCTCCAACAAACAATACTCTTGATATATGTTATTACAGTGTAGATTAAACGAGTATTTGACACTAGAAGTACCGACCAATGAAAGCGACCCATTTTACCTCGTAATCAGATTGCATGTCGTATAAAAAATAACAGACCGTCTTTATAACCCGTATACAAATCCGATTTTGGTTAATAATTTTTCGTCATCTTAAAATTATTAAGCCGTTTATGTAACCCAACCAATTTAAGGAGCTTTTAACGAAAGGTATGCCGCCATCTTTGCAATAATAAGAATAAGATACACCGTGAAAGCCTTACACGACCAAACTTGCTCCTCGTTTTTGTTTTGTAAAACAGCGAAAAAGAAAAAAATAATTAATCGAGTTTTAAGCAAATCTGTAATAGATTCATTCAGAAAAAATTTCTTACACTTTTACAGACGATTTTTTGTTTTTTTTTTTTGTAGAATTATCGACCAAAAACGTGTCCACAGTTTTTCACCTGCTAGAAAAAAGTAAATGATGTTCTGCGAAAGCAGAGGCTCGGAGCTTTTAAAATGGATTCAAATTTATCATTGTACTATTTTTTTAACGGAATTATTATAGTTTAAATATTGTTATATTGTCGGGACTCGTGGTGTTCAAATACTGGTTGGGTCCAATGTGCTACAAAAATAATCTGGATCAGATGAAACGTCCAAATTCTGAAGTGAAAATACAGTGACTCCCACTAATATGCGGACGTTCTTAAAAATCGTGTAGCTTTGTCAATATTGGGCTATACAACTTCAATTTTTTTAAGAAGTTAGAACAATTGGAGCGCTACATAACGTGAAAAAAATGTTTTATTAAAATTGCAATTGATCGAAATCACAAAGAAAGTACAAAAAGTTGTATTTTGTAACTTTTTTGTACGGGCTTGTATTAAAAATTTAAAAAGTACGTTCTGTATATCCGTATCAATTATACATATTCTGAATATTTTTCTAAATCGGTAAATGTTGCAATGAGTTAAAAACGTTCAACGATGGAAGCTTAAGGATGAAAGTCGCAGCATTTTGACCTTGTCAGGGAATTTCGTTCTTGTGTGATCATTTTGGAACCTCTGTAGCTCGTTGCAACGTTGACCGATTTTGATGAAATAATCGATAATATAATGATAATACTCAGAATATGTACAATTCATACAGATAATACAGGTAATACATATAATTCATAAAAAAAAGTTGAAAAATACAACTTTTAGTATTTTCTCTGCAATTCCGACCAATTGCAACTTCTGTAAAAATTTGTTCTCACTTTATGTAGCAACCAATGTGTTAACTTCTTCAAAAAAAAAAAAAAAAATCCAAGTCGTATGGTCCAATATTAACAAAAATATACGATTTTTAAAAGCGTACGAATATTAGTAGGAGTCACTATAACTTCTGTACAGTAGGGTCAAGTATAAAGTTGATTCTTCGGCGATTCAGGATTAACGGAAAGCTAAACTAACGTATCGTGACCTAACCCAAACCTGCTAACGAGTACTAGTTCAGGAGCCGATGTATGTAAACAAAGATTATCCGTGTGACATTGGCGATTAGAGCCGGGACACGTCGATGGCCATTTTCGAACTTGACACTGATAATGGCGGCGTATGGTGCCGGGGCATCTGCGACTTCTGCAAGTCGTCCGAGAGGTCCGCCCGGTTCCTTAACGATCTCGTTGGAATTTCTCGGTTCGGTCGCATTGCGAAACGAGGCTCGAGCGTCATTTCGACTCCGCTGGGCAAAGTAGTCCGGGCAAAGGCCTCGAAGAAGAATCTTCGGCCGTTATGACCCGCGAGCTATACGAGCTACACGCGCATTCTTCGCCACGTGTCCAGCCACTCACAATGACAATTAACCCATTATACGTAGAACACGTTATTTCCACTTTAAATTATAAGTTATTCTTACTTCGAAGACCGGTTTACAATAAGCCTGTCATTTGCATTCGACCGTACCCTCAATTTTGTCTTTCTTCGTGATTCTTACGTTTCGGTACATTGTCCTACCTATCTCACTGTAAACTCGACATGTTTACAATAAAATTTCATTCTTAGGCTACATATTTAATTTAACAAGATCGTTGAATTATCCCCTAATTTTTTATTCCTTAATGATTCTTGCATTGCGGCACATTATAGCACCCATTTTACTGTAAACTGTGCTGACAGACTAACAATACAATTCAGTTGTGAGCCCCTTATTCAATTTTCGTCAGCCTCGGATGAGTTGCGAATGTTAGAGATTATCAAATCAACAGATTAACAAAAATTAATAAACTAAAAAGATTTGTACATTCTTCGAACCACGTGCATCATTATTACAATAGAAAACACAGTAAGAAGCAAAACTGAACCAACGAAACTCATTATTTATGTATCTATTCAAACAGGATTATTAAAAAGCCAAGGGGCACGAGATTTTTGGGCTCTGTCTCAAATCATGATTCTTGTACACAATGATTCTTTTAGGAAATTTTGCTCTTCGCTGTATGTTTCCGCGTAGACAAGGCCAGTCAAGTGTAGACAAAGATAAACAGAAGGAAACTTCCGAGAAACTGTTCTAGCTAAACCTACCTGGGAAGTGTCAAGATCAGCTGATAAACATACGACACACTTCTAGGTTATTCTGCATAAAATAACCGGTATCCAGTACAATACGTTCAAAAATACTTAATTTAGTCAGCGATAAAACCACCTGTTTTTAAACAAATTTGTAAGGATGTTTAAACTTTGTCATGAATGTGAATGTTTCAGTTTTTAAAATAAATACGCTTCGCCTGGAATTTAAAAAAAAAACATTTCTATAGTCCATGCTCGACGAAAAATGTTTTTGTATCGTGTACAAAAGAGACGCTGCTATTGTATTCAGCTAACGGAAAGGAACGGATAATTCTCGAAATTCATTGGAGCCAGACATTCATATCCCAGTTACTAGAAAGCGTCAATCAAGATGGAGGGCATGTCCGAGCGACCATAAAATTCGGTAAAAACGAGCATTCGCCCGTTTTTGCAACGCCCTGTACGTGCTCCTGTTTATAAACGAATATGTTCCCCCGTGTACCAAATATGTGGCCGTGCAACGTGAAGTTTGGTATGCAGGACCCGCTTTTATTTACTCTCTTCCTCTGACCAGTCGGACGAGTGTCGCTCGATATTCTCCTTTTTTCGTCGGACACCGGGTAAATTACTTTTCGGCGATTTCCCCTGACGAGGGGAGGAGCTAAGGTCCCGGGTAGAACGAAATTGACCTTAAATCGCGAAAGAATTTGGGCTACAAAAATCTCTGACAACGCTGCGCCCATTAGTGTTTTTTACCTTACATTTTTTATTTGATACACAGAATCTTATAATCCGTGAATGAAACTTCCTTCAGCTTGATTATCACAAAGCGACCAATCGAAGTTTTTTGCATAAATGTTGGCAGCCTTACTGCCAAACTTCATGCAGATTCTATTATTCTATTCTATTTATGCAAATGTATTTTTTTTTCTAATTATTTCGGTAAGTCGAAAATACTGTAGTACTGTTTAGAAAATTTTCCACTGTCTTCAGAGACATAAAATCCGTAGTCGTAATTGTTCTCAATGCGGTGTTGCGTAAAATATTTTGATTACAGAATTCTTCTTCTATTCAATTCGTTAGTCAGAATTTATTTCGAAATTAATTCACATTCGAATCTTGAGAAAGATTAAAAAATGTTCTGACTATGAAATGCAGTTTTTTTCAATTTATAAAAATCGAAGAACCGTCAGAATACATTTAAAAAATACAGAAATAAAGCGCTTCCATGAGTGGTTGAGATATAAATCTTGTGCAATTACATCTGACATTGAATTTTACTACGTCTTATTCTTTTTACGCTCGAAATTCTTTTTCATTATCTTACATAATGATAAAAGTGCAATTCTGCTTATGACAATTTCTAAATGCGATAACCTGTCACTAAGAATTTCATTGTAGCTTAACTCCTTAATGCACAGTTTTTTTTTAAACCGGCCAAAAAAATCAATTTTTTATATACTGCGCTTTTGTTCCATGGAAAAAGGCTATATTTTATGCTTGAATAAATAAGTGTTATAGCTTACAATCCCATGTAAATGATAAATATCAATAAAACGATTTTTTTTCTTTGCTTTCGCATTGTTATTTTCAATTTTCGATTATAGTCGAGTGTGAAAAATTATAGCAGCATAAAATACAACTCCGCTCGAATTAACTCGAGCGTACAAGTTAAGGGGTTAATCCTTTGATGCATAATATATTTTCTAAGAAAGCTAATAAACAACAACATAACAATAACATTAAAAAGTTAGCTCAATACGTTTTCTAACATTTTCTTTTATATATAATTTATTACTGTAAAAATAAATGAAAATCAACTACAGGTGGAACAAATGACAGTACTTGATACTATCAAGTTGATAGTAGTAAAGGTGCTACTCACTGCCATCAGCATCATAGATATCAGAAGAGTCTTGAATGAGCACGACCACTGTGTGCAATAGTAAATATTCAACTGAACGCGTTCAGGTAGGTGATGTACCTAGCTTATAATGATCATGAAATTCCCCGACATCCCCCGATACCATATCGTTGACGAATTCCCAACAGCTGTATTTTTACTATTTCAAAGACCTTCTAATAGCAGTGGGTCATTATCAGCTAGTCGCGAGTTAATTGTCGATAATATGACTGCACAATTTATTTCCTCATTACTTGGATCCGTGCTGGCTTTTTTCAAATGAGTTTATTACAATGTTTTCTCTTCTTATTTACCGTAAAGTCTCGATCCACTAGTTCAGCTTCTTACAGCAGACATTAATCAATTTCTTATATCATCTACTAGACTATTACTAGTCTGCGGATATTTATGCAAAATAAATATACAATATAATAGATTACAAGTAATAGAAGTGTCGCTCAGGAATTTTTCATGTCAATATTCATATATATATCATTTGGTATGTCAATATTCTTTAATGTTTTTACTGTTTCTAATTGCAACTATTCACTTTTACGATACATGCATAATATCAGCGGACTAATTATTACATAGGCAATTTCCTCATCATATGGATTAAGAAATACGATTATATCTACTGGTGTGTTATGCATGTTTCCTCAAAGAAGTTGTTTTTTTATTTCGACACGCCTTATTTTAAAACCCTGGAGTCTAATCATTCTCGACACACAATTAGATCGCACATTCCCAATTTAATTTTATATCCCAATTTCTCAGCAAACAATGCGCGAACCGTTTACAAACTACCGAATGCACCCGGCAAACGCTAGACCGCCTGCCGAGTGTTCGAACAATAGGTGGTCGCGCTATACGTTCAGAAAATCGGGTGGGTACAGTAACAAAATTAATTGGAAATAACATTGTCTAGGCAAACGACGTTCTACCATAGACCTTCAGCAACGCCGTGATTACGCGTCTCTCGTAACATCGTTACGCGCGATTAATTAAGTCAATGGCGAGGGAAGTTTCGTATTGCCGGAGCAACGAATCTCGTGGTCGTGCGGTTTCCTTTCGGCGCGGCTCCTAGCCTTAATGATTCAGTGCAGATCGATATCAGGCCCGCGTCCCGAGATAACGAGCCCAGCGCATTGTTTCGACGTAAGTTGACCCAGATGAAGAAGTAATTTCTCAACGAGCGTGAACCGGCCGCGAGAACGCGTGCCAGCCGTGAGACCGAATAATCCCGCACCGATCCTGACCTGTTCACACCATCGCATCGCATCGCATCGCGTCGCATCATCGACCCTTAATAAACGACAACAGAAATAACACTAGAGGTGTGCGAGAATCCGAAAATATCGGGTCGGAATTTTTCGGGTCGCGTTGGTGCAGGTTCTGAAAAGTACCCTGGCATAAAAATTAACCCTTAGCACTCGAATGATGACTGTAAGGTACCACTAAAAATTGCTGTATCAATTGATACTATCAATGTAGTAGTAGTTTATTATTGATCCCCTCAGGGTTACAATTTTTACACCAATTCGCTTCCTTATTCTATCATCGCTCCGCTCTTATCCTACCTTATCCTAAACGCACAACAAACACAAAAAACCGCAAAAAACTCGCCTCGTAAGAGAGAGAGAGAGAGAGAGAGAGGGAGAGATAAGGTCGTCCCTATCCTATCCTAACTTAACTTAACCTAATAAAATACAAATAAAATCTTATCATTTCTCTCACTCACCACTCCGCTCACACACACACCTACACCTCCCCTTCCCTAAGGGAAGGATTCCCTCCTCCGGTCGCTCACCATTCATCCCAATCCTCCATTTGCTCCTTCCCTCCATTCCTCCGCCCTCCTCATCCACTTCTCCCCTCCCCCTCAAAAAAAAAAAAAAAAATTGCTGTATCATTATTCAAAATATGTTTTGCATTATTAAATTTGTTTGTATTTAATAAATTACTAAACATTTCAGTATTGTACGAGTAAATTGCATCATTTTCGTATGTATAACATGAAAACAAATACATACTATGACTCCAACTAATATTGGCACGCTCTTAAAAATCGCATAACATTGTCAATATTGGAGTATACCACTTGAATTGTTTTGAGAAGTTGGAACAATTGGTTTGCTTACATCACGTGAAAAAAATGTTTGCTTCAAAAACCAATTGCAGAGGAAGTATTAAGAGTTGCATTTTGCAAATTTTTTACGCGGGGCTTATATTAAAAATTTAAAAAATACGTTTTGTACATCTGTATGAATTATACATATTCTGAGAATTTCATCAAAATCGGTGAACGTTGAAATGAGCTACAGACGTTTCAAAATGATCACATAAGGGCGAAATTCCCTGAAAAGGCCAAAATTCGACCGAAAATTCGTCCGCGGTATTCGACCGAACGATTTCGTCATCAAACGCCATAAACATTGCTCCAATGCCGGCAACACGCTTTTCATTCAATGGTTAATGACTTGGCAAAAGAAGATCATACAGTGACCATCTAGGTGTCACTTTAAAGGTGAGATTTCAATCTTCAAATCTACGTTGCCTTCATTCATTGAGAACATTTTTTAACATCTATACGAACGTATGAATTTGCATAATTTTTTAATTAAAAAAATATGTTTACTTTCTCACCTGTTACATAGTTAAATAGTCATTTAATTTTGCACGCAAGTGTATAAATGTTAGGGACGTGTGGATACTCAAATTTTCTGGTTCAAGCACAAACACTTATATTTAAAGAAAATTTAAAAACTAAAAAATCGATCTTTTGAAAATTAGAAACCAGAATATCCTCTTAATAAACGACAACGGGAAGAACACATTTCCGATCGAACCTCGATCCCCGACATTTCGCAATAATTCAGCGGGCCGCGTTAAACCGGACTATAAAAAGTTTTCGCGAACAACTCCATTATTCATCGGATAAATTCTGCTCCGCGCTCGGACACGTTCGTTGCTTCGATTTCCTGTTCGCTTCGTGTCACAATTAGCGGCTCTCAGTTTAGTCGATCGTGCTTGACCTCATCTTGCCATGTTGTTTTCTAACCCCGGATTACCGATAACAAGACTACGAATGTTCACACGTATTCTTTATGAAAATGAATTAGAATAGAAGGACGTTTGGTAAATAGTTTTATTTGGCGAAACAAATTCTAGATCGACTCCCGGTTTAGTGACACTTCTGTGATACTAAATTGTAATTAAAGCAGATAGCATTTTTATAACGATTTTGAGAAATTATCAAGAATAAATTTAGTTAGTCTATAATATACAAAAGTAAATATATGATGTATCAGGTCAGTCAACTTATGTCTAAAGGAAGCATACAATGTAAATTTCATAGGAAACGTAAAAACAAAAGAACACCTATCTTATCGACATAAATTTGAAAAAATGCAATACCAATTGTAGACCAAATAGAAATATTGTTTTACGCAATTGGAACATCTTATCTTAATTTCTGTTTGCTGTTACCAGCCTCTTTCGAACACTATCAAATGCTTTCGATAAGTTTATCATAGAACTTTTTTTTTTTAATTTTTCGTTTCATACAATAAACGGACTGCGAAAAGAAAGTAATGTTTAAAAAGACGAATATGGAAACAAATAAAAGGGAAGATCGAAGAAATCAGATTACGAAAAGGAAGAAATGTTTCGAAAAACAAATATGAAAGAAAATGTCATGTCCCAAAAGTTTCTTTCGCAATGAGTACGTTTAATATTGGTAAACAACACGAGCACGTACGAACAACGTGACCATCTGTTTGTCAACATTTTATTACTCCCTAAACATCCTTTTACATTGCCACGCAATTTGGTTTCATAAACATGCATTGCGTTCATTCATCGAAAACGAAACGAACTTTTCGGACAACCCAATAAAAAAGGAGGATGAAGAAATCAGACTGTAAAAGGAAAGGAATATTTAAAACAAAAGAAACATAAAAGGAAGGAACAGAGAGAAGAGATCCGGCTGCGAAAAGAGAAATATTTAAAAGAACAAATATGGAAGGAAATGAAGGAAAAAGACGAAGAAATGATACTGCGAAAAGGAAAATAATTAAAAAAAACAAATATGGAACAAAATATAAAACAAAGGGGAAAAACGAAACTGCGAAAAGAAAGAAATGTTTCGAAAGAATGAATATGCACAGAAATAAAGGAGAAGGGCAAAGAAATAATACCGCGAGAAGAAAAAAGCATTTTAAAATGATATGTGGTATGGAATAAAAGGGAAGGGCGAAAAAAGGCGAGACGTTATGGAGTAAATTCGTGCAAACTGTGTCGACTGCCGGCGTTGGGAATTAGAGGCGGGCGAGAAAGTTTACGAGAGGAACCACGGATTTCAACGACGCATGATGAAATGCAAAACAGCAAGCGATTTCACGGGCAATTTGTCGACAGATTCCGGGGCCCGTGCAAACACGGAAAATGCGTTGGAGTGTTGCAAACGGGGCCGGAGAATTTCTGGTACCGTTAATACTCATGATAATTCGCGTCCGATACACGGCCGATGCATTCTCCAACCTGGAACTGGTCTATATCAAAGCCGTACGACGGATTAAATAATATGAAACGAGGAAGCCGCGTGTATCGCATTAAATAATTTAATGGATGGCATGGCATTATCGACATGTCACTACAATCCTACCGGAGTATGTACATGTTTTCACGATCGGAATCGCGAACGTCCGAAGCAGAAATTTTTCTGAATTGCAATTGACAATTAAACAAGCGAGATATTACGTGGTTGAATGTGAAATGTTGGATTTTTAATCTCGCGTTGAACAAACATACCTTCTCTCTGAATAAGACTTATAATTAAAATACTCTGTCAACGAACTACAGTAAAGACAAGATCTAACAAGGGAACATATTCAGATGCGAAAATCCGATTTTGATGAAACTTATGGGAGCTTATAGTTCTTTGAAAAATATTTGACACGTGTTTTTTTTATCGAAAACCATCCAAACAGCCCTCAAAGTTGGAAGTCAAAACCATGTTTTTTGAGATATCTCGGAAACCAGAGGTTAAAAAAATTTGAATTTTTTAAAAATTGTATGTTTTTCAATGGGAAATGTAGTCGCGCAAGAAAATTTTAACACAAGTTTTTTGTTTAAACAATATATTAAAAATTTGATTTTTTTAAAGTTTCTCTTATTTATTGTTAGTTCATTTTAATGTAAACTTGGGTGTGTGATCTTTTATCCAAAATAGGGGATACCTGTTACAGTATTTTCTTTTTTTTTGCCATTTAACAATAATTATGCGTAATGGAAGATAGTCTTGCACCTGGCGTGTGTAGGAAGGAATTCAGAAAATTCTTTTTTAACATGCTATACATCATTTTCCATAGACTTTTTCACGCTGATTTCAAATCTGGTCTCAAAATTTGTCTACGACCTCAGGATTGTGCACAAAATAGATTTTTGTGAAAAAAACTAATGGAAATCATTTTTTCGTTGAAATAATTTGATAACACACTAGTTTGAAAGTATATCGTATTTTCATATATAAAACACAATAAAAATAATAATAATGAAGTATTTGAATGTTTTGAGTCACTTACGAAACGTGAAGCACTTCGCACTCGTCATCACTTAACGTATGGCCGTCATTGCTACTGGCACTTTCTGCAGACTGTGTGTGGCTGTAATGTAGTATAAATTAGATATCTATTGTCCATCATTATATTTTCACTTACAGAGTAAGTAAGGTAAGTATTTAATTTTTTTAACTTGCGTATTTTCATCAACGAAGTTTCTAACTTTCTTTCTTTGGTACAACTAAATTGTTGACATATATCCAGAATTTGTTTACTTGCGCTGTCCTTTTCTACGTTCGACGCGGTCACAAGAAAATAGTAGCCCTACACGATCTCTGTCGCAGCACGGATCCGAGGATTGGGCTTAGATCAAAACTTTACAGTACTTTCGAAGTGTATACGGTTAAACTTATTTTTACCTGTGGTGAATTTATCCTGTGCGAAATAATAGGTTTTTTGGAAATGTGTGGTCACTACAAAGATTGAACATTTACAAGTATAAAATAGAATTTTTCTTCGACTGATAATGAACCGCAAAATAATAATATGTTTTGTAGGTTTTGCATGTATATGCGTTTATGCACCGTAAGTCGTAAAGATTATATGTGGCTAAAATAGCAAGTTTCAAAGTAACTTAGGCGTTTTTGTCAATTAGTCGTCAGGTATAATTGAGACCACTTTCGAATCTAGTCATTATAAACGATTCTTTATTACCACATCTAATTGGTAACAAGCATTCAACGTACAACGTTTCTAGAAATGTCTTATTGCAAAAGGAAAGCTTGAAAGTAATGCGTTGGTCTATAAGAACAATGACTTTCTGATTACAGAATGACCATAGATATTTGTTAAAGCATATGGCAAGAGAACGTTCTACCTTTATACGATTGCATAACATTGTAGCATAATATTACGATTCTGACAAGATGATTCGACACTTTCTCCTTCTGTCAGATATTAAAGCGAGACTATTTTAACCTTTCCCAGGCAAGACGGAAATCTTTTTTCAAATACCTGAGATATTTCCCACGGGAAATTACGGTATATATAGATCTCGAATTCAAGTATAATAATTTGTGGTAAACATATATCCCTCTGCAATTTCAAACGATAAAAATGTTAAATGTCTAACTACCAATAGCAAACGGAAGAAAACTATCCTTCGAACGGGCAAAATTGAATGGAAAACGCTGAATGAATTTCCTTTCACTACAAACCACGGTAGGATAGTTTAGGTTTTCAGACTGTCAAGGCTACGTTTCTGTACCCGTGCCAACAGTGTTGACGAAAACAGAAACTTACCTATGTCACGCGTAAATATTTGCGTCCCATCGGCAAGTACAGTACTATGACGCAATGTTTTCCTGACGCCTCCATCTTGCTCCCTCCTAAATGAACACATTAAATTATAAATCAAGTGTTTATAAAACAATTTATATACTATGCAAATGCTAGAAAGACAGACGAGAAATAAGATGACTGCTCGCTTAACTCTTCTCCATCCGCCCTTTATCCAGCCGAATTTGTTTCTTATTCTCAAATTGTCTAAACGGTGAAAAATAATTCTTACGTTTAAAAGGGAAAACCAAGGTTAGACGCGACAACAAGCCTTATGTCAATAACCAAAACTTTTTACAATTTTCTGTAACACTGTACAGTGTTTACTTTATACAGGGTGGTCCACGCAACCTGCACACCTATATAACTTCCAAAGGATGCGTCGCACGAAAAAGTATTGTATACAGAAGTTGCATGGTCTGAAGGGGAACACAATTTAGGGTATTCATTTTTTTTTACAGGTGGAAGTGTTTCGGAGATTTGAAGGTCGACTTTGTTTTTTTAAATGAACTACAGATAACCCTCCTATAACACGGTAGATAGGTTTCTAGAAAATGCCGTGTTATATAAGACTCAGGCCAGTACAAAAAGGGGGTTACGATCCGGAAACTTATTAGAAACAAATATATTTTTTAATTCTACATAAACAACTTCATTTTTATTAAAAATATGAATACAAAACAAATATGTATGATTTGTATGTACAATACAAAACAAAAAATATTATTTTAATTTAACGCAACTTCAATTCAATTGTAGCCGTGTTGTAGAAGGGCTACCTGTACTATATTTTTTATACCAAAATATGGAAGAATGTCGAATTCTGAGTAAAAAAGTATTGACCTTCATTAGCCCTAAACCTAATAGTTAACGAGTAATTTCACTTTATTTCCTGAAATTTTCTTATAAAGAAAGAAAAGATTATCTCATTTTCTTTTTATTTTTCTAATCTGATAATACGCGAAGAAAATTTTCAGGAAATAAAGTGAAATTAATCGTTAATTGTTAGGTTTAGGGCTAATGAAGGTCAATACTTTTTTACTCAGAATTTGACATACTTCCATATTTTGGTATAAAAAATGTAGTATTTCATTAAAAAAAAAAAAAAAAACAAAGTCGACTTTTAAATCTCCGAAACACTTCCACCTGTAAAAAAAATAAATACACTAAATTTTGTTCCCCTTCAGACCATACAACTTCTGTATACAAAACTTTTTCTTCCAACGCATCCTTTGGAAGTTATATAGGTGTGCGAGTTGCGTGGACCACCCAGTATATATATCAAATGCCTAACCGATAAAAGTCCCAGAACTATGCCAACTGCTGCGGGGTATACCTCGTGAGGAGCTCGGTCGCCGGGGTCAAAGAATAGTATTTCTTGGCCGATATATGTCCGTGGCTAGACCGGACATATATCGAGTAAACACTGTACTACTAATTTCAACGCAGACTTTAATGCCTCGAATTCCAAATCAATTCACACCTACCCGAGAAAGCACTACCTATTCTAAAGAATAGAATGAGATTACATATTCACATTTCTTACGGACAATTAATAGACTTTGGATTTTTATGCAAAATAAAAATGGCCCAAATCAATTATAAGAGGTTAAATGAAAATACATTTTCAAGAATTTTAATAAGAGGAGAATAATATAACAACATGATTTATTTATTTTAATGTCCTTTGTATTCGACCAATCCATTTTCGCCATAAACGCATAAAGCCGGCAGTCTACTAACGAAACAGGAGTGATGAAATATTTGTCAAATTGACGGGTCGGATGAGGGTTAAGGATCATTGAATGCAGTTCGTTCGTTAATGCGTTCCGAAGCGCCTCGTACGCGTCGCGAATGATCATTACAGTTCATCGCACTGGAACACGCGATCTGCGGGCGTTGTGAAGCGTTCTATCGGCTTCGTCTTCCGATCGCGACGCTCTCACGATCCTTTGCATCGTTCTCGTTCCTTCGACACACATCGAGAACAATCGAAACCGTTGGCGCGTGGTCTGTTTCCCGTGAAAACCGCTGTCAAACAACGCGTTCGTGATCGACGTGGATCCCGCCGCTATGCCTCCCAATTAACAACCCACGCTAACAAGTCTATCTCGTCCATTTTCTATCTTTCCGATAATGCCACTCGCGTGACGCAAAAATTGCCAATTACATTCGTTGCGTGGAAAAAAAAGCCATTCGCAGCAATTATTAGACGGTTTATTGCTTGCGTATGCGTCCCCAATTTTCGTGGGCAGACGAGTATAAACACATTCATTATTCAAAAGAGCAAGTACACATTTTCGCTTGAGGCTATTTCGACTCCAGTAATTGGACATGTCATCTGATTTTAAATATTTTTGTTAAATACGATCTTTTTCATTTCGCTTATATGAAACTCATACTGCACTTGAACATTTCGCAATTTATTGCAGTAGAACCTCGCACGTTGCAATCTCGTTTATTGCAGGGAATCCTCGACTCCCACCACGAGTTGTTAGAAGTTCTGGAACTCGTGGTGGGGAGTATGGTGGTTATATGATATTCCGAGGAAGGGAGTGGGGAAATACGAAAGTGGACAAACAGATTGCGCAATTGGTTACCTATTTCGTTGTACAACCTCAATTTCTGCACGCAGTTTTGATCCCGTTTCGTGCGACGGGCGGGGTTCTACTGTAAATACAAAGACATTTAAGGGCCCGGGGTAGTCACGTGACTTTCTCAGAGTCAGCAGGTCGGTAACTGCTGTATAATTTGCGTTCACAGCCTTCAGATACAGACATAACACTAGGTTTACGTGACACGTCAAAATGACGGATTCTGATATTTTCAATTTACGATTATTCAGATTGTAAAGATCCACCTACGCGGAATTACTCAATAAATTTATTTCTTTAGGTATATATTATCTAAAAAATTGCGAAAAAACTTGAATAGACGCATTCTTCTTATTTTTATAAAGTAATGTAAAATAGTCATTTTTAGTGCTCCGTAAACCTGGTGTTCAAATCAGCCTTGGTCTTGATACGACGGGTCTCAAGTCTGTGACTAAACTTGTCACACTTTTTGCTCTGTATTATCGATATTATGAATTCTGACGCCAGAAAAGTGTTTCAAGTTTTTGATTTTATTTCGCAGAGAATCAAGACAAAATATAGCTCAATTTGTAACTGGTGGTACTTTCTACCGCGCGCTACTCTCGATCTCATCCAGAAAACTCATCCAATGGAATAAAAATTCTTGGATTCCATGGCATGCACATCGTTAATTTTTGGCCTACTTCTATCGCTTATATTACCAAATATCTGCATATTCTCGTCATCTCATGACCAGCGTGCGCTAGATTGAACCTTTCTCTCTCGAATGAGACCTTTCCCAGCAAAAAATATTCTCAAAAAGGGACGAAAAGTTGAGGCACGTAAAACCATTTTTCCCCGTTTTTGTCGGTAACGTGGTCACTCTACCTTATCGCGAATCTATGGAGTCTTGGCACTCGAATTGTGAGTGTGAGGCACCACTAAAAATTCCTGTATCATTATTAAAAATATATTTTACATAATTAAATTCGTTTGTATTTAATAAATTACTAAACATTTCAGTCTTGCACGAGTAAATGGCGCCATTTTCGTATGTATACTATCATAAAAATTTATAGAACGGAAATATTCTAAGTCTGAAGAAATTTCGTTTTAGAGTTGAAATAGCTTCGAATGCAAAGGGTTAATGCGTTAAGAATTGTTTTGAATTACATACAAAGACGCGTAACAAGATAAGAAATGCTCTGAATTATAATATAATAATTTTTAATGGTGCCTCAGATAGACGAATGCAAAGGGCGAGTACGTTCGTTTCTCGAAACTTATGCGAAAAATAATTTCAAACGTCAATTTTCGAAGTTCCTGGCTCGAGTAACTGGTTACTCAATAACAATAACACAACAATATTGGCAGTAACGCCGATTGGAGACAATGCTCCGGCAGACGAGAGGGAATTTATACGGCGATCCAAGCATGAGGTACGAAGGCGTTTAAGAATGCGGCCGATGTATGCTAACGCCCACGGGAATTGTAATGTATTCGCGGCGGGTTCGTTGAAATTTGACGGCCGTTACGAAAACAGTTATATCCAACCCCATGCTTCCTCGACGTAATATAGGAAACGGAGGAAGCGGCTGATAACATGAATTTTAATGAGCGTAATCTCCCTCGTGGGAGTATTTACTCTATTTACCAAAGGAGTCGCGTACGACCAAGGATGTTCGCATTTTGCCGGTTGACGTCTGCCCCGAAGTAAAAATGCGAAAGACTCGTGCCATAGCAACAACGAAACGAAATACAGGCTCGAGCTACGATCGCGGGAAGTCGTAGAATAGAGACTTTCGTAAGGTACGATTGCGTGGAACGATACGCGAACAGGCGGATGAATATGAAATTAAAATGATTGAATCACGCTGGAAGAAATGATGCTCGAAGGAGTTGGCGCATCGCCAACCGATGCTTGAGAAACTCTTAAACTGGAAATTGCGAGGAAAGAGGAAACTGGTCGGTGATGTTGCAAATCGGCTATACAAACTTACGATATTGATACTAGACAGTGAGATTTGCCGTTTAAATTATCAATACTTTCCAAGTCCTTTATACAATCCTGTACATCTTGACGAGAAAATGCTAAAAATCGAAGTTTTAGGGCGAGGAATCCGCTGGTTCAAAAGTTGTGCGTGTTTAAAGTCGAGCAATTTGAAGCGTCTTCGAGAGATAGGTCGATACAATTAGCGGCCATAAAGCAAGAAAATGATTCAAGACGACATTGAAGCACAAAGGTTAAGAGATTAAAAAGATAGTGACAGAGACATGCAAAGGTCTTATTTAATGGTTGAAAATTACCGTCTTATCTGTGCCCGAACGTGGCGTGTCCGGCGACAGGTGTGTCCACGTGTAACCTCGGCTCGCACGTGAGGTCAGTATCGGTTCGTGGATCCGCCGTAGGACCGGAAGCTTGTGTATGCGGTCGTGCGATTAGTGATGCGTGTCTCGACAGTCGGTTCCACAGTATCATCGACCCAGAGGATGAACAACTAGACGGGAGTCTTGAAGAGGAGCGGGAGGGGGGTGTCGCGAAGGTGTAAGAAGACGAGGCGAGGAAACGGCTCTGTCGGATCGCACAGGTAGGCGCGGGCCGAGAAACGGGTGTCGTTTAATGATAAAACGTCATTACACAATGGCCGACGTATCAAACCATATTAAACAATAGGTTCGACCGGCGTGTAGGGGGACCGGAAGCAGAGGAGGAACCGTACGGGGAGCCGAACAACAGCTGCCTCATTGTTGAGATGCTACGTGTCGCGGATAGTCAGTCGGCCGTTCTGTTCTACCACGTCTGTTGCCGTTAGAGTGCGGTTCTTTTTTGTTCGACAGGAAAAAGCCTGCAAATCGATCGGACAACGGTGCCTGTGATTTTCGAGCCTTAATTGGCTCTTTCGAAAAATCACGGAATTTACACTCGCTGTTCTGGTGTCGTTGCCTAACCCGCTCGACGTTGTGTCGGTTCGTAACAGTCCACACGGTTGCGATATTTTGTTAACACGTTGACTGTCGCGTCACGCCACAGCTGACGCTCTTCTGCCTGAATTTAAAAAATTCATTTTCAACCGAGCTTCCCCGAGAATGATTTTGTTATTTTAATACCGAAGCAACGATAAATTTTACTCGACAAATTTCTCGCATTTGAATTCGATACGAGTACACGAAGTCTACTAATCACAATGGAGAACTAACAATGATTTTATTATTTAAATACCGAAGCAATGGTCAATTTTACTGCACCCGAAAATTTCTCGCATTTGATCTCGACGCGAGTACGTAAACTCAAATTTTTCATTTTTGTTTCATTGCGTAGATTGTTTCGATTATATAGTTCTATTATGGCTGCCAGTTCGGCGATCAACACGTTCAACCCAAAATATGACCTTTTTAAAAGATGAGAGAGATTTGGCAAAAAGACAGTCATAAATTTAAATTTCTTCGCGCAGGGAATTGCGGCAGTCGTATTTGCGTGGCACCGATAGCGAACGTGTTAAACAAATTAGCAATAGTGATCGTTAGGAAAGACTGAAACAGTGCCGTTTGCTGAGATCTTTATCGGTGGTGATTTTTATCGCGAAATCTGTGTTCTGGATGGTCGGTGGTTAGCTACATCGAAGGAAGGATCCCGAGTGCTTCATGAAATCAGGCGAGGCGAGGCGGTTGATCAAAATTTTCTTGCTGCGGACCATCCTCTGTCGGAGAAAGCACGAGAAACGGTAAGAACGCCCGCGGCAGCAACCAGTGGTGTGGAAAGCGTTTCTTCGTGATCAAAATTAAGAGCCAAGAATCCGTAATTCACGATAATGTAGAGTGACTACGTTACCGACAAAATTGGCCGAAAAATGGTTTTACGTGCCTCGGCTTTTCGTCTTTATATAAGAATATTTTTCGCTGGGAAAGGGCTGATTCGAAAGGGGAAGGTTCGATCTAGCGCGCGCTGGTCACGAGCTGATGAGATTATGCAGATATTTGGTATTGTAAACGTTAGAAGTAGGCCAAAAATTGACGATGTGCATGCCGTGGAATCTAAGCATTTTTATGCTATTGGATGAGTTTTCTGGATGAAATCGAGAGTAGCGCGCGCTGATCAAGAGCTGATGAGATTATGCAGATATTTGGTATTGTAAACGTTAGAAGCAGGCCAAAAATTGACGATGTGCATGCCGTGGAGTCCAAGCATTTTTATGCCATTGGATGAGTTTTCTGGAAGATATCTCCAGCTACAAATTGAGCTATATTTTGTCTTGATTCTCTGCGAAATAAAGCAAAAAGTTTGAAGCACGTTTCTGGTAACTCAGAATTCATGATATCGATAATACAGAGCAAAAAATGTGACAAGTTTAGTCACAGACTTGAGACCCGTCGGATCAAGATCAAGACGGATCTTAAGTCAGTGTCTGAAGGCTTTGAACGGGAATTATACAGCAGTTACCGACCTGCTGACTCTGCAAAAGTCACGTGACCACCCCTGCATCTTAAACGCATCATTCTAAGGTCTAAGGTGATCCATATGCAACACTATTTATTATACAAATAAATGAAGATTCAATGTAACATCATACCTAATTAATTCTTTTATTATTCGAGCACTCACGTTTCCTTGTTTAGTTCGGATACTCGAGGTTCTACTGTATTTCATTGGGACTACTCATCTCTGTGTATTAGTTTAGTTTGCTGGTATTTGGTCCTTATGAGCGCTTATTTGAAAAAAGAATTATTACTTCACCCCAAGAATTACTTCTCATGCGGACTAGGAAAATGTATCTACTCGTACACCAAGGATATGCTAAGTTCAATTACAAGAAACAATAACTATGTAGACCTTCAGTTTCTTCTTTAACAATCTTAATTATCCGAAGACAATGTATTGACAATCTTAAATTGTTTTAATATCTCCATTGTTTGAATTCTACTAAGACGTTTCTTTTTTTCTATTCATTAGTCGTATGTAACAATGTATAGAATGTATAGAAAATTATGGGGACTATTTTTACAGCTTGAACGTGTCACGACTGTTTGTAGACGAATGACAGAATGAAGACAGGGACACAAATCAATTTGTAATAGAACAGGAAATAGAAACAACGTTGCACGGTGTCTAGAAAAAGGAAATGAAATCGAGAATTTTCAGATTCCGAGGAAGGGGGATTAGGGGAAAGGAAATCTTTTACTGAGGCATTGAATATGGATTTCGATCACGCAAGAACCACTTTCCAGACAACCGTGCGACGATCTGTCGGCCGGAAACGACAACAGACACTCGAAAGATCGATCGAGCCGCGACTCTGGCCGCGAACGCGCCCGTACTTTCTATCGATCGCAAGAAGATCGAGGTTAACGGTTTTCTGCGATAGCGAGGGATCGACCATGGCGAGCCTGAGCGAATCGGGACCGTGCCCGAGGTGCTCTAAACCACGGTGTTCGCAGTTTCATCGGTTCACCGAGCCGAGAATGTTAATTGCTCGGCCCTCGAAGATACTTACGGTGGACACAGAGAGTTCATTGGGTTTGGCCAGGCTCTCGCGCGTTCCTTGCCTGATGTAACTATGCTCGGTGGCTGCCGTCGAATCTTTGAGCCGATTACGTGAACCGAGCTCTCGACGACCAATGCCAATCTGTCTATGGTCAACGTGAAATTGGACAAAGTTTTTGGAAATTGTCCGGCGAATTTTAGGCGCCCGTGACGTATGCGGATGAGCAACAATTAAGAGGGGCGGCATGGTTTGAAATCCATATACGTGTGCAAGGGTCAAAATCTAGACAAACTGCCGCTTCAATATTGCAATGAGCAGTTTAGAAGCGGTCAATTATGTTTCCTAAAAGACCAATCTACGTCTGTACAGAGCCCAAATTCCGAATTTCTACCTTATCGTGGAGTAATTTGTAATATTCGGCAGAAAATTCGAATTCTGAAGCAAGTATGACGTCACAATATGGCTGCCGCTGAGAGATTCTCTTAATTTCGAGAGATTTAGTGTTCGTATCGAAAAAAGGCTCTATACAGACGTAGCAAAGCATGTACAACCACGGTGGTATGCGTTCTTAATTGATTACTTAGTTATTTAAGACGTACAATTTCTAGAAAAAAGGGAATAGCGTAACATAGCGTGACAGTCAAGGCCAAATGCCTGCCGGCCGCCTTAAGCTATAGTCTCGCTATCGTGATAAAATTGACTTTTTCCCTGCCTTTTAAACGTATGGTTGAACATGTGTCCAATGAAATGGTTTATTCTTAGGTATTGGTTCTTCCAATCGTTACTTAACCCTCGAACTCCTGCGAGCTCTAGGCCCATACTGGGGTCATTTCTGGCCCATGCCGATACTTCACTGCAGGTTTCTTTCGATGTAAGACGATGGCTCGGGACCGTCTTTCCTCGTATTTCTTATTTCGAAATAAAAATCGTCGTCTCATATCGGAATAAAATTGTACGCATTATCCCCACCGCGACGGGTCACCGATGACTCTGTCATAGCTTACGGAGGGCTAATACCCTATTTGTTTTTCATCAGAATTCGACTCTCCCTTTTAGCGATGAGGAGGTTCTGTTGACGAATCGGACCTTTGTCGTCACGGAACTTTTTCCGCGATCGAATTCGACCCCCATCGTGCTATTTTCGGTGCCTAATACGCAAGCAAAGGGACTAATAGGACATCAATCAATATCGAGTTGACCGACGTCGCGCAAACATTGCAAACGGTCGCTGTTCCGCTGCGTACTATCGAATGAATTGCGGGTAATTGTGCGATTAGCTACTAATTTCATGGACGAGGACGCCCACGTGGAAAAACACAAATTGGAGAAGCGCGCGGTGCTTACGAGCTTCCTAGTCAATGTTTGCTAGACATATTCGGAACGTTGCAAAACGATAATCAGCAACCTCTACAACGTGTCTGAAAATAAATGACTACCTTGCGGATTCATCTCTGTAATTCCTGGACTGTAGACCTATAAACAAATTCCCATTTTCATAGATCATTCTGTGAAAGTCTGATTAAGCGAACATTTTGCTCGCTAACTGGCAAATTTCTTGCGATCGAACTAAAGTAGAAACGCCGCTGGTGTTTATTTATGTAATCGTTTTCTTGTATTTCACAAATTTTCATGCAGGATTAGCACGACGTTGTTGCACCTTGCTTTACGATTACTTTCGCGATTATGCTTATCCGAGCCGATTTATGGTCAATAATTTGCTCGATGGAAAACGAATTTCACACTGCCGTAAATGCACGCTTGCTATAAAGTGAGAAAAAGATGAGGATGAGCGAAGAAAAGTAAATATACTACTCGCGTTTACCGTATTCAATTTAAAATCTGCCGTATTTTCAACATAATGTCTGACCCTACGTTACAAACAGACTGCGGATTTTATGCATTTATCACAAAAATGCATCGGTCGAAACCTGTAGAGACACTGGAAGAGTCGAATCATGTTCGTATATCATGTTATTAAAATTATTTAAAGAGGAAATGCACTTTAATTCAACTACTATATCCTGCAATTGGACAATTTTAATTTTTCATAAAACAGTCTACATTTGCAGTCGAAGTTTATTAAACAATCAGACAGACGGGAGTCGAATCCCAGGCTAAAAAGTGTACAGTGACTTTCAACCGCGTTCGAAAGTCGCAGCTCGAAGGTTAACAATTTTTCCACTCGTACATTCGATCCTTCGGGCGAGGATTACGGAGTCCTCGATTTTTGGGACACCGGGCCGCCGTGAAAGGAAGATTACCGGCGGTCGACGAATAATTTGTAGAAAGCAAGAAATGTTAGACCCCTTCGATTCCCGGCTGGCGTCTAGCGCGGACGACAGCCGCTTTCGATACGCGAATGTGTTTATTATGTAAGCAGAGGAACAACAAGAGAGAGAAGAAATTACACGACCGTTATGTAACTGGATTACTTCAGCACGTGGACTTGTGAAACGTCGACGGAAGCTCGAACGCGTCGTCCCGGTCGCTGATAAACGAACCTCTCTTCGAGAACGGGATTCGTAAACGAACGCGGAACTTCGGTTCTCAGAATGGAAAAACCTGCCGACTCTAACACGTAACCAAAATATTGATGTTCGCACTAACAAGCACGTTGAAACTCGCGCTACTGGTGTTACTGTCGGGAAACGCTTCGCATTTAGCCGTCCTGTATTTTCCTGGCAAACGATTTGTGTTCGAAGAAAACAATTCTAACAATATAAACATTCGAAGCCATTGCTCTATATCGCCTTGCTCTTACACAATTTTATATAACGTAATACACCATTTCATATAATCTTGTGCTCCCTGAATAAACTAGACTAAACTACATACTAATTTTAGACAATTTGTGAGATCAAAATGGTGATTATACATCGAATGTTTTAAATTTTTTGGTGACTATATTTCAAGATGGCACAGTGTAGCTTTTTTGCAATTATCTTCAGTATTATTTAAATTATTGCAAGATGGCATGATTCCAATAGCATATTACTTTTCATAAATAGAAATCTATTTACAATGTTATCGATATAAAATAGAGATATCTTTTATCTTTTGAACTAAAATGATCCAGAACAAAATGGAAGGCATATGAAGCAGAAATTCATTAAAATTGTGAATTCCTGACACAATAACAAAAAAACTGTCGTCGATATTCAGATAATCCTAATTCACAAGACAAAATGGTCTCTATTTTAAATGCGTGTAAAATCGGAAGGAGATTATTCAGTTCATTAAACTTTGTACACCTATCTCGAGGCTGAAGCGACATTTAACAGATGTTTACAAAATTTCGGAGTGCAAGGGGTTAGGAGACATTTAGATCGTGCATTGATATGTTAATGACGAAATTATTAAAAATTGGTATTTAAAAAACAACCAATCCGCCGAAGCCACTGAACATAAACTTTTAAAATGACATGACTGTGGGGGAAAATTGGTATTGCGCATAGCAAACTTTCCAAACCCAATTTTCTCGAAAATAGCACTTGACAAACTCTGTGTGGAACAATATTCAGAACATGAAAAGTCAACACCAGCGAAAATTTTCGTGCAACTCGACGACAATTCTGCAAAATGGGTTTCCCGGTGTTTGGAAACAGCGTTCAAGGCTTCGTAAGTTAACGTGCTGTGTGTTTTTACAGGCCGGTTGTTCCGATAACAGCGCGACGAGAATGCCGGGTCGTGGAAACCGTGAAAATCCGGATCATCGAGGTCAACCAAGAGCTAAAAGTTTCTCGCGCAGACAGGAATTTACGGCGCTGCTAATGGAAACACGGAATCGCGAAATCGCACGGAAATGAAAAGCGAGACGTATCAATTTCCGCGCGTACAGGGCCCCGTAAACGTGACGCGTATTATTATTTACTGGCGAGGATCGTTTCCTAATTGGAGCGTTCTCACGAAACCGTCGCGGAGCACGTAATCGTTCGCGTTGCGATCACGTTGTTTTCGAAACCGGAAACCGCTCGCGCTAATTAGATTCACATATTCCAGTTTTCGAGTTGCCTTGCTTCACGTAGCTGAGACTAATCTTTGGGAGCTCACGGGGATCTTCGATTCTTCTCGGAATCCATCTCTTTACTCACAAAAATCACCATATTACAGAAAATGTTTCACTAATATCATCAATCCTTCTTCTTCTTCCATCGTTCTTTAGCGTCGTCTTCTTGTATTAACACATTCGCGACCGAAAAATTTTTTCCGTTTCTAATACTGAGTACCGACGAAAATAATGAAATACAGAAACTGGTTGCCGCACACTTGTATCGCTAAAGCAAGGATAACTTAATTTATTAAATTAATTGATAATTTACATTTAAATCCAATCTCATTAATGCACCTAATGTTACCACATTCAGAAACGAAAATTGCAGAACATCAATTCATGTCAGCGGCAATCAGGAATAGCATTTAAAATGACGTGAATTCATGTCAGCGGCAATCAGGTTTAGAATTTAAAATGACGTGAATTTACGTCAGCGGTCGCTAATGAGTTAACGTAAACCATTTTTTTTGTATATAAAACACCGCCTAGATAATAATCCGCAGTTTTTCACGCTCGTCATTAACCCTCGGACTCTTGCGAGTCTAGGCCTATGCCGGTGTCATTTCTGACCCACGCCAATATTTCTCTACAGTCTTCTTTCGTACAAAGCGATTGCTCGGGACCGGCTTTCGCGTATTTCGAATGTAAAAAAGAAGAGGGATAGCGAAATAAAAAGCTTAATCGTATATCGAGTAAAATTGTACATATTGACGGTCGCTCAAGCTTATCCTCACCGCGACGGGTCAGGAATGACTCCGGCATAGCATACTGAGAGTCAAAGATTGATGTTTCAGATAGAACTCGTTGTCTGTGCTGTGAAAAGTTGTTCGCGTTTCGACTGCTTTTTCTTTTGTCGATAAATTGCTCGACAACGTTGTACTTGTCGCGCGTAAAATTGTGAAATAAAAGGTTTTAGCAGCATCGGATATTGACTCAGTGTATTGTCGATTTGCCGAAGGTACACATAAGGGCAAAAGAATGTCGTTTAATTTCCGTTTGTCCCGCGTGTTTTGCTAACGGATTGTCTTCGGTACATTCGGTTCCAGAAAATTGTGTCATGACTGCGCGCAATCCGTAATCTACCCGTGACTCAACGGGATATTCTTAAGCCACGATAAAACGATAGAAGAATCCAGTGATTTATATCGGATATCGATCAATCTATGGCGATTAATCGACTTTCCTCGCCCGCGATCCTATTACGGTTAGCATGTATGTACTCCGGCGCTAGCAGGTCCTACTTAGGCGACGTGTAACCGGCAGCATCGCCGAAGTTGCAAATGAGGCCTCCTTAAGGAGCCTCGGAAAGGTCAGAAGTCTGCACGTTTCGACTCCCGGCCGATTGCTTTTTAATTTTATGCACGCGAAACGTGACCAGGCTCGACTCCTAAGCGGCGAGGCTCTTCCGGGCCCTGAGTAATGTGTGGCGACTTCTGTTCAAGGCGAGCGCAGCGAATCGAAAGTCCCCCAGTGAATAATTTCTCGAAAAGATTTTATGAGCCTCGTAAATAGGCCTCTTTTCGAAGATACTTAGCGGCGTAAAAACTTTACGAGCGTTCGACAAATGATATTTTTCAAATAAACGAACAGCACACAACCTTCTTCGCCCATTAACGCCTCGCGCCGTAACATCGGGACAAAGATTCGGGAGAATGATTTTTACAAAATATTTATGTTATTTCTGTGTTTTTGTTGTCGTTCTATCGGAGATTATACACTGTGTTTCCAAACGTCACGGATCGAATACCTTTCCGAGATATTTCCGTTCAATCTCCGCAGACGTCGGCGATACTGTCGTCGACAAAAATGTTGACGACAACGTTAATCGCGCAGAGAAGGGTCAGGTGAAATCAGCGGCGTGGCACAATCGATCTTCTTATCAGAGAGCGTGTTCTAAAATTATCGGTTGAGTTCCGTATCTAGGAAATCTTTGTAGAGCAACGAAACGAGGACTGTTAGGCAGCTGAAGCTAATGTTTTGAGGAAATAATGAAGAAATTTTAGTCGGCCTGTTCACGCTAGGTGATTCGCTTGTTTTTACTATGGGCTCGTTAAGCAGTAGAAAATTGCGTGGAACATATTCGCGGTTTTTACGCTACGAAACGATTGAGTAATACTTGATTGTGTTGAACTATTATAAATGGACCTTTAGATCCTTACATAAAATAAAGGCTTTTCTGCATAAATTGCAGGGGACAGGGGCCGAATAAAAATTCCTTTCTTTCAGTAGTAATTTTAATAAGATGCGGACGTTATGTAGATATTCTGAACTTTGTCAATTCCTCCACCGTTTTAAAATTCGTCGACTCATTTTTGTCATAAAATTCGCAGACTTGAGAAGAATTAAGAAACATTGTTTTTGAAGCAGTACAAAAATTTGAACCATTAATTTTAATCAGGAATGTGAAAGGAGAAGCGGTCGAGCGGTTTGTGATTTTGTAAAAAGCGACTGTTGCATTAATTGGCATAACAAAGCAGTTATATTACATACGATATTAAAATCGTTCGAGCGAAGTTCGAAACGAATCAGGAAGAAATAATTTTCAATCATTCTGAACTGAAAGTAGCCACTTTATATAACCCAGCGAGCATAAAAGGTTTCGATATAGGTCAAAGTAATATTATAGTGTTTCTTTCCAGTTAACTGCGTTCAACGTGTATACTCGTCGTGAAAATTAAAAAATTTCCATTTACTGTAAAAACTGAAAATTTCAAAAGATGTAATAAAAATGTCATTTGGTGGTATGTTTTCTTCATATTACCAATAAAATTGCTATGTATTTTTTTTTTTAAATTTGATTATTCTCTTTGGTATATTGGATATTACAATATATTACTTTTTACCTTGCTTTGAAAAATATCACACTGAAATCAACTGAATTTCTTAAAATTATTCTTTTCTTTAACGTTTCTTGTTGATGAATTTTATTATTTTTCGACAATTTTTAAGCTTTTAATAACAATTACCTTTTCAACAATGAATTGTTAATTTTTATCGAATAACAATGTAATCTTTTCTCATTTTGCTTTACTTTTTTCGCTAAAATAATAGAAACATTTTCCCTATGTTCGACCAAAGTTGATTGCATAGATAAATTAAAAATGACCATTCTACACGCACCTTTAACAAGAAACAAATACTGGAGAGCAAATATATAAATCAGACGGCAAAAAGTCGAAGTAAATCAAAATAAAGACATTTTTTACACAGCGATCACACAATCGCTACAGAAAAATTCAGAAGAAATTGAAAGCGCTAGTTCCAAGTGAATGATAAACAAAAACCAGACTCGATAGAACAAAAAACATGTAAATCGTTTACCAAAAAAATTTAAGTAGATCATAGGTGGAAATTTTGAATACTGTGATCACGCAGGCTCCACGAATACATTAAAAAGAAATCAGACTGTATAAATAAATAAAAAATAATCATTCATTGTACTTCGTAAAAAATCCAGTCTCGATGGAACAAGAAATATTTAAATCAGTCAGTACAACCAGGACATAAAAAGAAAATGAGTAATTTCTAACCACTGCGACCACGAAGTTGCACAGGAAAATGAAAAATAAATTCGACTGCATAGACAAGTTGAAAATACCCGTTTCATGTGTGTCGTGAATAAAAAGTGTATTCGCTGAAACAAGACATTCGAATCTGTCATAAAAAAATTCGAAGTAAATTCAAACGAAGTGAAATGATAAACACTGCAATGATATAAACTGCGCGGAAGAAATTCAAAAGAAAAATTGTTCCGCACAGATAAGATAAAAATACGCGTTCCACGCACGTCGTGGATGAGAAGCAGACTCGGCAGAGCAGAATATAGAAATCGGTCAGCAGAAATTCGAAGGGAAACGGATCCAAACAGACTGAAGAGCCACCGGTTCCGCGCGAAGTGGGTAACCGTAGGTCGTCTCGTGAAAGGTTGATGGACCACGTAACAAACGCTTTCGAAGTTACGTCACGCCGACGTTCGGTTTTCGATTTCGACCTATAACAACGATCGGGCCCGGCGACGATTTCGTCAATCTCGTATAAAAGTATAAGCCCTTCGGCTGTTCGTGGCCGTGTTCCTCTTTTTTTTTTTTTTCGCCGGCTGTGGGCGCGTCCGAGTATGGTCGCGCGGCGTTCGCAAAACGGCACACAACGGACGAAATCCAGTGAAAGTACACATTAATTGGTGAACAGCGGCGCTCAACCCGGCGGCGTCCCGGGGAAATGGCCGTGGCTCGGCGGCCCGACCAGAAATCTCCTACCATCGGAGAAGGCCCGTGTGCATAACACCGAGTTTCCCCGCAACCAGTCCACTGTCACTTTCAAACCGGCAGCCCGACACAAAGGAACGAGCACCGGCACACCGCGGCACGGTGTCCACCAAAATGGTTCGCAGACCATTGTAAACGAACCAGTGGCTTTTTCGACACGACTCCGACTCTGCTCGAGCTTGCACCAGCCTCTCAAGCTCCGCGATTCAAGACCGGTCTACCATTGAGTCGAAGAGGTTCCTGCGGCCATTGGAAAGTCGAAGAATCGCGATACAACAGTTGCCGTCTACCGTGGTTCAAAGTGACACAGATTCTGTTAATCCTTCGAGAAGGTTCCCGAGAATCTTGCATAGTGTCCTGAAGAGAAGTATAACATTCGGTGAGCATTGTGTGGAGTCTGGTTCGAAGTGTGTTGGATCTAGCTTCTTGGGACTCTTGGAAAGTGTTCGCGAAGAGACCAACGTCAGGCTCGACTGCATCCAGTGTTAGACTGCATCTAGAGGCGATGCGACATCTTTGAAGTGTTCCAAACAATTTTGTGAATGGCAGAGTGTCGAGAAAGTATTTTATGGTATTCAAATCGAGAACGGTTTTCCATCGAGACGAGCGTCGAGTTCTTCGAGGACACGTTGGCGGAAGTGTAAAAGTGTTAACTCGCGAACGAGAGAACCTTGGAAAGCTGTTTTGTCATCCACGCATGAAAGAGTTGATGTCATCAAAAATCATTTGTACGTCGGCGAAGCAACGGATGCACGAAGAATCTCAACTGAGCTCCGCGGCGGGAAAGAATAATATCAATCGATCCAACGGATTTATCTCGCGACGCGCCGGCTGAATAATCCGTCGTATAAAATTGGATCTCTTTGATCTCGTTGCGAGTGCGTCACCTATTTTTTTGGCCCGCTATCTCCGAATCCTGTGCGAGCAGCGTAGATCAAAGCGAAGCGAGGAGAGGCAAAGGAAAGGAGAGAACGAAGAAGTAGAACCGCATTCGGGACCCAGTACCGTGATTTCTTTCGCGGAGCAAGATTACAGTAATCCGCTCGCGGTTCGCATCGATTACCAACGAACAATCCGCAGTTCGCCTTCGGCGCGGGTTCTGATTTCCTTGGGCGGTTTCCCAATCAGCTCGGCTCGGCCTTTAATTGCCAGATGGAACTGCGAGCCTCAGCCGAAGGAGGGGCAAACGCGAAAGAGTGACGCGCAACGCGGCGGGAGCGTCGTCGAGAAATTATACGGCTACAGAAGATCGGTCGCGAGGAGAAAGTATCGAGAGCACGGAAGAATCATCCGTCTGAAATGTCAACGATCCAGTTGACTTGGTCGTCGACAGAAGCGAGGCCAACAGGGTCGAGCCAATAAACAATTCACGCAGCGAGTCAGAGGCTCTCACGGGGTACCACGTGGACTAGGCGAAACAACACGGAGCCGTCTTCCGGAAACCGGCGCTCGAAATACGCCGCTGATCGAGCAGTTCTCGTCCTCGTCTCGGGCTGCGACCAGTTGCAGAAATTGGCGGGAAAACTCCGCGAGGCAATCGGACCAGCTGATAGCACGCGACAATCGAATCGAGGCCTGCCGCCTCTCAGAAAATCGTCTTCGAGACAGTCTACCGATCTCCGAGCAGAACAGCATACTTGCCCGAGAGTCCGTGTCGAAAGGGAGCGACCTCCAGGCATGCATAGAAGGAGAACCGCGGCTTTTCCGGCTAATTAACCCCGGTGTGATGGATTATACGTTGTTCCGCGGAAATTACCGTTTGGTTTTTCATCCGTGACGCGTATCCTTCGTGGCTCGCGGGAGGAAGACGTCGAGGTGAATGAGTCGGACGTCCGAGGTATCGAAAGTGAAAACCGTGCCACCATGTTGGCGTTCGTGTCGGGCATCATTTCCACCTTGTTGCTGGAGGGCGAGAAGGTGGTCACGGGACAGGAGAAGTACAACATGGCCACCTTCATGGTCCTGTTCCTGCTGATCACCATCGAGGTGGTGGTCGTCAAAGTGGTCACCTCGGACATGGAGCGCGACGAGGATAGCCACTCGGGCCTCAGAGCTGCTGCTACCTTTTTCGATCGAGAGGAATAGTCCTGGGACGCGTTCAAACTGCCCGCGTCTCCTTTTTCGTAAACGGACGTTGAATATTTTGTAACTTACTCGAAGCGCAAAAACGAGAGCACTAGCCGCGCTAGCATTTTCGTGACGTATTTTCTCGCAAATCGTGTCTACTTACGTTTGCAAATTGTAACCTATAAATCATGCACTGCTCCGTCTTTAATTGCCATAACTAGCTTCAAGTCGCAAAAAAAGGTCCATATGTTGTTAGCATAGTCAGTCTAGGCTCCAATCAATTTTTCGCACGCGCGCATTCGCGAGCGCGTTCCTCAAGTTTCGAGTCGTTTCCGTTTCGAGGGTTGTCGCGTCGTTGCGAGTCGAGTTCCTCTCGTTGCTAATGCTTTCGCAGCGTGACAAGCGGATGAAAGCTGGAATACAGAGCGAGTCCGTTTCGGCTTGCCGAACGGATGTTTGCCGGCATATGAAATTACACCGCACCGAATAATTAGTCGATCCTGCGCAGCTGAATCACTTTCGTTAGCCGGCCGGTGACAATGCCGGCGTTCTTCGACGGTTTCGGCTACGTTGAATGTGAGAATGTGATTTGTGATGAAATCACATTTTTAATTGGCTATTTACGCCACGATACTGTAATGTTACAACTTCTCGCGAACAGATCTTACATGAACTGAGATTTTGTTCCGAGTTTGTTAATCGGTATGCTTTCACTATTCTTTGGTGCATCCTTATCAGGACATAAATACAATATTTATGAACTACCGAACAAGTAAAAATTACTTGTACTTTCTTTTTCCTTTTCCAGTACAGACATCACAAAAACGTTTTGATGAGAAATTTTGAAAAACTTTTCTACTGAAAACTGATCTGGATATATTCAATTTTGTCATTATTATAAATCAAAGTGCATCAGTCGCATTTAGTGTTTGGTGGTTCTGGTGTTAAAACTAAGCATACCGAGGTTTGCATTTTTTTTTTTGTAAAATCTAGTTACCAAATTCAGCAAAAAATAAGTGCATACAACAAGCATAGTTAATTTTATTTTGCAGAACAGTTTGTCAGTGAATAATGGAAATGCTGATAGAGTGAAGGTGAACATTTAGTTTGCAAAATACGATCTGGACGACGATTGCACAACCAGACTCGATATCTTTATGCATTTATGCGAGTATTGTGACGAAGAGTATAATAAAAAATTACATTACCTTAAAACCGTATATTTGCAAAGTCTATTAAAAGTAGTAGGTACACAATGAGCAAAAACAGCTATTCCTTCCGAGAATGCATTATCTACTACCGCTATGTATAACGTCATCGGAAGTGCACACACACACACGCACACAGCTCGTGAAAAATAATTGATCATTCACAATATTTACAATACAGAAAGTCAAATAAAAAGCAATATAGTCACAATATAATTATAAAGATTTGAAGGCTCCGGCCAATTTGTTTAGCTTTGAATATACACGATCTCAGCCGCGTATACCTTTTTACGATTAATTATTTTTAAACAGTCTCCACCCAACCTTTTAACTGCGTACGAAGTTAACCATCGTGTTATCCATCGGTTGTCAATGATTTTTCATTTTCTCCCGAATTCAAGAAATAATATTTTCACTTTTTTATGTCACAATATCCATATTAGTATAAACTACATCCTAGTTACGTTGATCGTGGCGAATATTTTGTTACGATCATTTTGATTGCATCGCGTTACATGTCTCGAAACGATTGAATAATCACTCCGTCAAAAGGTTAATAAATAATTGTACGATATTTCCCAACTTACAAACGAGTAAAATGTTTTATCCTACGGAAAGAAGTTCCAGAAAAATTGAACTGACGAGCACGTTTTCGTAAAAAACGGTGTCTCGATCGAAAGTGGGAATTAGTAATTCAGCGAGATTGCGGGCGTTCGCGAAGAGCCTCTCTTTCGATCTCAGAAGCGTGAGATGCGCGGAGCGGCGACGAAAGCAGGCCAAAACGCAACCAAAGCGTGTAAAAATAGTAGGAAAAGTCGAGGAGAAAACGGGGCTTCGCCTTCCTGGTTCTCGGTTTACGATTATGCTCGCTCCGGGAGGCGGGAATCCGAGCGAGCGCGGCTATTAACCGCGTAATCCGTCGAACCCGCATGAATAATTAATCGCACGCGTGATCCGCGCGAACAATGAACAAAAGTCGGCGTGTCAAGGATGATAGTCGCGACGCGACGTTTCACAAATGCAACGGATGTAAACGGGTGTCGCCTCTGCGAGCGAGTTCATCGGAACCCGCCGTTTTCTCCTCGGGAACGTTCTTTTTTATTTAAAAAAGAAGAAAACAAAAAGATTGCGTTCCATTCTATTATTTCATGTTTAGCTTCAACTCCGACGCCATCGGTGCCGGAAATAATCGGTACACATCCTTTTCTTCCTCGAATCGTTCGTCAACGTACCGCTTTGTTCATAAAGAGGACAAAATAAAAAAATTGTACCTCACTTCACTAATTCGAGTGTAGATCCACCGCTTCTTTATCTCCTGGTGGTTTTGCGACAGCCTTTTAAAAGTCAATGGCAATATTTTTCCCAAAACGAATGAATAAATGCATCATAAGTTTCTAAAATTATGAATCGGCACACTATCTTGAGTGACAAGAACGCATAATTGTTTCCGAGAATGTTATTTAAGAAAGAAAATAAGGAGATTTTTCCAAGTTAACGATGTCATTGAAATGCCTTCCGGAAGTTAAAATTGTAAAACCTATGTAGAGATAATTGCGAAGGACTTAAGTGAAGGAGTGAAGTTCTTATATAACTATTCTATGGTACGCTGCGTTAAATAATATCCGGCGGGCTTTACGATAAATTAAATTTGCGTTAGATAATTCACTTGTACACCCGAGAAGGGAATAGCAGGTGTGTTAGTAGGTTAGAGATTATGGAATTTGCTCGAGACTCTTTAGTGAACGCTGCGCGTCGTGATATAATTACATGCAGATGTACTTATGCAGATTTGGATGCGAATGTTGCGACTAAAGAATAGGTTCGGTAAGGAGACTTGATGAATGACTAGCGACTGCATTGAAATCAATCATCGATGTATAAGAAGGTATTAAATAAACGACGTGAATTATCATTGTAAGAACTCCAAGATGATCGTGAACGTCGCTGAACAAATTGTTTGAATACCTAATTCCCCCATGTTAGGATCTATTAATCACCGGCTGTGCGTGAAATCGTCTTCTTATAGACAGCGTTGCGCAACCGAGCGGTCCAGGAAAGTTGGCTGGATTAAACACAAGAAAGCATTTCGAAAGTGTATTTATTTAAACCCGTTATTGCGTAACGCGGTGTTACATGCGCTCTGTTACAAGCAGAAGTTACAGCGCGTGTAGCCTAACAGTTCCGATTTGGAACGTGGTCGCGTTACGCGCGCACGCGTTCAGCTATCCGCGATGCGATTGTTTGTACGCGATCATTGTAAATAAATGAGATTTGAATAGTCGCTCGCTGTACAGCGATCCTTGAATAAACTTGATTTACTTCGTTTACACCATCGGCGTACCTTCTTTCAAACCCGAAATGCCTTCGATGCACGGAGTATGTATTATGAAAATATCAGCAATTCTAGAAATATCGAAATTCAATTTCGTAAACTGAAAAGTCATTTCACAGAAAAATTCTTATCAAAATTCAGTTTGGTAGAAAAATTCTAAATGAAATTCAATTTTAGCACTCAACTCTTTCTACGCACTGTGTTTTCTTACAAGATTTTGAGAAAAAAGATACGTGACATACGTACATATCTCGCAACTTCTAGTCAGCTTTAATCGAGTGCAAGATCATAAAACGAATATAGTAATAAATGATGCTCGAATTAGTTCTGCACGATAACGCTTAATCTTGATAGAACGAGAAACGTAACTGGAAATTATTTTATAAAATAGTGTTTTATACGGTATCAAGTATTCCATTAGCTTCTGCACACCTGTAAAGGATGAAGAATGGCAAGCAACAGGTGGCAACGCTAAGAAATGCAGTTCGCAATAAATACCAGCGAACTAAACCGACAACTAATACACAGAGATGAGTAGTCCCAATGAAATACAGTAGAACCTCGATTATCCGAACTAAACAAGGAAACGTGAGTACTCGAATAATAAAACAATTAATTATGTATGATGTTACATTGAATCTTCATTGATTTGTATAATATATAGTATTGCACATGGAGCACCTTAGACCTTAGAGTGATGCGTTTAAGATCCAAGGGTGGTCACGTGACTTTTGCAGAGTCAGCAGGTCGGTAACTGTTGTATAATTTCCGTTCACAGCCTTCAGCCGCTGACTTAAGATCCGTCTTGATCTTGATCCGACGGGTCTCAAGTCTGTGACTAAACTTGTCACATTTTTTGTTCTGTATTATCGATATTACGAATTCTGACACCAGAAACGTACTTCAAGTTTTTGGCTTTATTTCGCAAAGAATCAAGAGAAAGTATAACTCAATTTGTTGCTGGAGATATTTTCTAGCGCGCGCTACTCTCGATCTCATCCAGAAAACTCATCCAATAGCATAAAAATGCTTAGATTCCACGGCATGCACATAGTTAATTTTTGGCCTACTTCTATCGCTTATATTATCAAATGTCTGTATAATCTCGTCAGCTCATGACCAGTGCGCACTAGATAGAACCTTTCTCTCTCGAATGAGCCCTTTCCCAGCAAAAAATATTGTCATAAAAGGACGAAAAGTTGTGGCATGTAAAACCATTTTTCGCCTATTTTTGTCGGTAACCTGGTCACTCTACCTTATCGCGAATCTACGGAGTCTTGGCTCTTAAGTTTCAGATATCGAAGGTTCGGATAATTTAGATTTTACTGTAATAATGTTTCTTTCTAGTATCTTAGTAAATCTTAATAATCAGTAAGGTTAAAGAGGTAAACTTTACCTCCGAAAACCAGAAATTTTTAACTTCCTTTTATATAATCCTGGCGAGAAAGTACCGAAAATCCAAGTTTCAATCCTAAGAGGTCACTAGTTCAAAAGTCATGTGTTTGTAAAGATGTGTTTTTTTCAGAATTTTGGAAAGGCAAGCGCGCCGCCATGTTGGAATGTGGTGACCGTCGCGCGACAAACGCTTGTTACCAACATGGCGGCGCCCTTACGTTTCCAAAATTCTGAAAATAGCACATCCTTACAAACATAACTTTTGAACTATTGATCTCCTAGGATTGAAACTTCGATTTGTCGTATTTTCTCGCCAAAATCTACAGGATTATGTTTAGAAAAGTTAAAAATTTCTAGTTTTCTGGGGTAAAGTTAAGCCCTACAAAAGTAATAAAGACAGTAATAGGCAATAAATACTTTAAAAACCACTAGCTCTATGAAAATGGAGATTTTCAATGATTATGTAGATCTAAGCAACAGGTAGCAGCAATTGACAAAATGTATATTAATTAACGAGTAACGAGCACCAAGGGGTGAATAATAATGCCTATGAGAAAATACCACCCGCACACTAACGATCAGCTATCGACTAGCCATAGCCAGACGAGGTTACTTAACAGTAATCAGTAAACATCGTAGACTATGAATGATTCATATGGAAGAATGACTCACACTTGGCTCCCGATCACAATGTCATCGCTGCAGTGCATTGTATTCCACTTTACAGAAAGTCCGGGGGATCGAAGGAAGAGGCGAAGCAGATACCAGTCGAGGATAATCGTTGCGCGTGCTGCCTGAATCCGTTCTTGCTGACTCGCGGGGTTCGTTGCAACGATTGCGGTGCGAGATCCTGCAGGAGAAGCTGCTGTCGCTGGGACCCGTCGGACAAGGCCTGGCATTGCATCTTCTGTCGTCAGCAAAGGTTCCTGCCAAACAATATTTCCTATTAATCGCGATTAAAATTTAATTTCCTTCGTACATTCCGCCATTCGATCGGACGACTCTTATAGACTCTTCCAAATTTGCATGCACATTCTACAATTTGTAACCATTCCACCTTTTTTTTTTAATTTTTTTTACGTGAGACGCGTGGAGAATACGTGTTATTCAGCCTCTCTTTCATTTATTTTTTATCTCTAGCTGTTCAGTCTCATTTAGTAAAAGTGCACAGTTTTAGTTAAGTAATACCTACAATAGAGTTAGTACGTTTAGTGTCAAATGCTTCCAATAATATCACAATAAATGTTGTTTCATTGAACATTAACTGTACCACGACCGGTTTCACATTTTTTATTTTATTAATATTGAAATTACAACGATGCTTCCATTAGAAATTATCAAATAAGTCTCTTCATTCAAGCACATAGTGTTATCAAAATTGCAAGAAATCTGAACAAATTCAGTCTTCTAATTTTTCTAAAAGAACGTAGTGTAGCAGTGCATCAGGTATTGAATTGTGAAACACAGTGTGAAATATGTTTTTTCGAAGAAGAAGAGCTGAGATACAGGGACAATCATAATAAATGTTCAGCCCACTCCGTGCACCCAAGTGTCGACAGTGTTGAGTGTTTTTTATGGAACGGGCAGCTATTATGGCAACTAGTACGCCAGGTCTCTTCCTTCGAAAAACAGGTATAGCACATCGTGTGCGGTTTTGAGGTGATTGGATTACAATGAACTTCTCCTAACGACTCACCGAATAATAATTCACGGGCTAACTGTACACTAAAACGTTACTTAATTATCGCCAGAAAGCATTCTAACGGTGCTTTAATGAGAAATACTTTACCAGGCACTGGTTAAATAATACCGGGCTCCAGGCTGCCGACGGATCAATCAACGAGAAGGATCTACACCGATACTTCAATACGGCTAAATCACGGGTCTACGTTGCAGGTTTGCCTTGAAATTCCAATGTACAATATTTTTATGTCCTACATGCGATACGCGTCCTTTTTGCCATTATCATTTATATTTTTAAGCTTCAGATGATCGTAAAATTAAAATTAATACAATTTTATCTCATTTTTAATTCATTAAAGCTATTAATAGAATATATTCTGTGGAAGTGTGTATTTGCATAATAGTTCCCAGGGCAATAATAATTAGACTGCGGATTTTTTTTAAATTTCTTTCTTCCTTCTATCCTTTAATGATTTAAAAATAATATATTCATGTTTCTACATTTTTGTATAATGTTTTCCGCGTTTGGAATTGCATCTACTTATTTTTGTCATAAATGCATAAAATCCGTAGTCTAATAATAATACTATAAAAAAGGTCTGAAGGAAATGATACGAAAATTAATAGCTAAGTATTTAATACTCAGAATGTGGAACTTACAAAATACCGCGACGGGCAGGCTTACAGGATGACAGCTTTCTAATGGGAAAGCAATATCCTTGAATACGACCTTGTGAGCGTAACCGCAAGCTGCGGTGCTGCTACGCCTTACCCTAATAAATAAACAGAAACTTGTTAGTAAAATCCCTGCAGGATATCGTGAAAGATATAGATATGCTTTTCTAAAAACATTTTTAATAGTTTGTCCTTGTTTCGTATCGGACATTCGATAATTTATTCATTAGACTGTGAATACTTGTAAATTTATCGCTTCTTTGACATCAAAAAACATAATAACAGCTTGCATATGCATGTTGTTATAAACGGTGTATTCTTTTATTCATAAATTCGAAACCACCATTTTTAACTATTAGCACTCAAATGGTGACTGTAAGTCACCACTAAAAATTGCTGTATCATTATTCAAAATATTGTTTACATTATTAAATTTGTTTGTATTTATTAAATTACTAAACATTTCAGTATTGTACGAGTAAATTGCACCATTTTCGTATGTGTAACATAAAAAAATATATATTGAAGAGCAATATTCTAGGTCGGAAGAAATGTTTCGTTTTGGAGTCAAAATAGCTTCGAGTGTAAAGGATTAATTCGCGTAATCGTTTACAGAGAGAGTTTAATTCCTATGACCTCCTAGTAACCTTAAAGATCAGTGAACCTTTCTTCTGTTTCGAAGAGCATCTAAAATCTACCCAATTTCGTCAGAAATGCATAAAATCCGCGTACTACAGATGATCTACGGAACGCTTGTCGTGCCCAGCATTCTATAAGTCTTCTATTGTGATTGTCGTTCGATTTCGTTCGATGTCCTGCTGTGTGAAATCCTTTTCCTAGTGGAAATGTACGAGAGATCGAAGAACGAAACGGCAGGGAACGTAGCTCGAGGGTACGAAAATATCCATCGCGTCGTGGAAATCAATCGCGGCGACGACGATCCGCGATCCCTTATAAATAATGCAGCCTCGAAGGCGGCGCAGGCTGGAACATTCCTACGAGTTCCTCTCTAATGCGGTCCCCCGGTAAGAAACGACGGGGAAAGCATTGTCCTGAGCCGGGGGCACCGCGAAACACGAACAGAGGATGACACCCGGACAATTGTTCGTCCCTCCGAGCGAATTGATTTGCAGGTGGGAGTCTGTGGGCGCGGTGACTGATCGACGGATCGATGCACGTCGTGCATTCAACCAAACGGAATTAATTGCGTCGCTCTGCGCGAAACATTCGAACGAGTTTTCACGATGCGGCTGTTGGATGACCGAAAACCGCGACTCGCGCTGCAACAAGCTCTCGTAGTCATCTACACTAGCTTTTAAATATTTAGCGATTACGACACTGCTTACGTAGATCAAGCCTGGGCAACTGGTGGCTCGCGAGCCACATACGAGTCCTTTTCCCACTCCTGAGACCCCCTACCATGCTCCTATGGTATGTGGGAGAAGGGACGGACAGAAGAGGGGACAGGTTCTTACCTGTATACAGTGATTTCTCTATATGTGTCGCAAAGACCTGGATGATAAACGTCGCGAAATTATCACCACTGCCACGGGGTATACCCCGCGAGGGACCGCGAAGCTCGAGAGGCCTTGGACGTCGAGGAGTGTAAACACAACACGGCTCGGGTTATGTCTCCTGGACGATACACGACACTGGCAAGGCCCATGTTGTTGGCATATATCGAGAATTCAATGTAGAGGGTTGTCTTCAGGAGAGATGAAAGTACGGTAGGGTAATTTGAAGTAGCTAGTAGTGGGGGAACCTGTACACTGGAGGTGGGAGCCGTGAAACGACGGCGGGGAAGTTGCTCAGGCCTGATGTAGACACTCCCCAATTTCCGCGCAACAAGCGAGGTTCTACTGTAGAAGCATACCAGGTGTGGTGAAGAAGAAACCGGACTCTGTCAACTTTCTTGAAACGGTATCAGATATTTGATGGCTTTGTTGGCCACTTCTCTATGGCCGAGAGTTTCCTTCTTCGATAATATGTATTTTTAGGACACATATTTTCTTAGTCAATTGTAAGGAACAGAACTGAAAGAAGACCTAGGCAAAATTTCGAGAAAAAATATTTAAAATATTTAAATAGTATAATTTAATGTGGTTCAAATAAAATACTACTTTATATAGAACGAAAAACTTCGGGAAATAAAATATTTTTACTTTAATAATCAGATACATAAAATAATATGTTTTGTTGTTGTATTTCAAACATGTATTTCAAATATTTCCTTACAATGAAACTAAGTTGAGGAAATAAGTAATATCATAAATTATAATTTTTAACATAAGAAACTATAATAGTTAACAAAGCATTATTTGTAGCTCAATTACGAATATTTGCATGTAACATGTTGCATGTAACTTGTTAATAACAGACGACAATGTCGTAATAACATTACACGCAGCAAAATATCAGAAAAGTATAAGTTACTATCAACTATTTGAAATACTGTGTTACACAGTAGTATTTCTAAATACATACAAATTAAATAGTATTTCAGAAACTTTTTCTTATAAATAAAATAATTTATTTGCAAGATTATAGGTATGCTTTAAGAATAAAATAATCTATTTACCAATATTTTCTATTTCAAATACTATTTTGCCCAGCACTAAATGAAAGCGATTGTTTTCTTCTAAAATCTTGAATGCTGCGTGAATATTGCGTGTTTCATTTAATAATTTTGAAAAATCAAGAATACTGTAACGACACTCTTGAATTCTTCTAGTGTCTTTCACTGTGATTTCACCTTCGCCATAAATTCATAGAATCCGCAGTCTGATGGAAATATCTTATTCTAGACCTATTAATAAAATGAACAATGAGCCGTCAGTTAATTGAATGTATATTTGATGGAACGTAAGCATAATTGCTAACGGTACCGACATCTTTCTGTACACCAATGGCTTGTCTTAATTATAAATGAACGCGTGCAACAAGTGCGATATACATCGAACTGTTCTGTTTCTGAACTTTAATTTCTTCAGGATAAATATGTATATTAGAAAATTCTTGTAATTAAGAGAAAGAGTGATTAAACCTCATCGAGGTTATTCCGTTATTGTGACTTTATCGTTAAGTGGATGATATACAATGGAGTATGCGATAGATAAGCGATCTGAAAAATTGATTTTTCAGAACTGAATCTCTGTGTTTTCTATTGTATATAAACATCGGGCTTTCCGTTGTTTGATTCTTAGTTTTATCTTGTGCAATGAACATAAGGATGTTCGTTGGTGACACCGTTAGCTTGTCAGCGACTGGAAAATTAATATACTATCTGTGCTGTCTATACATTCGAAAGTAATTTACTATAAGATTATTAGACTGTGGATTTTATGCATTTCATGTGAAGAATGAGTGCCGTTTCAAACAGGATAAATGTAAGAAATCGAATGCATTACTTTCAACGGATTAAAATTATTACAGAAACAACTAAATTTCTTATGTGTCTCCTGTTTCTGGTACAGAAAATTCCTAATCTGCAAAAAGACCCGCAGTATACCGATAGACTGCGTTTGTGTATTTGTGGCAAAAATGAATTGATAAAATATCGAAGTGTAAAGACATTAGAAGAATTTAACAATATTGTTACGCTATTTTGGACTAGTTAGAATTGTTAACACTAAATGAAGCTCGATTTCTTCGCTGTTAGGCAACGGTTGAGCAGAAACCGTGGACACGCCCGGCAAACGGTGTACTACAACGTAAACAAGAAATATTAAAAACTAAAGACGTGTCATTTTGTAATGACCCTATTCTCCGCTATAACATGCTGAAGGTACAAGGTGTTCAACGTTAAATTGGGTGACTGCAGTTTCTCCGATCCGACAAAATGTCTTAAACGAGGCCTAAACGTTACACGAGCGCGCGAGAATCCGTGACACGCGCTGCCTGAGAAGACAGAGCGGAGAAAAATAAGATTAACCCGGACGACAGGCTGAGAAAGTCGCGAGCGAAATGTTAATTGACGGTGATTCCATTTTGCATGGGTCCGCGGGTCCCATTGTGCCATCTCGGGGCCGGAGGACGGTCGTCCTTGTTCCCCGGCAGAAAAGTCGTGTAACGGAAGAGCAACAATAAGAACGGCCCCGCAAAATATCTCACGCCGGAGTCCCCGTAATGCTCATTGTTCGCTGCGCAACCTACGATCTTTCCCTGTGAATCGTATCAGACCGTTTGATCGGGAACGAGCGGCTCTAACGCCAGATAACAAAGATACAGTCGGCCTCATCTCCGTGGAAACCGACTTTTCTTAAAGCTCGGCGAAAAATTGTAGCGTCACAGCCGGATGCGATCCGCGAGCCCTCTGTCTCCGCAAAATGATCCGGTTCAGCAGAATTTTTTACGGCTCGAATCCGATAGAAACGCAGTCCACCGAAAATCCAGCTTACTTTAGCTATTGAGAAACAAGGCCACCTGTGAGAATTCTTTTCAACGAAATTGATGAACACAGCGAGTTCAAATTCCGTGGTCTTGTTTGGGAATCTTCGAAGAGTGTGCTAGATTTTTTTAGGCGAAAATAAATAGGAATAATACATTATATAGATAGGAAAAATAAATAGGAAATCTTATGATTTTTGTAAAACAAAATACTTTCGTACCAAACTTTTCCAATGATATTGTGACTACTTGTACAAGGTGTTAAAAAGATTATTCATTATTTATATTGGTACAGGGTGTCCCAAAATTGTTGTATTTCCTCGAGAACTGTGATTCCTAAGGTCATTTGAAATAACTTTTTCCTTTACGAAAATATTCTCTGTGTATTTGGTCAGGAGTTATTGACGAAAAACATTGGCTGAGCCAAAATATCTCTGCTGTAGCCGCGCTCCGATTAGTCCGTGTTTTTCGTTAACAATTTCTTTTTTATTATTAAAAGAATCACCGTTTTCTAGGAAATACAACATTTTTGAGGTACCCTGTACAGGTCACCTTGTACTGAGTAAAACCCATTAGTCAACATAGGTTGAAACATCTACCGTTTGTGCGATATACATTGTTTTTGTATGCTAGCATCATGATTGACTTATGCAGTAATCCACGGTTAAATGTCCATTACCCATCCCCACTCTTCCTCTACCACTTAGCGTCTCGAGCTCAGCGGAGGATGAGGGTATTCAGAACACGATTTGTAAACACAGACGTAAACATCGCATGCAACGATACTTAGAACCTGGTAAGTCAATCATGATGCTACATATGAAAATGTGTATACCACAGAAATGGTCGACTTTGCGACTAAGACCTTTTTACTCAGCAAAGTGTGTTCTATGTACCATACAAATATTGCATGATTTTCTTTAACATCCTGTACATGTCTCCATACAGACATAAACACTTGATATTGTACGATAATTGATGTTTGAGTGACAACATATCAGGGAATTATTGTTTCGAAAGAAATATTTACGTGTTGAAGTTCAAGAATGTAGAAATGAAAAATTTCTCCGTTTGAGAACACTTGTCAAGCAGGAAAAGTATTCGAATATCGCGGAAGTATTTAGGATCTAGTTCCCGGATGATCCAGAAAGATCTGCAGTGCCGAATCGAAAAGAAGTTCTTTGTGGCCTGGCACGCATCAGGTTTCTGCGTCCGCTAACCACGGCCTATTCCAAGGATCAGTACTTTGGCCAAACATGGTCAGACGGCGTCGTGCCGAACACTTTTGTCTCTGCTCTTCGTTTTTCGCGAGCCGAAAAATGCGCGCTCGTTATTTCTTCTAGGAAACGAGCGGGGGCTGCGAAACGGCTCGCATTCCGGCCGGCAGCGTTTCTGAAAACCAGATCCACCGAGATTCAAGCCGAAGCTACAGAGTGTAAGTGATTTTTTCTGGTGGCGTACAGCGGGACACGCTACTTGCGAACTAATTGGGTCTGCAACCTTGTTCGTTCTGCCATCTGTTCGGTCCGGATACAGTGAAATATGTGCACTCGCGGGTAATCCGTTTTAAGCTCTCTATGTGGAGCGCAGTTTGCCTTCCAATATTTAGAGAATTTCAAATAATCCAATTTAATCTTCGCGAGGCCAAGAGATTTCGACGATTTTATGGAAACCATAGATACATCCATTTAAATCCTTGCATATAAATTATTTTTTATATACTTTCTAATAATAAAAACTGTCTTTTACGTTGAATTTATCATACTTTTTTTTTATTAAAACATTACCGAGAAAGTATGAAATCCGAAATATGCACTTTAAGCATTCGTCATTTTGTCAATGTTCAATATAAATTATTTCTTTTGGCTGGGGCGATAACGACAACCAAACCGATTAAGAACCATCTTGATGTTTTGTTTTAGTCATTCGAGATCCATTAATTTCTTGTGAGTGAGATGAAATCAAGAAACCAGTAATCAAAAATATATGGCAAATCATTTTGTGTATCGAAAGAGTAGATAAATCAATTACAAAAACAAACAGACGTGCCATCACTGTAAAACAAATTCGTGAAAATTGATCAATTGTCAGTATTTACATGAGACAGCTTCCTTAAGGGGTATGACTACAGGGTCCCAAAAATATCAATAAATTAAAAAATTGTTTTCAATATAGAAAAATAATTTACAACGTATATTAAAGTGCTTAGACAAATTTCTTTGTACTTTTTTATCCAAAATGACGGCAGTACCGCTTATAAAACTTTGGTACGCTTTTTTTAAGGTACTCCGGGGCCTGACATGTAGTAACCATAATTTTTAAGCCAAAACAACAACAGGTTTTTTTCGAATGTACATTAAAATGCCTAGAGAGTTTTGCTAATATTCATTTTTCAGAAATGGCAGGTATTTGAAGTCACGGTTGCAATTCTTCTTAAAAAATTTCGTGTAAAATTATTCATAAAATAAAAAGTTGTCTACACTTTTAGGTATTTCTCTAAGCATTTTAATGTAGATTCGAATGAAATTCTTTTTCTATTCTACGTCAGAAACTGTGGAAACAGTTGAAAAAATACAAAATACATTTTTTAAAGTATCCTAAACAGGACTTCAATTCGGTTTTGTGTTAAATGTCTTTTTTTATACTGACAAGAAAAAAAATTGGGTAAGTTGTTGATTATTGAAGGCCCGTTACTGCACCCATATCACTTAAGGAGTTATATACAGTTAGAAGGCCCAAAAAAAGCGATTTTTTAAGAATTTTTCCTAAGAAGACTTTTACATATATTAATGTAAAAATTTACACACATATTATGGTAACTTTTAACTGTATTTTAACATTTTTTATTTGTAAAAATAATAATTTTGAAACCTGCTATAGCTGATCTCCAGGAGCTCCTCTCGCTTCGGGGTGACCACGATATCTCTGGACTGGATCATCCAAAATGAAAAAATCGAACTGATTTCGTTAAAGTAATGTATAGTCTTGTAATTGATCGAAGGTTTTTTCTCACCGATGAATGTTTCTTTTTTTATAAACAATTTAAGGCCAAAATTTTGGTGAAAAATCGATTTTTTTAGAGAAGCCGCCATTTTGTCAAAAAATTTTATTTTGCTTATTCCTTCGATTAATTACAAGATTATACATTACTTTAGCGAAATCCGTTTGGTTTTTTCATTTTAGATTATCCAATCCAGAGATATCGTCTTTGAGAGGAGCTCCTGGAGATCAGCTGTAGCAGTTTTCAAAATTATTATGTTTACAAATAAAAAATATTAAAATACAGTTAAAAGTTACCATAATATGTGTACAAATGTTTACATCAATAAATGTAAAAGTCTTCTCAGGCAAAAAATTCTTAAACAATCGCTTTTGTTTGGGCCTCCTTACTGTATATAACCCCTTAAGAACCGAGCGTCGCGTCGCGTCGTTAGGGCGAAAGGGAGGGTCCATGATCTTGGCGCGGCAGGATCGATTAGGGGAACCGCCTGGGGCCGGATTCCACTCGGTTTTCGGTCCCCTTGGAAGCGGAACTCGCGCGCGATCGGTCTCATTGTCTCCCGGGCCCGAGGTGGCGAACCTCAGTTCTGCTCCAGTACTCATGGGAGTAACATCGCGCACTCCCGTAATCCTTCTTTTCTGTCTTTCACCGGGCATCCGCGCCGCCTGTCCGCTCCGTTACTCGCGAACACGGAATCTCCGGCCGGCTACCGGTCCAATGTCATTTTGCTCGATCGTTGAATATCGCGTGATGTCCGCGACCGACCGGGCGGTCGTTCCGCGATGACCTATCGAACGGACGCGAGTGATAAACGGAGTGGTGACGGTCACGGTTTCCGAGGACGGAATCGCGTTAATAATTGAACCGCGCGAAAACAACGGTTCGATACTCGCCGAAACGGAAAAGGACACGTCCTTGTGAACCGACCTGCCGTTCAGAACGTTTTTCTTTTTAACGGTGCTTCTGGTTCGGTTTAGTCGAGAAGGTACACCGACGTTCATAAGCACGGTGGCGTTGCGATGTGTGGAGTTGTGGCGTACACTTCAATTTGCACACTGTTTCACAAACGGTTGTCATGTCTTATCCTTTTCTGTTTATTGTGATCGGATGGATAAGCCAGTCGTCACAAGCCATCTGATAATTAGTCTGCGGATCTTTATGCAAAATAAGTATTTTCTGCATGATTTACAAGGCACTGAAGCCAAAAATTTGATTCTTGGTTTAAAAGTACACTAGTGTCGGTCAAATGACCGGTTTCAAATTTTTTATTTTGAAATACAGATAAAAATTGCAACCATTTCAAGAAACAAGAAAAATTGTCATTCTTTATTTAATAATTTCTACAAGAATAAAATAGTACATAGATACTCTGAACTTTTAACTATTTCTTTTAATCCATTTACTATTTTAAATTCTATGTATTCATTTTTGCCATAAATGCATAAAAGCCGCAGTTTAGTAATCAAAATTGAACAAACTGCGAGTAAACACAATCTTCTCATTTTCATAAGGCAATACATGCGCGTAGTCGGTTTTCATGCTCGGTAGGTTTAGTGTTAATAAATTTAGTAAGTTAATGACAACATCCTGACACGCTTAAATCTGTAATTTTAATGTTTCACCTAGGCACTTCTATCAGAAATGCATAAAATCCGCAGTCTATTAATAACAGATATGTTCATATTAATGGATGACTCGGTAGAGCGAGACAGGTGTATTTGAAGCTGCAGATATATGTTCATTGATGTATTAAGACTTTAAGCCAACTGGTTTATTTAGCACGTACAATATTGTTACATGACTGATTATTTTTCGTTCGAATCCTTCTTACGATCAAAGAATAATATTTTTATTCTGCATAAATATCCGCAGTGTAGTTGTAAGTATACTACAGACTCAATGCATTCGCATCACATTTTCGGAATGCCCTGTGTATCTCGCGTTCGATTAGGAAGGTTGTCGTGTCGAAACGGTTGTAGACGACAGTGTACGCCAGAATTTTACGCAACCTGTGCTCCACGATATTTTCTGTCGAATAATTGGTGATTTTATGCAACAACCGGCTCGCGTGTCGGCGCAGTGCGAAATAACCGGCAAGGACGTCGCCGGCGTGTGGGAAACGCGCGAAAGTTGCGATACCTAATCAAGACTGAAACCGAGCATCGGTGAAAAAAAAAAAACACCGCTCGGTGCCGGTCGCCACGGAGTAACTTCGCTCTGTGAACGGAAAGTGGATTTCTAAGATTGAACGAGTCACAATGATCGTGCGACTCGGAAAATCTCGAGGCGTTCCACTGAAAAATAAACGGCCAAGCATACACAACGAGAACAGAGGATCCCGTCGATAATTCCGGATGGTAATAACGATAGTGGGAATCTTTATCTTGAGATCTATATTTAGACATCGGTGCGTGGGCGCTGGGAAGAATAAGAATTGCAAGAAGAATGGCAGAGGCTGCACAAAGCTGCCCGTGATCCGAGGGATTCATAAGGCGGAATGCAAGAATCCGAGGAATGCCTCCGTTGGAAATCGCAGAAAGCAAATTCGAGACCAAATCTGGAAGACAGAGAGTAATCTTGTTCTAGGATCTGGTCTACCGGGGGATCTGGCAGCTGTCCATAAAAAGGGATTCTTACTTTGGTGAAACCGGCAAGCGGCGAGCCAACAGGAATGCAAGATCCCCTGAGAAGTTTGCGCTAAGGGTATAGTAGAACCGAAAACAAATTTGGAGAACCGAGGATAATATTGATCGTACAAGCAACGAAGATGGGCAGAAGTTGAACGTTCTAGAAGATTGAGGAGGACTCGAGCCAAGTTTGGAATCCGATAATCGATCTTGTTCAACTGGAATCCATTTAAGCTGCGCCAGATTCCACGAGCCGGCTGGAAGAAACAATTCCGATCTGGATGTGGAGCAAGATCCTCCGGACGAATCTTGGATCACAGTTTCTTTTCTCAATCCTTCGCATTGACAGCCTGATCATAGAATCCTCTGCGTGGAATACAGATTTCTAAGAGACACGTTTAAGATTTCGAAAGGAAATAAACATCTGGAGGGAAAGAAACGTTTCAGAGGATTCAGAGGGACTGATCGATCTTGACGGCTCGAAACCGTTTTAAAACGATAGAATAGAAATAAAGAATACGGAGCAACAAACATAAATTTTCAGAACGTTCAATCCTCCGGCTACAACCTCCCCGATCGCTATCTGAATCAGTGGAGTGTCAAGATCAAAGTATTTTCTGATAGATTGCACAAGCTTCCAAGAGAAGTACAATAAAAATCAAAAAATCGATTCTAATCACTCAGCTAGTACCTAGTCTACTGTAGTAGGAGGAGTGGTGGTAGTAGTATTGATTTATTGTTTATTCCCTAGGGACTGCAAGTGTACTCAGTCTACTGTTGAAATTGATCAAACTTGAAATTACTCGGGAGCACAGTAAACATAATCAGAATCTTGGTCGTATATAGACTGTGGATTTTGATGTAAAATAAAAATTGTATACACCAATTGTGAAGAACGAAAGCCGAATAAAATTGTCATTCTCCCTTTAATAATTTCAACGAAATGAAAAGAAAATAAATTTTCCTATTTTAAATTACATGTACTCATAAGAAATGCATAAAATCCGCAGTCTAGTAGTGTAGGTTCCATTTAAATCAGATTTCTTAGACTAATTGAATGAAATGATCTACTTCAGCCTACAACAGTGTCGACGCAAGTTCAAAAGCGGACTTTCGACCACCCAGAGGCTGAGTAAAATTCATGAGGATAATCTTGGTCACCCGAAGACCATTTCAACAGCATCTTGGAAGATAATATAAGCATCGCCGATAGACTGAGATTGCCAACCGTTAGGGGAATAAAATTTTAACGACCGTGTAGTTAGTTGCGTAAAAATCACAGGAAGAAACTTGGTCACCTAGAAACCAATTAAAGCGCACCAGATCGCGCAGGATACTTAGCAGAAACGATCTACTGCGACCTGGATATAAGTACACAGACGCTGTCAGAAGGTTGAGGCCTTGAACTACAGCTTTTCTCGATCCTCCGGACCCTGTCAGGGAGAAAGAGAGGAAGAGAAAGAGAAAGAGAAAGAGACCGGGGACTGGCAACGGTGTGGTAGACCGTGCAGAATATCCTCGAGCGAGGATGAACGTGTGCCCGCGCCTCCCGTGATAACTGATAAATGTATACCGGTCTTGCGGTACCCGCTAAGAGAATGCGGTTACAAACACGATGGAAAAAAGGAATACGCCGGTAGATCTTTAATGGTTGTCGATACTTTCGTTTAGAAAGCGCTCGGCCGTGTCAGTTGAACAGGGATTCGCGATCGCGGCGCATCGCGCGACGCGAAACTGCGTGACGGGGCCCACGGAACGCACTCGAGATCGATTTTTCCCGCGATCGGGCCCGCGATCGAAACGGTTTTTCGAAACCGATCTAGACGGCGATGCGGTTCGCCCAGGAAGAAACGTCGGGCCTGACGAGAGAAAGTTTTTTGCCGCATGAATGAGTAAGTTTTTTCTCTTCTTCTTCTTCTTTTCTATTTTTCTTTATTGGTCGTTTGCTTTTTTCTTGGGAGGGCAGCTAGCTGTTAATTTAACGCCGTGCGCGTGACGGAGATTTAATTGCTGGGAGAAATAAATTGGATTCGAAACGTTCATGCGAACTGCAGTCTCGTGTCGCATCGATTGGTCGATTGGCTCTTTTTAAAGGATCCTCCGAGGCCGTTTCTTGTTCTGGTCTATTTAATGCCGCGCACAGGACGGCCACCCGTGTATCTTATCCGTGTGTCTCCGCACTCGGCAATATTTATGTGCCGCTCTGATAAGGTGGAAGTTATGTTAATGTCCCACCAGGCCCCCCTATCCGATGACCTAGTTCAAAATGACAACGTACGAACAGCTGTTTTACGCTGTGCATCGGGTCGCATTCGGAACTTGCTATAATCCTTTTTCCATAGGCTGCCCGTAGAAAGTGCCCTCATGTGCGTTTATATGTTCCTTGTGCAAAATCTTTCCACGAAGAAGGAAGAAAATTGTAAGCCTCCTCCAAGTAAGCTTGTCTGCCGTCGCGTCTGTCATTAGAATTCCTACGTCCTTGAAATTTCGAGAACGAGCATAAATACGATGTCCTCAATCTTCGAAAGAATGTAATAGAATCGCTCATTATGCTAATGACGTCAGACCAGTATTCTTTATGTTACTTCTTCTGCCTGGATGCCGTAATGCCCGATCATTAAGTGTTTGGTCATCAATTGTAGATGAAAGCCAGAAAATTGTCTTCAACTCTTCATTTAAATGCGAAATAGTCTTTTTCACTAGTAATTCAAAGAGGACTCTCGTCACAGTCGTAGACATGACTAATATTAAATAAAAAGTTACGAAGAGACAACCGATATGAATTTATACACTGCCATAGAAAATTTTGCAACATGATTTCAAAACACGGTTAACCTGTAGCATGGAGTCACTCAGAGACCCCTAATGATTAAAAATTCATTGATTGAAACTTTTTCATGTGTCTAATTATTAGTCAAAAATGAGTAGATTATTACTCTCCTCTTATTGAAATTGTTAAAGGAAGATCGACAATTTGATTTGACTCCTGTTTCTCACAATGGAGGCAGATAATTATTATTTCCCATAACAATCCACAGTCTACTTGTTATCAATTTCTATAAATAAAAACAGATTTTTAGAAGAAATCTATTAAAATGATTTTTGGAAAAGCATTTAAAAAATTTGTAGAGGTTTGTAAGATTTTCGCAGTTCGAAATTCCATAAAATATATAGTAACAAAAAATGATATTATGCAAACTAAACTGAAAATAAAAGATCCTGGCACCCCTCTTAGTAAAGAACGTCGATCGTTTCATCTTCGTGTGTTTAGAGTTAAACACGTAAAATATAATAGGATAACAAAAATTCGGAGTGTACTCTGAGTTTTTGAACTTCGATCATGCGATCCCAGATACATGGATCGCCCTGTAGACGCAAATATCTTTGCAGGAGTGGAAAATGCAGCTGCCAGCTCGGGCCTGGCTGCGGCCCGTCCGAAAGAAGAGGCGAACACGATGGAAACCGTCCGAGACTTCATTGAAAAGATCGTGGAGGGCTTGATCGGCAAGGTGGACGACGCGCCGATCGATCGATTGTACGATCATCCAGCATGTAAGTTAAAAAGTACACCTCATTCGATACTTTCTTTACTTACTTTCTTCCATGCTGGAATTAACCCTAGAAAGACTAACATCGGTTCCCAAAAAACTAAAAATATTACTTACGACAAGATATTTTTGAAATATTATCGAAGGTACGGGTCTTCAATAATAATAACGAACCACAAAATTGGCAATGGACTATACGAAATTCGAGAAAACATTATCAGAAGAATATATTGTTCATCACCGTGCAAAATAAAAATTTTGTAAGTGGACTGCAAGAAACAGAAATGAAATAGAAATGATCTTTTCAAAAATAATTTTAATTGGACGAAGATGTTGTTCTATGTATCACATGTTTGTCATTAACATACTATAATGACGATGTTTCTACCTCGTTATCGTTGTAAGTAGACCGTGAATGTTAGTCGTACATGTATGACAGAAAAAAGTAGCTGAAATGCAAAACAGGAAAAACAATTGTAAAATTCAAAAATACTGTTCTATGTACTATCTTGGACTTGTTAAAATTATTAAGTCTACGCATGTAGTTCCTACAATTAATGCAAGCAATTTTTACTTTGTATACAAATTTCACAAATCCACAATTTAGTTATAAAAGACCTTCCAATCAATGAAATAAGCCCTTATCTTATTTTTTTAACCCTCGTACGGTCCTTAGAGTAAAAAGTCACGTATTTAAATTTTTTGCAATTGTAAAATAATTAATTTCTTTCTATCTATGTTGTGAAACATATTTCTTAAAAATGCGACATTATACATAAAATATAATTTTTCTATTTAAAGTGGAAAACACAAATGGATGTATTTATCACGTATAGAAGTATTTATGAGAAGCGTATGCAAAAGTACTTTGTTAACACATTGTTGACCGGCAATTTTACGCAGGATCTATCTAATGTCACCAGATATTATTTTGTAATTAAATGTAGAACTAAAACCATTTAAATAAACTTCAATAAACTTTATTTATACATAATGCATTCAAATAAAACTTTAGACATATCTTTTATGTAACTTTTTATACCCTTTTTTGGTATGATATTGTCCCAACAACGTTTGGTCATGAAAACACGAGTTAAGTCGTGACCGGTCAGCAATGTGTTAAAATAGAAATTCGCAAGGTGATCTCTAATAATGAGTGACAGAATCCGAGTGACAAGTATTAAACAGTGAAGTGCAATAAATAACAAGAAACGAGCATGAAACAACGAGCAACAAGCGTAAAAAATCAATGATCGTGAACGGAGACAGATCGGTTAGTCTTTCCAGGGTTGATCTTCTGCTAAATCGAGCAAGAAAAAAAGTAAAAGCGCGTGATCGAGAGGTGTTCGTCGACCTCGTGGAAAAAGAGTCACATCGCGTTTCAAACGGAGCCGAGCGATCTCTTCGAGGTGTCGTCGATTCGACCAACAAATGCTGCCATCTGCTGAAGAGGCTCGAACACATCGCGAAAACTGGCGCGTCTCTCGTTCAACGATCGCGCCGACGATATTTCCGCCTGCTATCTATTACCTACTTAACAATTAACTCTCGACAGTCTTGATTACCGGTTGGATACATTTTTTTTTTATTTTTCATCTTCACCCCCGATCGGTCCACGAGACGCGACGTTGCCCGCCTGGTAATTAACTCTCGAGCATCTCGATGGCTTCTTCGACGCTTCGACGGAAAATATCCGCACGAATGAACGGGATAAGCAAGATTGCAATTACTGGACCGTGGATGTGTCCTGTTAAACCGTAGAAACAAAAATCGAAACGATTTATTTCTATCTGAAACGTTTACTATTCAACCTTCGCATCGAGTTTTGCACATTGATTTGTTTCAAAGGTGTTTCTGGCAAAATTTATAGAATGCATGAGTTTTGTCATCATGGGGGCATTCTCGTGTAATTGAACCAAGAAATCGATTTAAACAATTTTTTTAAGTGTAAAATGCTTTCCCGCATACTGAAATTCAATTAAATAAATTCAGTACAGACTTAACAGGTTTTTCTCATATATATATTATATATACGAGAATTATATATAGGTATATTATATATTATATATATTATATATAGGTATATTTTTTAAATTGGCGTGCAGGAAAATTCAATTAACTAATTATGTTCAATCGACGCTTATTTTTAACTCTAGAAATCTTCCAATTGAAAAAGTTTTGTAGAAAAATCGTGAAACTTGTATAGAAGGGCTTCACTGCACTCCAATGATGGTAATAATAATAAATAAATGGATCTAGTTTTGTTTTAGTTTCTGGATTTGTTTTTATACCTATAGAATAATAATTTAATGTCCAGAATGAGTTCCTGTTTTACACGAGAATTCCCCTTTAATGAATGCGGAGAACGTTTTAATTCGAAGTGTATTGAATTGCTCGTTGGAAAGCGTCAAAAGAGCGATCCAGAGATGGAACATGTATTGTAACGCTGTGTTATGTCCACTAACCACTCGACTAACGCCAATTAACAGATAACAAGCTTTTGGAAAAGCATATTGTACCCTTGGTCGACGCTCTCACTCGTATGGCCGTGGTCCTGCGATTGTCTTTGTCAAGTAAGTAGCTTCCAACGCAGTCATAGAGTCTATTTGTACGCATTTCTCTCTTCTTTTCGTGCTCTAGAAATATTTCTAATGATATAAGCTTCTGATTCTATAGTTTTAATAATTCTACTATCCAGCTTCCTTGTTTTCACTCGTCCCGTAAAGGAAGGCTTAATTCATTAGCGACGACGCACAGTAGTGCCAAATAGCCAACACGGAAAAAAATCCGTAAAAACGAAATTATCCAAGGAATTTGATTGAACATTTCAGGAAAGATTGCCACAGATACAACGCTTATTTGGCAAAAATAATTTGTTAAAAACGCTGGTAAACATTAAGTAATATGGGCTAATCAGAGATCTCGGTTATCTGTTCATTTTTTATTTGTGGAAGCATACAACAAATCCTTTAATAGATTTTGGTCTCACACTGATCGTTTTGGCAAGGTATAATATTGAACTAGCTTTGTGTAAAAAATCTTGACGCCCCTCAACACCCCTTGGCCCCCATTTAAATTTAAATGTCAACATTCAGAATTTCCAAGAATGAATCGTACGGAAGTTACGGTGTATTTGGTGTTTTAATTGAATTTTTTTAGGAATATTTCTAAATAGTAAAGAAAAATTTGAAATGCATAAAATTTATTAATTCTTTATGTACCAAAAATCATTTAGTAACCATTTTTCTTATCCCACATAAATTATTTTTATAGTCCTCATTGAACCACTGTCAAAAAATACTTCTTGCATTTTTGCAGCAGTGAACAAAAACTGTGTTTATTTAACATAAATAAATTATTATTACATTTTTTTAATTAAAAAATGAATTCTAACTAACTATTTCACACTTTTCTTTATTATTTGTGACATATCCTTAAAAATTTCACCTGAAACATAACCGTAACTTCCGTGCGATTCATTCTTGGAAATTCTGAATGTTGAGATTTAATCTTAAATTGCGGCCAATGGGTTTCGAAGTGTCTCGAGATTTTTTACACAAAGTTAGATCAATATTACACCTTGCCAAAACAATTAGTGCCACATCGAAGTCTTTTGAAGATATTTTTCTATTCCTCCATGAATAAAAAATGAGCTTAACGCAAAGAGGCTTCCGGTTAGTCCGTATTACTTAATGTTAAACAATTTTTTTGAAAAAAATTTTTTGTCAGTTAATAGTTCAAGCTATTTGTAAGAAGCCATATAACTTGTAGACTCCTCAGTGTTCAAATATAGACGGAATAATTACATAACTATCTCACTGAAAATTCATGACTTCCTAGAAGAAAAGGAAAGGTTATATACCATGCGTATATCTCCGTAAAAAAATTTTTTTTAAATTTCGGACTTTGGCACATTATGTACTCACTGTTAGGCTATACAGAAATAATTTTGTTTTTATAAAAATCGAAAATTTATAGAATAGATATTTTGTCGCCCCGGCACCACTGTGCGACGCGTCCGGCGTGCTGCCATGTAGCACGGGTTGCGTGTCTCAGGCGCTGTCTGTGCATCGTTCGAGTATGAATTGTGAACGCATCGGTATTCGCTTTTGCGCCAATATTCTTCAAAAAAATAAGTTGAAACACCATTTCCCCTGTTTTTTTTTAATCCAACTACTCGCAGAAGAAATTCATCTGAACGCTCAAAGGTTATCGTCAATAAGTGACTACAGTAAAGGAATTTTGTATTCGTTGACTGTTTCGGTTTATTCTGAAATATTGATCACTTTAAGAAATAGTATTTTATTTCGATTCTAAAAAAATTGAACAGTACTCGTAATTGGATCCTCGACGTGTTTCAAAATTTACAAGGTAAAGAGTTAATCTCTACCCATACAAAATTGAACAATAAATTTCACAGTCATTCTTTATCTAAACACCAACAATTTTGCTCAGTTGCATAACTGGACGAATACATTTCATAGAGTCAATCTTGTCGTAATACCATCCATAACAGATTTGAACCATCGTCTCTGCAGATGAATCATGTTTTTTATATAAATTTCAGTCGTAACAAACTTCTACCTTCTGAAACGAGTAGCAAGTAGACTGCAGATTTTTATGCAAAATACAAATTTTCGACAGCAATTTCAGTGTACCAGGATAAAAAAAAACTTATTTCTTCCATCAATAATTTTAATAAATCGATGATAATATATCGAGACTTTTAAATCTCTTTTATCTTTCTGCTGTTCCACGTATCACCTACTCATTTTTTGTCATAAATGCCTTAAATCCGCAGTCTAGTAATGAGCGGACAGTTCAATGCACTCACATTAGTGCAACTGTTGTTTTCATAAAATGTTACACAAAATCTCCAATAACCAGAGCATTATCGAGGCCAGTAGCATCGATCCTCAAATCGGAGACGTCGCCTAAACCTGATTAGAACACTAACATTCAGTCCTTCCGTTCTGTCCACGGCAATTCCATTACGGTCGAACGCCTCGGCGCGGCGGGTTGCATAACGCGGCGCAGAAACCATAATCATCGCCGACAGCATCCCCGGAAAAATGGTTTTTCTTCCGACGGGGCGTGAAAATTGTCAATCGGTGGGCGGAAGTTTACGAACTCACGATTCCCACACGTCGATCCGCGGGATTTCCTGAACAGCATAATCAACGCGTGTTCAACCATAAGAACCGCCATTATGCCGGCGAGGAATGAACATGTAACAGAAACTCCAACTATTTGGTAAACAATCGCAAATATTTGATAAAGCATCGGAGAACACGCGAGAAGCAGTTCCGATAAATTGCTAAGCATCCAGCGCGTATACAGGGTGTCCCAACAATGTTGTACTTCCTTAAAACGGATGATTTCTCAGATCATTTGAAGTAACTTTTTCTTTTGCAAAAATGTTCTCCACCGCTTTGTCTAGGAGTTGATAACGAAAAATACAGACCAATCAGAGCGTGGCTACAGCGGACGGATTATAGCTCGGCGACAGGTTCAACCGAGCGTAGCGTTGACATTGGCCGAGCTGGAGTCCGACCTATGTAGCCGCGCTCTGATTGGTCCGTGTCTTTTCGGTAATAACTCCTTAGCAAAGCCGCGGAGAACATTTTCACAAAGGAAAAAGTTACTTCCAATGACGCCAGAAATTACCCCCTGCCAATAAAGTACAACATTTTTGGGACACCCTGTACAGTCGCCTATAGACACGCTTGAACGTTCGCAGTTGCAAAATATAAACGAAATGTCCACAATAAACTGAAGTGTTCCAAGCGATTTAGTAGAGCTATAACGAGGGGAAAGTTTCAGGACTACGCCTGTTAAATTAGAAAATAAATCAACGACATTGCCTACAGATTGCGTCTGCGCAAATAGTATGATGCCGAATGATTTTCCAATTTTGTTGACGGTATTTAATCAACTTTCTAAACACCATATTGTTCCAAATGATTTCATTTGAGCATACACCTTTCACCGATCGCGAAACCTAAGCGTTTCGATACTTTCCTGAGCCAATGTATACATATTTGCATGGAGAAGTGAACGTTGTGCTAAACGCGCTCGTAAAACTAGCGCTGCAACTGTTTAGGCAAATGATTGAGGCGTGGACCGTTCAGATAACACGAAAATATTTATCTATTTGCTGGGGATTTAAAATTGAAGTTAAATGTTGCTTTAAGATTTGCATACGATTGCTAGCGGTCGAAGATTGAATTAAATCACACGAAAGGATGCCACCGAAGATGATTTACGATTTTGAGAAGCGTATAGCATTTCGCAAGAGGATGGCATAAAGATGGGGATTAGCTGATGTCGAATATAAAATTGATGTCACGACAGGATGTTGTAAAGTAAAAGAGCCTAGAAAGAAATAAAATTGTTTCAGTAACGAGTATAATTTTGCACAATAAATTGTCAATGGAATGTACCAAGAATGTAGCAGCTTATGAGACACACATAAGTAGCCGCTTCTAGCGCTCCGTAGATGCAGCGTTGACACGTTAAATTTAATTGTAGAAAATCAATTGCGGTGTGTAAAATTATACAGAATCCTAGATACAAGTCGACAGTAAAATCCACGATCTCACGGTGTCCACGAAATGAATCATTCACCACAATTCCTTGATCCAAGGGCGAAACTCCGGCAACAATGAAGGATGCAACGATCCGAGGACAATAATCTCGAACTACACATTCAACCCCACTCGTTCGTCGATTACATAAGGAATGAGTCATTCGAAATTCAAATGATGTTTACCTTATCGTTATTCCAAGGGAAAAGTGGGGACTTTTTTATCGTGCGAAGAGAAGCTAGAAACCGATCGGCCGAGGTAACGTCTCTCGAATTAATTATCTATTCGTCGTGTGATTAACCGAGAGCTTCGTAACGCCGAATTTTCCATCGACTCAGCATGATTTTATTTCGCGAGCTCATTGTATTCGAAGCAAGCAAACAGCACACGGGAATAGAGCATGCCGCTTCGAATGGAATTATGCGACACGCTTAACCTTCAGACTCGGTTTTCCACGATAAGCTCGCAAATTTACGAGTTTTTTTGTATTCTTTCCTCCCATTTATCGTTTGTAAATGAAAAATAGGCCTGACAAGCGAAACGACAGCTGAAAACATTTTTACCGTTGGCAAATATATTTTACGATACACTAAACAGTCAAATAATTTTTGTTTATTATTATATTCGGCGTACAAATCACTTCGTGGTTCTCATAGTCTATGAGTTTTATCTGTTCATGACAAGAACGATTTGGGGCAATTTAAAACAGTAGCACATTACTTTCTATATAGTAAAAGTAGCGAAGACAGAAACTTCAATATGTTTGCTGTTTCTTGCAACGGATACAGACAATTTTTATTTTGCATAAAGTTCTGCTGTTCATTAATCAGTTGTAACTTTATTTTGAATTGGAAGCTTTCAATCAACGTAGTAATTCCTACAGCGGTTTCAAGGAGTAGAATGTATTTCATCGTAGTTTGTAAATAATCAATACTAGATGTACACCTAATACTAAACGGGTTTATTTTTAAAAAGTGGCTTGCAACTGCAGCTGTTCACGGGAAATACTTAAGTGATGCATTATCTGTAAAACTGTGCGATGTATTATTGATAATAATAATAGTGGCAAAAGCAGGGGAAAACCAGTTTCAGGCTGGCTCGTTAAAGTGGCTCCCAGTTTGAACGATTCGAAAACTACGAACGATCGGGACCGATTCATTTCGCTTATCACCGTTGAAAATGTGAAGCCGTCCGATTAATAGATTTCCTTGGAAATTTCCTCCGATGAATATTAATCGCGCATTAAAACCACACGCTTTGCATAGAATGACTTCGCACGTTCCGACGTTTTGTTGCGATCGATCCTGCCGTTTCGAATCGAAAATCCGAATGGAGGTCGGTGCCACGGCCAGAGGAGACGCGTTGCGAGCATTAAACCTCCATCCCGGCCGTAAAGCAAACGCGCCGTGTCTGTACTAATAAAGCTTTATCAGCGGACGACTATTTCAGCTAGCACCTTGCGTCAAACAAGAGAATACAGAACTGTTGCTTTCGCAAAGATTACCGTCCTGCCTGATAAGGAACATTCTTCTCATAATTCGTTCACAGTTTCTGGGAAACCAGTTTTAAAATTTTTTACAATCGATTTAAACCTGGATTTACGCGATCCGTCAAAATTACGTGTTCTAATATTTTTAAACTGTAAACGCTTTTACAGTACCCTCGGTCCGTCAACGTCCGTCCTTTGTCTCTGACTTTTTTGCGAGTAATAGTTGATACAAAAATTTGAAAATCTCATATAGTGTCTTCGAACATTCTACAATGACATTATCGCAACGATTTCGGCGAATAGTTTGTTTAAATATTTTGTATTGTAAATAGTATGAAGCAGAGACGCGAATTTTACAAACTGTTCACAATCGATTGGATACGAATGACCCCCTTTACAGTTTAAGAGTTAATTAACGATTACTGAGACTATAACGATGCATCTGTGAGGAATTATTCAGCAAATTTATTTCTTTGGGTGTATATTTCTTAAAGAGTGACTAAAAATTTGAATAGATACATTTTTTGTTAGTCTTATAAAGCAATGTAAAATAGCCACTTTTATTGCTCCGTAAACCCAGTGTCGCGAAATGAGGGGAGGGAGCACGAATCGAGGGGAAAAGTTACCCTCTCTCTGCCAGTATGTGGGGGGAATAGCACAGTAGAAGTGGAAGTTAGGGGGGACGCACAAGTCTTGATCTAACGACACTGGAATAGTTGATACTAAAAGTGACTGGTTCGTGATGACCCATAGAAATTACAAAATTGCGTTCAGGGCAGCTTCGAGTGGTTTTTATTGTGACCTGAGTCATAGATTCGATAATTCTGGAATAAAACAATGTATAATATTGTTTTGATCTAGATAAGGAAACATTACCATTAGACTGCGAAGATTTATGCAAATATTAAATGTTTTGACCTCCAACTTTCGAAACGTGGAATTCGATGACAATTAAGTATCGTACCGAAAATGTTCAGCCTATTTGTCATTCCTAATTTCTATGTATGCAATCTTCATGTACCATTTTCTGAAACCAGCGGATTATTTTTTAATTTTTTCGCAAGTGTGAAGAACTGGACAATTATGCCTGAACTGATAAAAGGTATTATGTTTAGCGTGTAGATAGAAGCAATAACTTTCAACCATTTACAAAATAATATTGTAAAGAACACAACAAAATCAACTATTCTTATCGCTGCACTATCATCTCCCTTGTAGAAAATGGACTCTGTGATCTCAGAACGAAATCGCATGATATCGCGCAACAATGGTTTCTTTGTGAACGCATCAATGCACTTTTGAAATCCTTCGGAATTCTATAGACTGTAAAATCCGAGTTAACATTTCCTTTCAGTGAATTTTACATTCACTTTTCATAATGTTAAGAACAAGTCTTGACGAACAAATAGAAGATGAGGTAAAAAGAGCAAACATGACTTCGCAATTTGTTCATGATAATAATAATTCCAAAAACCTTGTAGTATTTAGTTTTATGTAGTATTACTGTTACGTAGTATTTATCTTTATGTATGTATGCTGTTTGAGACTATTTAGAATATACGTAAATGCACATACCGAACAATGACAATCTCTTATGTTAATTCTGTTTTCCATCTGATTTGGAAATGAACATCTCATTTCAATTTTAACCTAAATACAAATCTGAATCTCAACTTCCGATTAAATTTTAATGTGAATTTAAGTTTGAATTTTAATCATAGTTCCAATTCGAATTATAATTTTTAGAATTCAAATTCTAATTTTCGATGTTAGATCGATTTGTGGAGTGATCGCAGACGAATATGTATAACTGTCACAGATTTACAAAACGTATACATTTAATTTTCGATGTAGGCTCGTATAAAGAAGTCGTAAAATACAACATTTCTTTTTCACGTCATGTAGTAAACTAATTGTGTAACTTATAAACAAGTCCAACTCTGGTGATCCAATATTAAAAATGTAATCGTCCTTTTAACCCTTTGTATTCGAAACTATTTTAACTCCAAAACGAAACATTTCTTCCGACCTGGAAAATTGCCCTACTATATATTTTTTTTCATGTTATGCATACGAAAATGGTGCAACTTACTCGTACAATACCGAAGTGTTTAGTAATTTATTAAATACAAACAAATTTAATAATGTAAGAAATATTTTGAATAATGACACAACAATTTTTAGCGGTGCCTTACAGTCACCGTTCGAGCGCTAAGGGTTAAAAGTGTCTGATTATTACAGTGATTCACTGCAGGGTTCCATTAAAAATTTCAACTGTACTCTCCACAGAGTTTTCCAAGGTTAATGCAATGTCAAACAAATACAATCATCGTGTACTCTCCTCTATATCCTTCAACTTTTGTCGGAAACATTTTTTCATATTACAGTGACTCCAACTAATATTGACACACTCTTAAAAATCGCATAACATTGTCAATATTGGAGTGACTACTGAAGTTGGAACAATTGGTTCGCTTACATAACGTGAAAAAAATATTTGATTAAAATTACAATTGGTCGCAATTGCAGAGAAAGTACTAACAGTTGTATTTTGCAACTTTCTTATGCGGGCTTATACTAAGAATTTAAAAAGTACGTTTTGTATATCTGTTTCAATTATACATATTCTGAATATTTCATCTAAATCGGTCAACATTGCACTGAGCTACAAACGTTTGACAATGAAAGCTTAAGGGCGGAAGTCGCAGAATTTTGGCCTTCTCAGGGAATTTCGCCCTTATGTGATCATTTTGAAACATCTGTAGCTCATGCAACGTTGACCGATTTTGATGAAATTCTCAGAATACGTATAATTCATACAGAACAAAACGAACTTTTGAAATGTTTAACCATAGGGTGATCGCGCGAATTTTCGTAACGCCAGTGGTCTTGATATCACAAACCTTATTTCTCACTAAAAATGTCACTGGGTTCAAATAACAGGACACATATAATGCATTGTTGTTAATTCGGAAGGTATAGAAGTACAGTAATGGAAATTATTCATTTAAATTCAATTAAATTACATATTCATGAATAAACAATCTCTCCTTCGGTTATGAGCAAATAAAGTCGGTGTGTGAAACCGGGTGCGACCACTCTAGGGTTAATACAAGCCCGCATAAAAAGTTGCAAAACACAACTGTTAGAACTTTCCCAGAAATTTCCACCAGTTGTAATTTTAATCAAACATGTTTTTCACGTTATGTAAACGAACCAATTGCTCCAACTTCTCAAAAAAAAAAAAATCAACTAGTATACTCCAATATTGACAATGTTATGCGATTTTTAAGAGTGTGCTAATATTAATTGGAGTCGCTGTATATAAAATATATCGAATAACAGAATTTAGTCGAGAAAACGGGCTTTCCGGAGCAGTGTGCAACGCCACGTGCGCCTCGATCCCGCTGGAACCGGAAACAACTCGAGCGTTTCGCGCCGGAACGGGACGGCCAATAGTCCCGAACGATTTAACGATCGAGACACTCGTTCCTTGGAGCGAGACGTTTTCCCCGGTTGTCGCGCGAACGCGCGGAGCGCGTCTGACGATTTTAGAAAATGTAGGTTCCCTTGCAAAAGTATCCCCCACTAAAAGGAAGCCGTACCGCGGCGTATGTGGGGTACGTAGCTCGCGTATCAGGCCGCTTTGGCAAACGCTCAGTCGCGAGCGGCGCAAGCCTGCGATTACACACACACACCGCGTGCGCTCGGTTGATCCGGCCGGTTAACAACAATATCCGCGTTATCCACGGCGATCTAGTCTCGGCCGCCCCGAAACCGTGCGTCGTCGTGACGCGGTCGACGCTCACTCGCAGATTACGGTGATTCGGCCCGTCCTCGGACTCGTTTCACCCTTCGCGAAATCGCTCACCCTCGGTGACAAGTGACGTTCCAGTGAATCTACGTAGCGGAGCGAGCAAACGACCTGACAACCCGATCGAGCTCAAACGGCACGGACACGCTCGTGTGTTTCATCTTCGAGTTTGACGAGGGAACGTTCGTGAACAAAATCCCGGCGACAGTCTCGAAAGGTTATTCTAAAAACGGCTGAAAAAAATGAATAAAAACTGTGGATCGATCCTCGTTAGCCGAGCACCGCTGAGCCTCCATTGAAGGCAAAACTAATTTCCACGTGATTATCGATCCTTCCTCCCTGCTGCTCCACGAGCTGCGATACATATCATTCGACCGTCGGTGTACAAGAGAATTTACCGGCAATTATTCAGAAACCGCGGCGAAACATCATTATATGTATATTTCCTGCATCGACGCGTCCGCTAACAGAGTTCTATCGTATATCAGGTGCAACGTATGTACACTCTTTGTAAAATCCTTTCAAGGATCGCTCAATCAAAATCGCATTACTACGAGCGAGTTCTAGAAAATGGAAATCAGACTAGTACATTTTTTGCTAAAAAATCCATAGCCTGGTCGCAACTTTGAGCAAGAGAATATCTATAACATTAATTTTACTTCCTGTAAATCAACACTTTGAAAGTAGCACATGAAAAGATTAGATTCTGCGGTGTTCTTAGGGCTAGTGTTTTGCGAAGATCGTCACAAGCTGTGAACGAGCAAAGATATCGACGATCCACGGTAGAATATTATCTATTTTCTATTATTTGCAGCTGATTGGAATGATTAAGGAGAGAAATAAATGTCTACGTAGCTCCCGTATCTTGAAATTAATTAAGACAACTTTCATTTTGCAGAAAAATCGGCAGTCTAACAATAAACCTTCATAATAGAGTATTTCTTGATCGCTTGGTAACATTAGCGTTCTAAAATCGGACATTTCGTATGGGACAACCAAACAGTAAGAAATAAAAAGTGTCGTTTTATAAAAACGCGTAGAGGATGCTCGTAATTATCGCGTACTAATTGCCTGTTAATCGTGCCCTTGGGAGATAAGATAACTCGGCGAAGGAAACGGAGAATTGGAGAAGCCGCGTCCCGCGATCGAGGGGATCAATCTCGGCAGCCTTACCGCGATCTCGGGGACAAGTTTTAATTGCCTCATTTGGCACGCAATGAAACCCTCTCGCTTTCGATCGGTCTAATCGATGCAAACAACCACCGCTCGTTACTGCAAACACGTCCGCGCACACACGCATGCTCCGTTTCGAGCGTGCTCGGGACACTGGTAGAACACGATCAGGAGGAACGCTTTGCAATTATGTCGGTAGAATTTACCGAGTTGCGTCGAGGACTTAATTGGTACACTGAATTTTATGTGTTTATAGGGCACGTAAACGAACGTGACGCCACGATAAATATCCGGGCGAATTTCCCGAGCGACTTATACAGTGGAACGGGATGGCAATTTCGTTCTACCGTGCTCAGAAGCGGAAAAATGATGATTGACAAACTGAACACTTAATTGTTATACATTTTACTGAAATATTCGTCTCCTTGGATTCGATTGGCTCTGCATTTTCGAGCATCTCATGGTAGAAAACGAGAAAGACTTTTCGTTTTATTTCGGGAGATTGTAAATTGTTACGAGGGAAATAAGTGTCGGTAGACTTTCCGATTTATGAATATAGTTCAAAAAGAATTTGAATTTGCATAAACGTTCACAGGTCGACATCTGGCTTCGATAAAGAAGGGACTAGGGAGGAACGAAGCCGTGCGAGGCTCTTTGTTAATCTTCAGGTCGAAGTAGCTCGCGCGTGCCTTTAAAAGAACCTTGTGAAGGTTCGTTTTATTGAATGGAGTTGGAGGAGACTCTTGTTAAATAATTCTCAACTTTTATTGGATGAGACATCTTTCACGACCTGGTCAAAGTAGATTTTTCAATCCTTTTAACTAGATTTCTTGTGCTCCTAATTTCATTCTGGAGAGGTAATATCGTCCTTTCTGAGCGTTCGTTCGATAAATTTTTCAAGCGCACTTTCCAAACATACAATTTATCATCTGAACAAGTGAGAAGTGTCTTGACAGATTGATAAGTCAGACTCGCAAACAAATCGTTTGACCTCCTTCCCGTGAATTTCTCTGATTGAAGTAATAATTTACTTTTTAAACTGGCCTTTCCACCCCTTTACGAGGAGCCCTCGTTTGCAAAATTTCTTTAGGCCCGCGAGCGTTTCGCGGAATTGAAAATGTCCTTGAATCTCGCGGCAAGGCATGCTGTCCTCATCGACAACGAGAAACGGTGCGCGTACTTTCTATTGAATGTCAGACCTGCGTCTAGATTTTCAGGAAAAGTAGTCGCAAACGATGTGCGACCAAATACTGCTGGAATCTCTCTGAGATGCATTTATCAAAACGCGGTGAGGATATAAAAGCGTCTTCATCGCTTTCATTAACGTGTAAATGTATTTCTCGACGGTAAACCGTTCCTCCGGAATCATAACTCTCGGTCCCCGTCGAAAACGGCGAGGTGTTTTGCTAAATCCCGGTTGAAATATCAAAGTATACGTTGCGCAACCATAATTACGACGATTGCGGGGATTAAGAACACGGAGTCACGAAGAGGGAGAGAGAGAGACAGACAGAGAAAAAGGCGGCGGCCATTTTCGCCAGGCACCGAGACGTCTGAAAAAGCCGAGCGTAATGCTAGCATTGCTAGCTGGCTGGGTTTTATCACCTAAGAAACCTGAAATTCGCGATCGCATGCTTTCTTTCCATCCGGACTACTGATCCAATTCATTAAGCCCGCAAATTGCAGCGGAAATGTTCAAATCGTGCTTCGCGTTGCATAATTTATCTACAATCGAACACGGCCGTTGAAACTGATACTTCAAATTAAGTACTTCAAATTAAGAAGAATAAATTTTACCTACACGCGTTTCATTCAATAGGAAACGGTTGTAGCATCTAATTAGGGAAGCAATAAGCGAATACATTTTTGCGCGGAGTTCACAGAAGAAAATGATGTCGACTTTGAAAACTCGTCTGCAATTTAATAGCTCTACTATATTCATCCGTTGCCGCATATGAAATTTCCGATTTTAGAATACTGTTATAGTCTGCAGGTTTATTAGATGAAGGCGAACGATCAAAAAATACAATTTCTGTCACACTGCAATCGAGAAATCTGCAATACATTGACGAAATATGTTGATTGTAACGGTGTCGTTGAGAAAAGCGTGTAAAATTGTCCAATAGAAATAAAATTGAAACTGAAATTAACTTTACGGTCAAATCGAATGTATCGAATGCTTTAGTTGCGGGAATCGGCAAATTATGATTGCAATTGCAACGATAAATGGATTGACAGAGCGCGGACACGGGTTTCAATAAAAAGTCGTCGATCAGGAAATTTCAAAGTTCAGAGGATCGTCGTTGGACGACTATTTAAATGAGGGTTTAAAGGCCGTGTCCCCACTGACGCGCACGGCGCTCACTTCCACGAGGATGCGCGATCATGCTACACATCTTCGGGCCGCGTAGTATACGTACAGGTGCGCGTAATTAAGCGTGTCGTCGGAGGTGTAACACCGCTACGTCAATGGAAGGAAACCGTGCGAGCGTGTAAAGACGGTTTTGGGTCAAATTCTTCGGAACTGTGACCACAGAAAAATTCTCAAAATCACTTTCGAGATAAAAATAGCATGGAACCTCGCGTGTCAAGATAACCGAGAGCAATTCTGCACCTAACTTTCCTTATCATTGGTTATATAGACACAAAATCTTGCCTGTAACAAAGAATGATGCAACTACCATGATGTTTTATCACACCCAATTTCGAAATCTTACTTTTTCATATTAAAAAAGAGTGACAGAATCTATTTAGCTAATAAAAGTGTTTTTGCATCTGGTACATAATCGTAATAACTAGAAAATGGATGAGTGCAAAACAAAACTGTGAGAGCATAAAAATAATTTAAGATTGCCATTGCATTACTTCTGAATGATTAAAATTCGCGATCGAAGAGTTTCATTCTGAGTTTCATTTCTCATAATTGACTCCGACAATTTCTTTGTACATAAAAATTCGGAGTCCGGCAATAACGAAGTAACGTCGAAAACAAGCGTTTCCGGTCGGGTAGCGGGAAAGTAGTATGGACAAAGTGATCAGGGAAGTTACGTGTCCTGGATCGAAAATTTCGATCGTCTCGCGGAGCGATGATTTCCGGGACAGCCGAACGTCCAGCGAGATTTTTTCCGTAATCAAGCCGAAATTGGCCGGCGTTAAACCGTGGACGCCGAGGAAGCTCGTCCGAAGGCTTCCGGTATTAACCGATGATGAGAAAACGAGAAAGTTACGGCTGCTCGGTAGCATCTCTAAACGATGCGTTGCCAGGTGATCGGTCCAAGCATCCGTGTGCCCGAAACTTTCGCGTAACTTCGTAGAGAGGTTCCTCGGCCGAACGGAAAACGTTCGTTGCCGACGGAACGGTTCGTTAGCATAATAAACGCACCGGGCGAACCCCGGGGATCATCGCCGGTTCCCTCGCCCCGAACTCGAAGTGAAAATCGGCTTTTTCTACGGCAGTTCCTATTGATGGACGCACAGAGACAGTTCGAGATGACGGACGATAGGAAAGACTGGACCAGTGAGACGGGATCCGCGACGGAACGCGATTCGCCGCAGTGAATCTCGCGTTGTGGCAAATAGTGGAAAGTGTGAACAAATATTTAATGTTCGTCGTGGCGAGATACGATGCGAACGAGGAGATAAATGTTGCTGGAACTCATCGCAGAGATGCTGACGCTGGTCGGCGGGCTGATCATCATCTACTTGTTCTACGTTCTGATCACCAGGAGAGATGGTAAATATCGGAGACCGGAAATAACAGTTGTTTCAGATAGTTTTCCGGGAAAAGATCATTGTCAAAATTGTGAATTTTTACTCAGATGGAAGTTCGCTGTTAGTAAATTTTTCAGAACTTTTTCGAACAATGAAGCAATTAAAAATTAAAATCACCCTTAATGACATAACCTAATTATTTCGTTTGGGATTATTGTGTGAAAGAAGAATTTTAAGATTTACGTTAGTACAACCGAAAAAGTCTAAGATTTATCTGTTATGATCACAAATACCCATGATGAATGACTAAAATTTTTCTGATCGTTAGTAACTGTTGTCGGGAGAAAAGGAGAAAATTTATGTGTATTGTATGCTTATATGATCTTCAATAGTTGTACATTAACAACGCCAGAATAGAATTTTATTTCTGTTTAAAGAAAATTAATAACATACATATTTATTAGACTCTGTTCAGAATCTTCATCGCTAGTATGACTCGATATTGAAGGGCAAGGGGTTAGCCATTATCGATGGTTATTATAATGGTGATTCGTAACCAAAAATAAATCCCGCTATCGACAATCGTTACTATTGGTCGGAAAACTTTTAGTCATCCATAATGGCTGTTTGTAATCGACATCATTCTAGTGTTAAATGATGTCGATTTACCGAACCCTAAACGTAACTTAGACTTATCCCTTTGTAATGACAGCAACACTGAATTTTCTCAGATTCCATACGATTTTTATAGTAACTCGTATTGCAAAGAAGGGATATATTAAAAAAATTTCTCGTGAAAACGTTTTCATAGTTTCAGCAACCGTGAAAGAAGAAATCATTCACCAGTCATATTGACTGGTTCAGTAGTTCTAGTGTTAAAGACTAATATTAACTTTTGCGCCATAACTTTTCGAATTATGGTTATTACAATTAAGGTCTCTGGTAAATATCAGCGTTTGCGTTGCTAACTTCCCTGTGCGCGCGAATAGGTCGTTCATAAATCATTCAATGGGATATTGAATATGATTAAGATAAATTGCTCTGCTCGGGACCACGTATTACCAATCAACTCCTTCGTTCTGGTTATTAAAAAGCTACAAACAAACGTTTAAGATTAAAGGAATTCCGGTTTCGTTTCATTTATTAACGATCGTCGTGTCATTCCCTGGTTAAGCGGCGCGGCACCCAGAGGATTAACAGCAAATATTCTCGGTACCATTTATTTTATAACAAAAGATTATGAACTGAACTATAAAACTGATTCCTTGTGTAAAGTGCTTCTGCTGAAATTATTTAAAAATGCGACATATATTTATATTAAGCTTTCGGAGAAGCTTAATATAACTTATATTAAGCAGAAGGAGAATGCCCCGTTCATAGTCAGACCATACAGACCGAGGATTATGTATTTTTAATTCCATTACTTTATAGAATTAAATTGGTTAAACTCTGAGCAAATATTATTACAGAATGGTCATGCTCTCGTGCAAAGTACAATTTCCTGAACGTACAAATTCCACTCTACATAATTTTACAATCGAACTATAATGAGTACGGCTTCTTGCATACGTAATACAAATACGTTAATACCGATGCAAACTCGATACCCATGCCAACATCTCGAACCCCTTTACAATTCTGATCTGCAAAATATATCAGTCGGCTACGATTAAGGCTTTTCAAAGCGAAACCATATCTCCGAATAGTATGACTTTACGTTCGCCGTTCGAGGAAACCGTGAGCTTCAATTTTTCTAAAATCCGTTGGCAAAGATTCCAGTAATAATCCCGGGGACGATCCGGCGGGTAAGACCGGTTAGAAAATCGCGATCCAGATTCCGCCGCGAGAACATCACCGTCGGCGGCACAGATTCATCAAGATTATTGCAAATTGTCACTGGGCAGACTTGTACGCGCGTCCCTGGCACGGTTGCGCGTAATAATCCCTAGGCTGTTACCACCTTCCCTATCATCCTTATCCGTCGCATCTCCTTTTACGGTTTCGTAGGATACTCGTAATAACAGTCGGTCGCGTTTCGCGCTGAAAGAAACGCGCAGCAACGCCGCGAATCCTTTTAAGATCGTTCGTTCCATTGTTGCTCTGACGCTTCGCAATTTTACTTTTTTTTTCCTGCCGGTTCGGAACTTGTCTGCGCCGATTCAATGCTGGCTGTGCCTCGTATCGGCCGCGTCAGGTTTCTTCTTTATTTCATCGCGTTTACAATCGCGGATCCATTATCAACGGTTCGATTATTCGATCGTAATCGCGCGTACGATACCGATAACACAATGCTCGCCTCCTACAAGGTCATTCATTCAATAATATTCTATTTAACTGTGCAGATGTTTTCATCCCATTGTACTTCATACTGCGTCAGTTCTTTTATTACTTGACCCCCGATAACTAATCTTTCGAAAAAATAACCATTGTTGAATATTTCAGTTCACACTAGAACGACCGAGCAATAAATGCGACGTATCTTGCTTTCTAACAGTGACAAGACTTTGCCCATTCAGACTTCATACAACTTTTATTGTAATATAAGTTTCAATGAAGAGGTTCATTAAAATATTTCCGATGAAAACATTTTTACAATTTCAGTAATTGTAAAAGAAAAAATTAGGAACCGGTCATTTTGACTGCTCCGGTCGTTGTAGTGTTAATAAATCCCATACCAAATGAAACTTTTCCATTTCATTTATTTTGTTTCTTACCGTTGTTTATCAATTTTTAAAACATTTCTATGGAAATACATTTTGTAGACAGCAGCTATATTCGTTTACTTAATTCGCCAGAAACTGAGTAATTGAATGACAATTTTGATATTCTGGGTTAAAACAAACTCTGACAAAAAGAGTTCGATCAGATTCGTGTTTTTAATTCGCGCATAATAATTCGGTTATGTTGAGTTGAACAGTAAAATTTTACGTGCACTGTCCGACTAATTCCAAAAAAGAGAAAAGTCGCATCTCTTAAGAAACAGGCTTTTATAATTTTTTAAAGATCTAAAGCCGGAAATTGAGTTATCAAAGGTCTCAGAACTCCGTCACGATTCTTCCAATTTTATTATGTAAACAAAGCTGAAGTTACAATAAGGTGTTCAACCAATCATTGAATCGAGCCTGAATGGTTCGATATTCGAGATTAGCCAGCAATCTTATCACCTCAGAAATAGCTCCTATTGAAAACAAGGGAAACAAGCACCGGGAGTCATCGATTCTGTCCCAAAAAGGAAAGTCCGTCAAGGCATTGTCATCGTTCCTTTCACCAAAAGAGTCATTAGAGAATCCAGTACATGCAACACTACACGCGCAGCGAGTTGCTCGCTGCGTTGCCAGTCCATTGACACAGGATTTCACGATGACGACGGAACAGTGAGTCAACTTCCTAGGAAACTCGATTTTCCCGCGTCGACGACGTCTGCTAGTCGATACGACAGAGAGAGAAACCTTTCCGCGCGGCGGTTACGCGAGCTGCTCGATAATCACTATAATTTCGTTACGTGGGAACATGTACTCAGGCATGTTGAAGGGTCAAACCTCCATCGAATTCCTTTTTTCCACGCGATTTCACAGATCAACTTTCGAAACGGTTCTTTCGAAATCGCTATCGAATAGCATTTATCGGCCCGCATTTTAAATTTCGCGCCATGTCGCGTTCCTTCGGACTTTCAATGGAACTTTGACAAGTTGTCAGTTGGACAGACTTTCAGTAATTCTTCGGAAAACGTGAGACCAAAATGGCTGTACAAGCTATACAAATATTAGTTTCTTGCATAGTTTTTTCTCTTCTTTTTAGCAAGTTATTCTAGTTAGTTTTAAATTAGAAAAATGTAGAATTTCGTGCTTCTAAACTTTTATGTTTATTCTTTTTTCTCGTAGTTGGAACATGAAAGTTCACACAAACAGAAATTATTCTGATGATTACACTGTGGATTTTACGCATTTACGATAAAAATGAGCGAACGAAAAACAGTAAAATCATTTGAAGAATATAAAAGTATTGTTGCACTGTTTTCAACTCTGTAAAATGATTAAGAAAAGCAATACATGTCCCTGTAGCCCGTGTACCTTGTAATTTATACAGGCAATTTTTATCTTGCATAGAAATTCGCAGTCTACCGATGATCGCACTATTGTTCACACTCTACAATGAAGTCATTCATTTATTGTTACTACGTAACGGATTGCAAATGAACGGGAATTATAAATATCTGTAGAAAGGTTGAGGAAGCAACGCTCGACGATCGTTGACTGACGGTCCATCGGTGTTTATAAATATTTATAACCGATTATCGAGTCAATCGTATTCTCGGAAGCGCGTATTTTCAAGTACGAACCTATTAAAACGAACGTTTCGCGTATCGTTTAATTGCGGGACCCGTGATTGCGTAAGTTTATGAATACATATTCTATACACTTGCGCGATCGATTGAAAGTGAGAAAACAGACGGGCGACAAATGACGCGCGTAGTTTCTTAAGAAAAAGCCTGTTATAGATGCAGCTCGGAACTTTTTTTGCGCTGTTTGCTTGCCACGATGACGGAAGAGATCGTCGCCATTATGCGAACACGTAAAATCAAAATGTGCGAAACATTGTACGCCTCTCGGTGACCCTGTGGCAACTATAAACTATTCTCTGATGCCTCTTTCGAAGAATAAGTTAGCTGTACTTCTGAAGATCATCGTGCTCCGAATTGACTGAAATTTTGGAAACAAGTTCCCTTTTTGACGAAAATGATAATTGCGAGAAGGGATTTTGGCGACTTGAAAAAAAATTTTATCATCCGAGTGTCACTTCCTACATTACCGACATTCGTGTTTGGGAGTTTCCGGAAATTCAGCCAGAAATTTCGCTTGTCAAAAATAAAGAATCATTCGATGTGATTTATGCTGTTTCTATTGTGTGTCTTTGCACATTTATGCCGTCCGGTAATTTGCAAATCACAAGAAATATTTTCTGTAAACGGTGGGATTTTTAATCAATAAAGTCATTTTCTCCTTGATTAGGTTCTCATAAAATAATCTATGAAAAACACAGGCTATTAGTAATTTATGCCTGGAAATTTTTACCTGTAGCAAAATAGAAATTGACTCCCCTTCTTAATGGGTTCAATAGGTGGAAAATAAGGCAGCAATAAAAGCATAAAATCCGCGGTCCATTTATGACGATGTGTTAATTGGACGAAGAAAAGTAGAAGAGCTAGAAGTCACTAAAAAATGAAATAGAATGGAGACGGGATGGCAGAATGAGCAAGACGTATAGAACAATAATTGAACCGCTAATTGAGTAACGATTCCATTTACCCTCGTTACCGTCCCATCAATCGATGTCGCGCGATTCAATGGAAAAGTGATCGGCGTTGGAAACTATTAGATTAACAGAAACAGAATTAGAATGGATGAACACTATCGGATGTAGAACACCTTCGGAAGAAGATCGATGGAGGGATAATTAATTGAAAGGCGAGTGTGCGTTCGTTGCTAGCTAATGAATGGCCGCGGAGATAGCTGAGAGGCGGGAGACAGGGAACAGGAAATAAATGTAGGCGACCTTCACCTTCTAGCGAGAGATCAGGGTTAGAAAGCCCATTGGCCGACGGCGACTGTGTTTGGTACACGGACCCGGGGAAAAGCCGTCTTTCTAATCGGAGATGAAGAATGCGAATTAGCATATGTTCTGAAGCGTCTCGCGCAAAATACCTAGGAAATTGCCGATCACCAATTTGTCTCAAACTTGCAGCGCCGCTTTTCGCACAACATCAAGATCGCGAGAACGAAGATGTCAAAGTAGGAATTTGGGAAAAGGATATCGAGTTGTAACTTGCACGATCGCAAAACTATTGGGAAATTGTTCTTAACAATAAGTTTACGGAGCACTGAAAGCGACTATTTTACATTACTTTATAATAACAACAAAAATGTGTCTATCCAAAATTTTAGCCATTTTTATATAACACATACCCAAAATAAGTAAGTTTATTGAATGATTCCCCATGGATGCATCTTCACAATCTCAATATTCATAAATTAAAAATATTAGAAGCCGTCATTTTGACGACTCCCGTAAACCTAGTGTTAATTTCTATTCTGCAACTGTCCCTACGAGTACAAAATCAAATCCTTACGTTTTGAAAATTTTAGCCTGAACTATGATAGCTAATACCTAATACGACTAAACTTTACTTCGGGAAACCAGAAATTTTTAACTTTTTCTTATGTAATCCTGTAAGTTTCGACAAGCAAACGCTACAAATCCAAGTTTTAACGTTAAAAATTCACTGGTTCAAAATTTATACGTGTTTGATCTGCTAGGACTAAAACTTGGATTTTCAACATTTTCTCAGCAAAATTTACAGGATTACATAAAAAAAAGTTAAAAATTTCTGGTGTCCTGAGGTACAGTTTAATCCCTAATACACTCACAAAAATACCTACGTATATCGTTATTAGGCTTTGTTCACAGTTTTTTGTGTGACATTCATTGGTTCATTAATACACGAGTCAGCAAGGTATTAACAGGATATAATTCTATGCATTTTACTTAGGTTGTACATTTACAAAGAACGCAATTGTATTAGCAATTGATTTATGGAACACAATAATACAAGCCTGTGAATAATCAATAGACTAAGGATTTTATACATTCATCACAAAAATGAGTAGCTGTCATTTGGAACGGTGGAGAGCTTGAAAGCTTTGTAGAGTTACGATACATCACTTTCAACCCACTCGAACAGTTAAGAAAAGAACAACATTCCTGTAAGTGGCTACTGTTTCTTGCAATGTATGCAGACGAATTTTATATTCCATAAAGATCTGCAGTCTAATAATCAAGAATCTAACCGAAGTAACGAGCATGAAACAAGTTATTTGTGACTCAATCGAATAATAAAGTTAGGACTTCGAGAATATTTTTGTTGTTGCATTCGCCACGAGAACAGAACGCGCTTAAGGATATCCCATCATCGTTCAGAAACGCGATATACAGCGAAAAGAAAATTCCTTCAAGGCCCGTCAGTGTCAGAGTTCCAAGGAAGTTCTATCTTAAGAAGCATTGCTTACGATCTTTCCAGTCGAGTCGGCTATTTAAGAAACTTGTACAGGAGGGGCCAAGTAAAGTGTTATAAAGCGTTTCCAATTAGTATCTGGTCTTCAGGTCTCTTTTTCCGTGAGGATCTTCCACTTGTTTCACATTCGATGTTCCATTTCGTGTCACTATCTCCTGTCAAATATCAAGAAGGGCCTCTCAAAATTTTTAAATGATACGATTCCTCTTAAAAGTACCGATCAATCTAAAGGACTGAATTCTCTTATAGTAGGTGTACAAATGAATCAACGTATCAATCACTATAATGAGAAATAATGAGGAATTGAGTGAATGTGCTATAAAATACATTAAACTCGAAGGATGTTACGTTTGCCTTATAAACGCTCACGCTAAAATTATATTAGAATTATTTTATTGAATGTCGGTTAAATGAAGACTCAAACGAAGACATTAATATTTTACAAATTTCTACGACTAAAAAAGCGGATAGGGGAGGTCAAGCGTGGAGTTTTGACGAAATGAACAGGGCAGTGGGTTAATGTAAAAGGAAATTGAAATCGGGACATGGAAAAGTTTCGAAGAAAACAGCACGTAACACTTTCCTTGGGCGAACCTGTACAACTCATTAAAGCTCCTATAGAGGATTCAAGAGAGGAGATCTCGCGAGATCTCGAGGAACCCTATTAGAGGCTCGAGTTTTCCGTGGAAAGAGTTCACCGGGTCGTTCGGATGGATTTCACCCGATGCCCGGGAACGAAATAGGGAAAAGAAGAATGAGGAACGGCCGACAAGGCCGTGCGCCGGAGAAATTACGCGCTGTGTTAGGCTCGCCTGGACGAACGGCGGACTCATCGTCCGATCCATTACCGATCCAAAGAAAGTACGCCATCGGCTCCCGCGTTTTCCCGTCGCGTCACACTCGTTAACCCTTTCAGGGAATTTATTTTCCTCGCGAGGAGGTTTCTCCACGAACCGATCGCGTCGATCGAACACATTCCTCTCATGATCGAGCCTGGAAACACTCGAGGGACATGACTTCTCGACAGGATTTACGGACGACATTGCTGAAGAAAAGCAGTTCGTCGACTGTCTCTTAACAGGTTCGGGATGCCAGAAAAGTATATGAAATCAGATTCACAGTATTTGTTTTGATTAGACTGCGAATTTTCGAGAGAAAAGGTTTCTGCATCCCAGACCTGGACACTTCCGAGATGACCTTGTTTGAAATTTCATTTCAGATAACATTTTATTGTATAATCACTGCCATGCCTGTGATCACTTTTAAAATAACACCACAGATAACATGTTATTTTATTTTATAATTGTTCAGATAACTGTGAAATTATTCTTCGAAATTATATTTAGTGATCTGATTATTTGGTTTGGGTCTAATTCAGAACTGCTGAACATGCCAATACGATATACCTTCAAACTAGTGTGTTATCAAATCATTTCATCGAAGAAATGATTTCATTAATTTTTGTCACAAAAATCTATTTTTTGCAAAATCCTGAGATCGTAGACGACTTTTTGAGACCAGATTTGAAATTAGTATGAAAAAATCTATGGGAAATGATGTTAAAAAAACATTTTAGCACGTTAAAAAAAATTTTTTTCTGCGCATGGTATTGGAAAAACCACAATTTTCTTGAAATTGTGCAAGTTTAATTAAAAAAAATGTCATCGCTCTACCTCATTTCTATCGAAAGTTCTTTGATTTTGAATCCGATTTCGTCCAAATTGCCCACTTTGCGCGGTCCTGCGTATGCCCAGGGTAAGAAAATCGCTGCCCGCACGGGCAGACGCTAAACAGCTCTGGTCTAATTTATACTGACATCCTTTGATGAATATTATGTTAAAGATTGTACAATAGTTCGAGTTCATCGAAGTTTTTGGTCACCAGTATTTAATTTTTTGTTTCTATTTTGCTGAACTGTTAGGTAGACGTTTGATGTCGAGTATGCAACAGGTTAGAATGACTGCTTCGCTGATACTTGAATGATGCAATAAATGCTTTCAGTATTGTAAATCCCATCCATTTCCTCGTTCGCCCTTATTTCATCCATTTCCTTTCTATATCACAACCCTTATCGATATAATGAAGCAAAATCTGATCTGATCTTTGATCTAGAAGATATAAGTTGCCGTAAACTTTCAGTGTTTGCTTATTAGACTCTATTGAGCTTGTTATACTGAATTTTCGGCAATCGATGACGTACTAAATATTGTAGTGGTGGTAAAGTAATATCAATTTCCGACCGTCTTACGATAAGATTATTTCCTATGAATCGTTAAGACGTTCAGTGTGGAAATATGAAGTTCTTTACAGCCAAGTAACTCTTGACACTTTACAACATATTGTTATTTATCAGTGCAATTTTATGCTTCTTCGTTAGTTTTAAAAGTATGTAAGTGTACGTCGATTACGTTAATACATAGCGCAGTGAGTGACCGAAGTATTAGAGCCACAGAGTTCAGTATGAATGGTATGTCATTATATAATGTAATGTCGTCGACTTGTACAAGTGCACCCACTGTTCTCAGATTATGGATCTTTATGTTATTAATTATCTATTACTCGCAATATGTATTTCTACAGAATATCAGGTTCTAGTTTACTCCGCTTTCTCAAAACTTGCTGTCTCAATTGCATAAACTGGAATTTTTCTGACCTGTAGTGATCGAAGCGAGATGGACAGCTGTTGCGATACATCTAAAATGTTTTTTACGAAAAGGGTAGAGAATAACATCAATATTATGATTTGCAGACATAATACACTCTCAAAAATACCTATGTATGTCGTTATTAGGATTTGTTCACAGCTTTTTTGTGTGAGTTTCATGCAAGGTATTAACAAGGTATTATTATTATAATTCTATGCATTTTACTTAGGTTGTACATTTACAAAGAACGCAATGGTATTAGCAATTGATTTATGGAACACAATAACACAAGCCTGTGAATAATCAATAGACTAAGGATTTTATACGTTTATCACAAAAATTAGTAGCATTAAACTCATAATCACTAAAATGTTTCTTGCGAAAAGGGTAGAGAATAACATCAATATTATGATTTGCAGTCATAATACACTCTCAAAAATACCTATGTATATCGTTATTAGGCTTCGTTCACAGCTTTTTTGTGTGAGCTTCATGCAAGGTATTAACAAGGTATTATTATTATAATTCTATGCATATTACTTAGGTTGTACATTTACAAAGAACGCAATTGTATTAGCAATTGATTTATGGAACACAATAACACAAGCCTGTGAATAATCAATAGACTAAGGATTTTATACGTTTATCACAAAAATTAGTAGCATTAAACTCATAATCACTAAAATGTTTCTTGCGAAGAGGGTAGAGAATAACATCAATATTATGATTTCCAGACAATCCCAGCGCAGATTCGCCATCGATGGCGCACACGGCGCTGCGCGAGATCGTGGAGCGCGCGGTGGCGGAGGCCCGGAAGCTGCCGGGTCTTGGCGGTTCCGGCGAGACCGGAAGTGCTCGGGAGGGCCGGAACATCGTAGACCACAGCTACGAGGATCTTCTCGCGACTGCGATACTGAACAAGGTTAGCGAAAGAAATGCGTGTGTGTCGGTCGCGTGCCTCGAGGACAGCCAGTGTCCGTTCGTGGAATTCGAGATGTCCCGTGGCGATCGCGCGAGACTCGGAGAATAAATCGATGACTGGATTTTCTAGGTCATCGAGAAGTACCAAAAGGAACAGGTGGACGGTAATAGCAACGTTCTCCACGGGAAACCGGTGACGGCGGCGGCCAAGTGTGCGATAAGTAAGCGACGATAATCGAACGACCGTTCGCGAGTTAGAAACCGACCCGCGGAGGGTGAAAGCGAGAATGCCGACGACGAGGACGTTCGTTTTTATTTTTCTCTGGTTTGTTTTTCGCAGACGAGATCGAGGCGGGTCTCGACGAAGGTGTCGAGGAAGGCTGCAGCAGCCTGGAGCCTCTGTCCCAGGACGAATGCAGCAGCGACTGCAGCGCGTCCCGCTCCAGACACCTGAGAAATCAACCGGAATCATTATCCCTCACGGTGGGTCATTCGCGCGATTGTTTATCACCGGCCCGGCCCGACCCGGCTCGCGATCCGTTCGCCAATGTTTCGGAGATCGGAGATCTCGTTTCGGTCTCCCCGATCGTTCAAATAACAAGCCGCAGCTTGATATGTGGAGTCGTTTCGAGATCGAAATAATTTGCTGAATAGACACGCGACTGCCAGTTCTATTTTCTTGTATTACTGGTGATTTATGCGATGTTAGTCCTTTGATATACAAAGAGAGAGAAAGAGAGGGAGAGAAAGTAGCCCAAAATACTAACAACGCGGATGAAAAACAAGAAACGAGATACGCTTAAAAACACGTTACCGTGTAAAAAGATATAGACAAATATAAAACAGCGTAGAAGAGTCCATGCGAAAATTGCAGCAAGGAAAACAAAAGAATTAGTACGTAATAATCGTATAAAATGCGTAGTGGAAGTCGAGAGGCATTACGAAATGCTATGTTTACACTAAACCTAATAACAAGAAGCACTACTTAGTGCATCGTAAGACAGACAAACAGATTATCTTTGTATACAGAGTGTTTCGCTTATCTGAAAACGGAATTTTTGTTCACAAAAATTGTTCGGTATAAAGGGAACAATCATATGATGTAATTTTTTCAGGACTCGATTGACGGAGGAGGGTTTCAAAGTTAAATTAATTTTTTTAAATGCAACCATACATTTTTTTGTCGTAACATGATATCACTTTCCGAGACGAATTCAACGACATATCACATTATGTTATTTACTGTTACAAAACATTAGAAATTATATTATAAATTTGTAACTTCTTAAGTAGGCAATGGTAGTACAATCTGATTGCCGGCTATTAGCTGCACACTGTAAACACAGATCGACCTTGTTGTTATTTGTTTTAGAGAGTGGTCTTATTTGTCTCGAGTCTCATTTATTTTAGTTGAGAAAGTGCATTACTAGAGACTGTAATAATTTCGTTGAGTTCTGTTTGGTGCTTTCGAAGTTATAAGATAAGGACATGAATTATACATTTTATGTTTATTTATTTCGGTAACTTAAAAAGCTTAAAGAGACATAAGAAGGTCGATCTTTGTTTACAGCGTCTAGCTAATAAAATCGGCAACCGGATACTACCATTGCCTACTTAAGAAGTAAGAAATTTATAATTTAATTTCTAATGTTTTGTACTAGTAAATAACATAATGTGATGTGTATTTTTATGACAAAAAAAATATTTGGGACCATTGAAAAAAATTAATTTGACTATGAAATCCCCCCCATTTGAGTCCTGAAAAAAATTACACCATATTATTGTTCCCTTCATACCAAACAGTTATTGTAAACAACTTTTTTTGGTAACTTCAGTACGTGACGAGATATTTCCAGTTTCAAATAAACGAAACACCCTGTATGTATATAGTCTACGCTGGTAGGTCCTTTTCGTTGATATTTCGACTATTTTATGAAATTCCTTGACGCTAAACCTACCACGATCGTTCGCAATGACCGGTTCTCGATTTTTTACTTTACCATTATTGAAATTATAAAGATGCTTTATAAAGTTTAAATAAATTCAATTCGGTGATATTACGACCGGTACGCTTTCCAAATTAGGCTTCTTCCGGTAAGATTGACTTTTTCGACAAAACATACAAAGCCACCGTAAAGTGTCCTTTCAAGGACAAATAGATACTCCTGCGACGGTAATCATCTTTTCAAGCGTGGTTGAGCATTCGGCACAGAAATAACGTAATTGTCGCCAATAAGTTACGGCTCATGTTCGCGAATAGGTTTGTAGGTGTGCAGATGATTGTCCAAAGAAACGAATCACCTGTGTTCGGTGTCGACGAACAGCGGAATTGGAACGGCTGCCGGAACGATTCCAAAACCTGCCGCCGCGCCCTCCGAGAAAAATAACAGAAAACAACCGGCGGCGATACCCGTTTTCGAGGATTTATGAACGAAAGCCGTTCGTTCTCTTTTTTTTTTCGTTCCAGATAGAGGAGCGGATCGAAGAGGTAACGACAGTGTACACGTCCGATGAGGATCCCAGAGATAACGATGTCCTTGCTATTAGGAACACTCATCGAGTGCCATTTCCGGAACTCGGGATGGACATTATCGATCGTAAGCGTTTAACTTGCTCACCAGGCGAATTTACGATCAATTAGCCGCGGTTTTTATTTTCTCCCTTGAAAAACTATCCATCTAATTAGACAGCGGTTCCTCGAGCGGACTTTTATATTGAATATTAACAATTACGCTCTTGATGCGGCGTCTTATAATTATTAAAGCCTGCTTACTGTAATTAGTACGTTTCGTACGGGAGATCATCCAATACGTAAGAGTTCCGCGATTGACAGGGCTCGATCCAGTTAATGTCGTGATTAGAATTCTAATGCCATTAATCACGCAATTCGACTTTGAGGGAGGAAACGGGAACGTCGTAGCATCGCTAATTGGATAATGATTAGAGTGACTATACGTCGACCCTCCAATGCGATTATTACGTTGGTAATAATCGATTGATATGAAACACCGCCTGTTCCAATTTTTTATTCAACATTAACTACAGTCATTAATAGATTGCGGATATTATGCACTTATAATAATAATGAATAGATCAAACACAAAATCCTGAAACTATTAAAGAGTTTAAAAATACTGTTACATTATTTTCAATCCGTCAAAATTATTCAGAAAATAAAGTAACGTCTATGTACACTTCGGGACAAAAAGATAGCACGTCACGTATTTTTTCTCGTTTGATACCATAAACTAAAGAAAATTAATATTTTAATATTGTCAACATTTATGGACGTGTCCATATGTATAATGTACTGAGTATTATCCACAATATTTACGTCAACGGAATTGTAGGAACGAAAACGTAAATATTGTGGTCGGCAAACAGGACAAAATGATAGCACACTTAACGAAAAACTTGAAATACAAAACAATTAATTAAGAAACATCAAACCTCAATATTTTGTAGAACCTCCTTTATATCTAACCAGTTCAATCATTCTGTTTGGTGATGATCTATACATTTTCTAAATACTTTTTTAGCTAACATTCTCTCACTCGTCCAGAATACATTGGTTTAGATCGTTCATATTTTGAAATTGTTTGCCATTTTGGCGTACGGCTCTAGTAAGATGTCCCCAATAATTTTCGATAACGTTAAGGTTCGGGGATCTTACCGGCCATTTTAAAGCACGAATACTCTTCGCAGAAAAGTATTTCTTTAATACTTTTGCCGTGTGAACCGCGGCATTATCTTGTTGTAATCTGTATCTATTTCCAGCAATTCTTACAGCATATGTGTTTAATTGTTCATTTATCATTTCAATATACAGTTCGCTATTTATTCGTACTTTTATAAATTTGATTTCTGTTTTAGCCCGGTGTCCAATACCGGCCGAAATCATTATATTACGTGTAAAACTCGACGTACATTTTTTATGTTAGTGTTTATACCAACACTTTCTGCGATTCGAGTGATATCGCAGGCATGTTCGAATTTGATGCTGTTCTTAATAATCCACGTTTTTCGCGAGCAGTTAAACTTTGTGGACGCACAGAACTCTTCTTTATTCCGCAATTTTCAGGATTTTTTAATAAGTTTATAATTACTTTTCAACTCCTATTTACAACTTTTGATATTTTTGTAACTGAATATTGTTCATCCTTTAACTTCAATATTGTATGTATTTCACATTCATTTAATCTTTCTCCACGGCCCATTTTTAACACTGTGCTATGTTCTTTTTATGAAATAAGCACAAATAAACGACGTGCACACTTTATCAATTAGATTGTACAATGCATGTATCCACTTCAGGGTGTTATACACAACTGAGAATCAAAAATCTGCAGCTTGCGCTATCATTTTGTCCTGTTTGCGGACCACAATATTTACGTTTTCGTTCGTACAATTCTGTTGACGTAAATATTGTGGATAATACTGTAGGAATATTTTATGGAAACTCCTACGTATAGGGTGCGGCGTAACGGGTGGAATGATTTAGGAACGTCGGTCTCAATAAAACACTTTATTTAATAACAATAACAACAACAACCACAACTCGCTCTACTAACTGACTCTCTACCGACTCTCTCTCTACCGACTCCCAACTGCCGACTCTCTGACTCTCAACTAACAACTAACTGACATTCTTCGCATTCATCCCTTTTATAATAATGCCCTCTCTCATTCTTCCTCTCTCGCACTCTCATTCTCTCTTTATCGTTTCTCGGCGCCCCTAGCCACTTCACTCTTGTCTCCGAGACCCAAACACTCTTCTTTCACACTTCGGCCCAAACAGACTTTCTTTCATTCTAGACCCAAACACGTCGACGCCACGATGTCGCGTCCACAGCCACTCTAAACGATCACTCTAATATACTGTCTCATTCATAACCCTACAATACTCAGTACATTATACATATGGACATGTCCAGAAATGTTGACAATATTAAAATATTAATGTTCTTCAGTTTATGGTATCAAACGAGAAAAAATATATGACGTGCTATCTTTTTGTCCCGGAGTGTAGTCCCTGCGTCTTGGAATTAATTCTGACGGTTTTTATTTTGCATAGAAACCGGCAATCCAGTCATTCGGTTACGGAAATTATCGTCTACGTCCCATTGTCGGTAGAGTGAAAAGTTCAAGGAACCACGATTTATAATTTTTGGGATAGAAAGATCTATATTTGCACAAGCGTCTGCACTCCGATTGATGGACTATTAGACCATCCCGTGTCCTAATAAACGAATAAATCAAACGAACGAATGTTTCAGCTTCCCAGGACTCGGAGGACAGCCAAGACGAGGTAGACACGCCCACGACCCACATGGGATTGGTCTCCCCCATAGAATCATGGGAGGAGAATTGGCTGTTCCAGAAGAAAAGGGTCCAGACCCAGGCAGACCCGGTGGCCATGTTGGTACCGAATCCTAGCGCCGATTACAAGGCTCTGATCGGTGACAAGGACGCGGAAGACACTTCCGACTTGTCCGAGTGTTCCTCGGCGCAGTCCGACGAAGAAATCGAGAAAGAGTTGATGGAGGCCATAAACAACGTGGTGCCACGGACTCCCACGGACCTGGTATTCGAGAACGGTTTGGACAACCGCTCGGAAGCCTCGAAAGACGTTTCCAAGATCCAAGAAACGGAAAAGACTGATCCTGAAGCGCTCCTTCGCACGAACGTCACGGGAAACAAAGATAAAACCGAGCACAAAGTCAAAGCATCGGCTAACGATGCACAATCAACTTTGATAAACGGGAACGAAGCCAAAGAAGCCGGGAAGGAAGTTGAAACTTCAGAGAAAGTCGAGAAAAAACCAGTTCCAGAGTGCACGGCCGCTGTCGATGATGATCCGAAGATCGAGATGGAATGTCGATCGAGTGTCGAGAAAAAAGTGGAGAGTGGTGTTCAGAATTTCAACGGTTCGACGAATGGAGGTTCGTCGTCGGAGCCGAGGGATCTCGACCGGAATGATCCATCCGGTTGCAGTGGTCTGGAGGAAGGCTTCAAGGCGGAGGAAAATGTTTCAGATGTGCCAAAGACGCCCTCGCGCACACCGACGAGGACTTCCGAGAGGGAAGTCGGCGCAGGTAGCGGCGGCAATGCGGAAGCGTTCATCTTGATAGAGGAGAACGTTCTGAATTCGTCGGAGTGTGCTAAGAAGTCGATACATGTTGATGAGAATACTTTGGAGGCCTTCGAGGAGGAAAAGTCCGATGAACAGAGGAACGACTTTCAAGGTAATTTCCTTCGACACCCGTATACAGGTTGTTTCATAAATGCATGCTAACACTTCTAGGAGTAAATCTACTCATTATAACAAGCAAAGAGTGCCACATGTCCGATATTTCTTAGTTCTCGAATTGTGGAAGGTCACAGAAACTGTTCATTCATCGAATATTTTTCCGTTGATATTTCTTTCAGACACTCGGAGGTTTTCTTACATAATGGTACTATTCCCACGTTGCATAAAACTACCTCTCGTAAATCAAGAACTCTTTGAGCAGTTCCAAGATAATTTAAAGAAGATTAAAACAATACAAGAAGATTAAAAAGATTAAAACAGTCCATTGTTCTCACAGGCCCAATCCGTGCACTCGTGAGACTGAAGAGTCCCAAAAAAAAAAAATGAGTAGATGAAATTTAAAATAGTAAAAACATTGAAAGAAATTAAGCAAGTAGATACAACATTTCCAACCTGCTAAAATTGCTAAACACAGGGATACGTTTCTGTTCCTCGCAATCGATGCAGACTATTTTCAGTTTGCATAAAGATATGTAGTCTAGTCTCCTTAAAAATGGACGGAGAATTGTATCAAATGTACACGTATGATTCACGCACCGTAAACGTATTGCAACAGCTGTGAAATTGTCTGCTGGTGGCGGAGTGAACGTAATTTTTAATTGGTCGTTGCAGCCGAGGATATTCAACAAGAGAGCGAGTACACCGAGCATTACGACACGGCGACACAAAGACACTTGGACAGTTTAACGAAAACTGAGATTGCTGTCGTGGAAAATGGGTCGACCGATGCTGAACCGGATCATCGATTGCCAGACGACGAGGACAGGTGAAGGAAACAACATTTTCAAGTAGATAGAAAAAGAGAGAAAAGATTAGTAATACACTATGTGAATACAAAATACCGAGTGAACATTTGTAATTTATTATGAATATTCCAAGGATTCAACGTTCGCGTGCCCGAATGAAATAATTTATGTGATAGTATCCCATAGTTTGAGAGCTTTATATTGATACGATATACAGTACAAAATGCGAAAAGTCCGTGAGGCTCGAGCTGTGCTTCGCGGTTGTTTTTTTCAATCGAAATGTCTCGACGCAACGTTTGTTTCGCAAAGCGATCGGTGACGGTCTGCCGAATGCCCTAAGAGCCTTTCTTTTCGTTCATGATATTTTAATCGTACTTCAACATTCCTCTGTGCAGCAGGTGCCGAGAAGCTGTGGCTCTCGCCAAGGCTAGCTCGGCTTCAAGATTTGCCCTGCGGAACGAGAAGGAGCAGACGCAGCTGGCAACTCCTCCCAGGCCAGGTGACTGAGAAATCTATTTTCTTTGTTTTTTTTATAACCAATAGCATTAACGTTTGGCTATAACGACGTTTAGATTGGTTTACGTACACCCCCGTCCACTAATTACCGGGCTACTTCATTTTGATGAACGACTAAGTACAGTCAAACCTGTTTTTGTGCGGTCCTTTTCTGTACGATTCTTTTTTTCTGCGATTTTTCTTTATGCGGTATATTAATGCCAACAGTGTTGGCATTATAACATCCTTGTAATGTTCTCATCACAAGAAGATGCGCGTTTTGGACTACGACGAGTAGTATTGAATTATGTGCATTTTGAACATTTTTCTATGTTTAAAATGAAAATTAAATTTTTTTTAATGTTTCCATGTGTAATTTAATTATTTATTTTGTTTGGAGATCACATTCTTGCTATTTCGTAAATCTTTGACATATTTTCTAAGTGAGACTCTTTTTATGCGGTTTCTCTCCACCGCATAAAAAAATTTTCTTTAATATGTTGTAAAAAGTTATTTGTTATAGCTATTTATGAAATTTTCGAATATTTTTTTGAGCGATTTCGTTTATGCAGTCCCTATCTACCGCACAACAACAGGTTTGACTGTAGTAAAGTCGCGTCATAGTAATTGATTGGGTGTCAAGAAAAAGAGCGTATGTTGCATTTTATGAAATTTATAGGAAGTCGTAAAAGTAATTCGTTGTTCAATGCAGCAATGAGAGATTTAGGTAATGTGGTAAATGAAATTTTCACTTTTTGAAGTGGAAGAAAAGCGTGTGTTACACAAGCCTATTCCATCAGAGCTGACATGGATTCTTTTTAAGTCTTCTTGTACATTTTTCTTTGTTGTAACTGCCTGGAGCTTCGTGGAATAAATACTGTGGTGTCGTGTAAACAAACCCGTGAGCCACTTTTGTGATTGCTGGGGGAGTGTAAACATGTTTTCATGTTGTCTGCACAGGCACGATAGCCGAGCGAGAGCACAAAAAGTGGGAGAATGCTCCGCCCATCGAGAACAACCCCTACAGCCAAGAGAATATACAGAAGAGGCTATGGGAAAGACAGTACACGAGAAGGCCGTCCGACATTCCCGGGTAAAAGTCAATTTCGATAGAGAAAGGGGTGGTAACGTGACCCTCAGTTTTATGTTTCCTCCTAGAATCTGACTCAGTATTTAAATTCATTTGTTAAATTTACATCTGATAAAAGGCGCAAGTAAAAGAAAAATAATTTCATTGAATTTAATATGTATTGTGAAAATAAGTCTTTTTTGTGGCTCTTACAAAAGCGAGGGTTGCTTTTGGTAACTTTGGCAACTTCTGGTAATTTTGACATTGCCAAGAAATAAAATTAATTCTTTTCTTTATATCAATTCTACATACCTTTTATCGAGTACATTCCAGCACACAACTGTTTAACTCACTTAATTCATAAAAAATAGTTCTTTTATGAGAGAGCGAAAAACTATTGTTCTTCAGATTATATTACCAATGCTTCTTATGAACAGAAACAATACATTATCTCGGGTAAATTTGTTTCCTTACATATAAAATCCAGTAGACGCAACAAATTATAATGTTCTCCGCTAAATGTCTTTGTTGTAATATCAAAAATGACAGGGGGCCACATTACCAGCAGAAGGCCCCATGACCACCTCTGCCTCTAACCAAATTAAAAAGGCCAAAGAAATCACTTATTGATTGATTACCTTACACAGAATCCATGCCGAATTGCCGAAGAGCAACGGAACGGATTTGGAAGTGGTTCTAGCACCCCAAGAACCGGACATCAAAAGGTAATTTCAAATTGTTTTGAAAATGATAATTCAGAGGCGGGAGATAGAATGCAGAACTTATGAGACCTGGATAAAAAAACATTGAGGAATCTTAAAAGTAGTTCAGAACAGCGGAACACATGACGTCACGTTCCGAGAATTGTTCCACCAACACAAAAATAGTGAAGGAACTAGTAGCTCGGTGTCCCTTGTACCCGCCGCAGGTTGCGTCTGCGTCGTGAAAACCCGAAATTGCGAGTACCCGAAGTTTATAAACTTTCGGGATCCCGACCCGACCCGATCGTTGCCCGACTTGACCCGAGGCCCGGATACCCGAGATTTCGGGTACCCGCACACCCCTACCATATAGGTATCTGTTTCCTCTCCTCCTTTTCCCCTTCCACTATTCCATTTCACGAACATGAGCACACTCCAACGTACACCCACTAAGACCGTAGGCTGGTCACGTGATGTGACGCTTGGTCTCCACTCAATCCCCGTCGCGCACGCGCAACGTGTCACACGTTACTCTGGTCATCAGAGAGGGGGTATTGTATTCCCCTTTGATTTTCTCGACCTGGCGACACTGTGGCCAATACACCAGGCGTAGACTACACTATAGATTCGTGACGCCACCTGTTTTTAGCTATAGCTTTCCCCCCCTATTTTTCCCTGGATTTGGTGACGCTGATTCGAAGCTAAAATATAATTTCGTGAAATCGATGCATCCAAAATACGAATATTTGTGTGTCCAGGTTCGGCAGGGACTATTACATCAACGACTCGCGATTGTCGATCAACGAGAAAGGGCGAAGATCGGACTCGTCCACCTTGAGCAGACCCAGCAGCTCGCTGTCCCAGGGATCGAGCTCGACGGGTCCCGACCAGGAACAACAGGTAGGTTTCCAGCTCGAAAAGTTTGAGGAGGCTTCGCTGCGCGGCAGCCTTTCTAGATGGACCTATCGCGATCCATACTCCAGTCCACACTTCGCGGTCAACCCTCTTCTGCACATGGAGCTCGACGGTAGCAAATCGGCTAGCACTGATCGTGCGAGCAAACAGACCGTAGAAAGCGATACCACCACCGTAGACTCGATTCTTTGGGCCGCTGATTGCGAAGACCCGGCAGAAAGAAGACAGATAGAACCAGACGACACGAGCTCCACCGTTTCCGAACGGTTCGATGACTCGAACATGATCATGACAAACTGGAGCCTCGATACAGCGGAGAGGGTGGCTTACAATCCCCTTTATGGGCTCGACCAGCCATTAGCTTCTTCGACTGCGAACAAACTGAAACTGGATCACGACTCAAAGGACTCGGGAATGTACTCTATCGATCCGTTGGATTTAGGAGACAGTAAGCAGCAGAATGGGTGTAAGCCATCGGGGAGTGGCGACTGGTCCAGTGATCAGATTCTGTCTTCCAATGGGAGGAGATATTTGGGCTTCAATGGGCATAAGTACCACACGTTCGGAGGAATAAAGAATTCTCAAAAATCCATCGACGAGTCCGACGAAGGCAATCTTGAAAATGAAGAGAACGATTACTCGAACGCCGAGGTTGCTGATTTCGCAAAATTGAAGTTCCAGACGTTCGGAGGGATCAAGAAGAGCAAGGGGGTGCCGACCTGCAGAAAGATCACGTTAAAATCATCCTCGAGGACTCAAAAGGGACTCAAGAACGCTAAGAGTTCCCAAAACGGTTCCGATTTGCAGAACGATGGAAACAGCAATCTCAGATTTATTGGACACTCTCATTGGTTAAGAGAGCATTATCCCGAAGATAATTATTCAACGTCGAAGTTATCGCAATCCTCGAACCGGCCTAAATCAAAGTCGAAAAGAAAGCAGTGTAGTAAATCTTACAGAAAACAAGCCAGAACGATTGGTTCCAAATCCGAGCATTGGTCTTCCTCCGATGATTGGCAGGACGATGATTGGAACGTCCCGGATAGAACGGTAATGGCGAAATTCCTGAAGGACGTTTCCAACAAGGAAAAATCGCGAAATTCCGAGAATCCTGCATACTTCTTTAATACCTCCAGAAGAAAGTTGTTTGCAGATTCCAGAAGGGTCAGGTGCCTAAACAAACATCGTTCGTCCGACGATAATGAAAGTCTAAAGCTAGAACCTCCGATTGTGCCTCAAGTCGTCGAAAGAAGTTTCGAGAGTTTGCGGGACCTTCGACTCGCTGGGAAGTCGAAGAAACTGAAGAGCCGCGAGTCGAAGAAAAAAGGAGTGACGAGTTTGAGCAACGTCACTATTTGGTGAACATGGAAGTCGCTCGAATTAATCTCTGTCCCCGAAAAAATGATCTGTCTCCGCTCGAATCTGTACAGTTTCCACGAGATACCTTTTCCTTAACGATACCCCAGTGCCATATTGCCAACGATGTTCCTTGTCCCGGAACGATTGGACAGAATTTATATTTTTCTACGAAGCGTGTAAACGTAACAAGTGAAAGTGTTCTTTAAGCATAAGAATGTCAGAGGATGTATATTTTATTTTTAAATATATTGTTTCACGACAATGTTTCGACCTTACTTGAAAGTGCATGGTATTCTTCTGGTGCAGGCTCTCGTACCTATCGATCGGTTCTTAACAAAAACGATCTCCGATTAAACGAACGTTAACCATTTCCCTCGCTCGCTGAGATCTGTAAATAAAAATTCTGTGGCTGTTTCTTGTAGATGCGCGCACGAGTAATGTCGACCTTCGTGCAAGCGAAACGAATCGATTCCTCACTCGATTGTATATAGTAGACCGTAGATCGTAGACAAAAACCGATAAATAACGAGGTCGGAACGTGGCCGAGCGTTCTGCGCGCTACGCGATCGATCCTGCGCTCGGTAAGTACCGTTTTCATGCGTTTATAAATCGATGCACCGGTGACTAACAACCAGCTCGAATACTAATACGGTAGTGCATGCAACGGTTGGAAGGAATCGTCGGCTGGAAGTGGTTTAGGCTCGTCAATGTAAAAAGACTGGCGCCAAGAAGAAACAAGGTGTCTGAATATTACTAACAGGTTTCTGTAGCTTTTGACTGGGAGGTCTGAACGTTGTTGTCACCGCGTCATTTTTCTTCCATCGCCAAAAAGCTACTCTTTCACTTTCTGCAAAACTGCTATTTTTCTTTCTTCTGTGAAATACATACTGTGCGTGACTCGCAAGGAAGTCTCGTGGAAGGAATGCGGGGCCGATTTGTCAGAGTGGAAGGGGCACGCCTAGTTTCACACGCTTTAGGGCTCTAGTGGGGACGAGCAAAGCGAGCGAGGGCCCGCCCCCATTTTCCTGTACTATCCCACGAGACTTGTTGGGAGACACGAACAGTACTTCTCTGCCGAAAAGCTATTTTTCTTCTTCACAAAAGAGCAATTTTCTTTCTCACGAAGGAGCTATCCATTTTCCCACATTATCGCAACATCCGTGTCACTCAATATTCTCCTAATTACTGCCTACTAGAGGACCCGAAAATGCTGGGTAACCGATGGTCAGGGCGAGTTGGTCGAGAGCCCATCCCGACCTGACATTTCCGGGTTCTCGCCCATCTGTACTATCGACCCTAAGTGCAACCCAATCCAGATCCAGAGGCTAGCAATCCCAAGAGGTCCATCGCGTGATCGCGCTTAAAATTGCTCGGGGTTTCTCTGTTGGGTGCAAAACTGACCCCACTAACAACCGCAAACTCCCATCGGAGACAGTGAAGCTGATCATTGCTGATGTGCGCGATCTTTAATTCTATTTGAATCGCTTTCTGTTCCAGGAGGACCCGCAGTACAAGGAGACCGAGTACCTAATGAACAAGAGCAACGATGTAAAGTCAAAAGTGGCGAAGTGGCAGAGAAACAACAGTCTGGAGAACAAATACCAGTCCTCGGTGCGAAACGACGAGGACACGAACGAGATAGAAAGGAGCAAAGGAGAAAGTCAGAAGACCTGGGAGGACCAGAAGATAGAGGAGATCTTGGAGAACGAGAGGAAGAATAGCAAGAACGAGATCAACGCGAAGCTGAACAACCAGGAAAATTACAACGGGATCGAGACCAAGAAGTCGAACTCGGAGGACAATCAGAAGAAGATCAAGAGGATCGATCTGAAGGCGTACGGGTTTGAGAACGAGTTCTGCGTGAACAAGACCACGAAGACGTCGTCCAGCCCGAGAGTGGTCAACAAATTGGACTTGAAGAGTTTCGGTTACGATGGCGGAATTCGACGAACACAGTCCAACATTCATCTCAACAGCATCTCGCACGACGATTTCAAGCCCAGGATCGGTAATAAATCGAACCTGTCCCGTCGCAATGGTTACGGAAACGATCGGGACGTGATACGGGCTCTAGATTCCGAAGACAGTAACCTGACCCAGAGTTCGGAAGCTTTGAACGAACTTAGGGACGAGATGTACAATGGCTTCGGATTGAAACCCGCCAAGTCGGTGCCGAATATCGCCAGATGTTTCTCGAACAATAGCAGCAATCAGGAGGACGACGAAGTCGAGAGTTATAATCAAAACTCGTGCACGGAGTTGGTAACGATCAAGAACGGGTCTGTCAGGAGTCTAGACAGCAGTAACAGCTTGGAGAAGAACGACGCGAAGAGCAACGTATCTTCCGTTGACGAATCGGAGATCGATACGGATAACTGTTCCGAGAAGGAGCAGAACCAACCAATGACTAATGGAAACAAGAAAATTTCGAGCAACGAAAACGCTGGTAATAAAGTGTTGCCGCTGCCGTCGGTCAGGAGACTGGCACAGGCGTTCAACAAACAGGCGGAACCTGCTCCCACACTCGTTCCGAAGGTAAGAGATCTTTAAAAATGTTTGCTATCTGAAATGTAAATTAATTTCTTGGTTAAATACCTGATCATATGTATACCCAAGTTATAATCTCGTTAAAAAGGCAATCGTACAACAGTAACACACACTGTACCCATGACATTTACCTGTCCCACAGCCCCGCCCCTTACGTAAAATATCGGGAATTAATTCTTGCAATAAGTCCTAAGCCCTCTGGAGTTAAAAATCTCCTATGGGAACCAATTCGAAAATCGATTAGAAGGTTCCCCAGTGCGCATTTGGACCATGTTGAAAAAAGAAATAATTAAAGTTAATGTAGATACAGCTGGATTATTCAAAAGTCTTTTAATAGACTTATGATATCCAAAATGTTAAAATTGCTCGCTCGGCTGAACAAAGTAATGTTGTCCTACCTATCCCACAGCCCCGCCCCTTTTTCTCTGTCACGCCCCTCATGTAAACTAACAAGGGAACATATTCAGATGCGAAAATCCGATTTTGATGAAACTTATGGGAGTTTATAGTTCTTTGAAAAATATTTGACACGTGTTTTTTTTTATCGGCAGACATCCACTTTGAAGGGGTGAAAACAGCCCTCAAAGTTGGGGGTCAAAACCATATTTTTTGAGATATCTCGGAAACCAGAGGTCGAAAAAATTTAAAATGTGTGTTTTTCAATGGGAAATGTACTCGCGCAAGAAAATTTTAACAAAAGTTTTTTGTTTAAACAATATATTAAAAATTTGATTTTTTTGCAGTTTCTATTATTTATTGGTAGTTCATTTTAATGTAAACTTGGGTGTGTGATCTTTGATGCAAAATAGGGGATACATGTTTCAGGATTTTCTTTTTTTTTGCCATTTAACAATAATTAAGCATAATGGAAGATAGTCTTGCACCTGGCGTGCGTAGGAAGGAATTCTGGCTTGTTTCATCGAAATATAAACATTTAGTATAAGCGTGTATAGTATTTTAAACAATACCACTGGGTTATGTGTCGTTTATTGTTTTATTAGTAGCTAAATAAGGTGGCGCAGTTAGCAGCGTGACGCGGTGCTAATTACCGCGGTGGAGTAAGGGTACCGACTTTTAAAGCCAATTCGCCTGTGAATTTCTGTATCCCTATTTTGGATCAAAGATCACACACACAAGTTTACATTAAAATGAACTACCAATAAATAAAAGAAACTGCAAAAAAAATCAAATTTTTAATATATTGTTTAAACAAAAAACTTTTGTTAAAATTTTCTTGCGCGAGTACATTTCCCATTGAAAAACACACAATTTAAAAAAAATTTAAATTTTTTCGACCTCTGGTTTCCGAGATATCTCAAAAAATATGGTTTTGACCCCCAACTTTGAGGGCTGTTTTCACCCCTTCAAAGTGGATGTCTGCCGATAAAAAAAAACACGTGTCAAATATTTTTCAAAGAACTATAAACTCCCATAAGTTTCATCAAAATCGGATTTTCGCATCTGAATATGTTCCCTTGTAAGCGGAGTTAAAACAAAAAATTTTGAAACAAGTCCATGTTTTCGCTATTCTCTTTTCAGGTAAATAAACCAACCACCGTGAACAAGGATAGATCGTCGACGCCAGAGATCCAAATAGTCGAAACTCCGAGGCAGATGCACAGTCTGACGGCCAGATCTCTTTCGAAACAATTTCGGGAGGGTCTTCGGCAGATTCCAAACAAAGTGACCTCCCCGCCGGCTAGTCACGTGACGATGGAACAGACCTACATACCGGAAAATCAAACGGAAGTGGTCCCGGCGAAATGCGAGAGCACGAGCACCGACACGAAGGTCATTTTGCCGGGGAAATTGAAGTCGAACATCATATTCTGGGAGCAAATGCAGAGGAAGAGTTGAATCGCTCGTGATGTTTATCCTACAGAGCGTGTTGCGGATAAGTCAGGAATTGTAATTAATTTGTAAGCATCCTGCCGAAGGATCCGAGGGGAATCGTTTAAATTCAGGCGACGTGGAGCAAATCCAGACAAGAAACTGGATGATTCGCATATTTTCTTTGCTGTCTGAAAAACGACCCGCGAAGCTCGATCGGTCAGCTGGATCAAAAGTGTGTAACACGGATTGGCATCCTTGCCACGAATGCAAGCGTGCGCAACACCGTTCGAAACAGAATCAATTAACTGTATGAAACAATGCCGGCACGATCGATAGACTCGTTATCCAGTGTAACATCAAAGGTAAAAGCATTTCGCGTTTTTGACGCGGTCACGTCCGTGCCAAATAATACCCGCTTGAGATTAGCCAAAGAAAATATGACAAGACGTCTGCATCGCAGAGCTCAAATTTGCAGTCGAAATTCTGCCCATTTTATTCTCTTTTTCTTTTTGATCGACTTGTATATGAAAATTATTGATGTACATAAAAAGATATAAATAATACATGTTTCACCGTCCGAGTGAGTCTATATAAATTTCTATTGGCAAAAATTTGTATAAATCACTTTCGAGAACCAGCGTGTAAGGAAACTGTCGTATTCCTGTATATTATTTATTATTTATTAATAACGAAATTTATGTGTATATAACGAGTTATCCCTTTGGTGAACAGAGACACTTCTTTTATCGAATACCAAAATTTTTAACGATTTTTGTGTTGCCTGTACACTAAACCTGTACTATATCGATATTATATAAATATATTGTTTATTATTTAAAAAAAAACAGTCTCGTTGTCTTACATCATACTTATAATATGTACTTCCACAGGATTTAGGTCCAAGGAGTTCGAACGATTCGTAAAAACTTTGAGTTTTATTCGAGCCTTTCGAAATACATCACTGGATCATATTGCATTTGAGTATTATTTAATCATAAAAATATATATTCTCCTAGATTTTACAATGTGTGTATCATACTACTTGTAGCTTTATAAAAAGATCACTTTCCGTGCATCGATGTAGACCACTGTCGCTTGAGCTGTCTTACAGTTTCTAACTATGTCCCCAGACATTTCGATAGAAACAGGATCATAAAACGCTTAATAATATATGCACCTGGTTTTGTGGAACGGTATATGCTCCAACTCGATGGCGTGTTCTCGCCTATAGTCCCACAAGAAGTGATCTATCAATATCGCATTAACGTCGGACTTTCTCATGTCTAGATTAGGGTAGCGCTCGATCAGGGATCTAACTTCGTCCTTTACCCTCTCGACAGCCTCTATCGAGCAACCACGAATCTCTATTTCATCGTCTCCTCCATTTTCTAATTCTACGTCTGAAAAAAAAAATATATATACACCAACTAACGGGCAAACTACTAGTTTGTATTACTTATTAATAGATTGCGGATGATTATGCAAAATAAAAATTGTCTATGTTCATTACAATGAACAGGAGCTAGATATACATTTATAGCGTATATTAATCATTTTAATAAGTCCAAAATAATGCAACAGTACTTTTAGATTCTTACATTATTTTCATTTGTTTGAATTTGATCCACTCAGTTTTGTCATAAATGTATAAAATCTGCAGTTCACTTATTAATTATTACTACTTATATATTATTCTATGTCTTCTAATTGATGTTTCTTATCACTAAAGCTAATTATCATGAGAAAATATTGTTGGTATACAGGGGCACGCTAGGTTTATGTTGGGATCATATCAGAGTAGGATTAAGTATAACTGTAACAAGCATAGAGCCCAGATTAAGGTTGGTAAAGACTGCGTGGAGATAAGGACAGCTTTATTTAGTCTCTAATTGGAAGAGGATTAAGTCACAATTGAATTCGTGAGTAGGTCTGAAAGCGAATTAACTCACACTTCCGTAGGAACTTAAACGACCATAATCGTTATCTTAACAAACACGGTAAACGGCTCCACTGAACAACTTACCACGCTGTAACCTGCTCATAAGCGGATTGCTATAACGCATCACACCGAAGTGCACAAGAACCTGAGGAACTCGATAATCAGCAAACATCGTCATATAGTCTATATCATGGAATTCACCCATCCCTGTTCCCTTGAAGCAAGCCCAAATATCGCTCACCAATATTTGAGCCCTTTTGTAGAAGCTGACTAAAAAGAATCAATTTATCATTTAGTTCTCCTACTGAAAACGGATTTGTCAGTTCAACACAGGTCACAAAAGTCAACACAGGTTGTCACAGGTACCTACTTTTGTCATCGTTCGCATTTCTTGCCCAATTAGTAGCCGCTATCCTCACAATTTTTAAGTCAGACATGATTTAACCACCCCCATTTGATAAAACCGCTAAAAATAAGAGAAACATTTGTATAACTATGGAAATTCAAGTTAGAGGAGTTAAATTACCCCTGTGTGACTACCTTTGAGACTGGTAAAGATAATAATTCACTGGGTGTCTCAACTAAATGGCAACCTGAATATAACAAATTTTTCCTTAAAATAATTTTTTACGAGACTTTAAGATTGCCAATATTTTTTTTAATAGAACCTTATGTACCTTTAGATATCCGCATAAAGCATAAAAAATAAATTCAACGACCTTATTAACCACAGCATTTCAATCGTTTGATTTTGAGATGTTTGCATTTGAAGATAATTAAAATTTCTTACAGTATATTTTAGATAGAACACGGCGTCTGTGAAACCTGTGTCGCTGATTTCAATGCAACCTGTTTATTATACATACCTCTATGACCCTCATAGTCTGCCTCATCCTGATAAGACTCAAATTCATTCACAACAAGTTTCATCAACTGCTCAGCTGAACACGAACATGATTTGATACACTCCGCAAAAGTACCTACAATCGAGTTAGATTTTATCATTGTGTCTAACGAGTACACAGTGTTCCTAACATAAAAAACCATCAGATGCACATTCCACTCGATGCAATCAGGAGAAAATGTTTTAACGTTGCATTGAGTAAAATGTACCCCTACAGTTTCTAGCTCTCTGCTTTAGAAACACCCTGTATGTGAACGTTAACGCCTAGTGAATTGAACTTGGAAATTGGTCCCCAAAAAGCAGGCTCAAACACACATATTTAGTGAATATTATTTACAAAGCGTTGGACCATCCAGTGTATAACTTTACGGTCTGAATCACAATTCAAGCCCTGCTTTTATATACATATTTTCTATCTTTTAAGAGGGACTTTTTAAACCCCCCTACCCCCTTGATATTCATATTTACGGAAAATTATTCACTGATTTCGCGAGGTCGGTAAAGTTCTGCACCAGATTCTTGTGGCTTAAGAGAGTATATACCTTTGTAAAATTTAAACAATTTAAAATTTTGTTATATACTTAAGAATTCAAAATGTTATGAGAAAATTTCTGGAACTAATTTAAAAAAGAAACTTTATAAGCTTCAATTTTTCAAATAAAAAATCCACCCAGTCATTTTCCGTCAAGGTATGTATCCCCTTAAATTATAGAATGATTGCAGGAAACGACATCAAGCCTGTACCTTGGTATTTCTCTAATAAAATTTTTCCAGCTTCTCTCAATGACTTAAATCTTTCGTCCAAAAGCGGTATACAACTAGTATGATCATCACCCCGAAATATTTTCTCGGCATCGGACCTTGTAATGCGAGAATAATACTTGGGGTCGGTTATAGGTATCCCCTCCTGTTCGAAGTAAATTAAAAAAGAAAACGTAATGTGAATATCCACTTAGAAAATGATGGATTGTGAAGTGAGATACACACGTGGACATGAAACTGTTCTTTTAAATGGGAACACATGGTTTGTAAACAAAAGACAACAGACTTTAAACGAACAATGCAATGACACATTGAATGCAGTAAAATCTTAATGTAATCACTATGTAAAATGGTATTGCGAATGCTTTTAATGTTTGTTCGTTTAATAGTATTAATTTCTGATCGATAAAATGAAATCAGGGTGCAAGAAATACACAAATGACATAACTGGTCTCAAAAAACCCACGTGAGTACTTCAATGATTAATTGAAATTTATTTTCATTATTACTTCCATCTTTTTTTACATTTTAAATAATTTTTGTACTTTATATTTATATTTTATACGTAAGCAATTTCCTTTATACGTGTACTAGAGGATTAGACAAGCTAGCAGAATCAATTCCTAAGCCAAAGGGAGCAATACCAAATTTTGGTTTGCCAAAATGGAAAGTAATGCCGTTAGAGTCAAAGATACCCATGGTCCCTGGGCCAGAAGGAGCATACAATTTCACCCGTCGTAAACTTGGAAAAGAATTATGGATCCGTGCAGCTGATGCAGATTTTAACTTAAGCGATCCATACTGCTACGAGATGGAACTAACTTACGATTCACTTCACGATAAACACTTGGTTCCTTACTTCTCTAGACCACGCATTATTCGACACCTGATAAAAGCTGGGCTTGTCACGAAGAATCTGGATGCTATGTGTTCCTTGCGTGATTACAATATGTATAGAAAATATTTGAGAAGAATACACTGTGATAGTATAAAAAAGGAGTTAAACAGAAGGTCCAAATGGACCACAGAGGAAAGAGCTATTCTGTACTCACAAGAGCAAGCAGGGAAAGAAGTGAGAAGGTAATACCAGGAACATATAGGTACATTGTATAATATGCATATGCATACTGATTAAATACAGTGTTATAAAAATTGTGTCAGATTCAAGAAAAGAGAAAGATTACTGGTATTGATAGGAGCAAGTATTAGAAAACGTGAACAAGCTCAGAAATTGAAACTTCAGCAGCAAAAAGAAAAGGAACAAAGAGACAAAGAGAGACTACAAACCCTGATGTTGAAGAGACAGGAAGAGAGACAATTACGTCATATCAAGAGTAAAGCAAAAGCTGAACTAATTCAACGAAAACAGAAAGCAGCAATGGAACACGAAAGGCGTAAAATAATTAATGTTCTGATAGAATGGACCAAAAAGGAACGTATACGCAAAAAAACTAGAGAAATGAGACTGGCCCAAGAAAGGGAAGAAAAACGTGAAAAATTGGAGAGAAAGTATACATTGCAGCAACATAAGACATCAGTATGGAACTATTAATATTTTTTATTGTATTTAAGGTGGCAAGAGAGACAAGAATTCCAAAAGAACCAAATGAAGAAGGAACAATTTTTGCTGAAATGCGTAGAAGACCAGCGAAAAAAATTTATAAAAGCCTACAATGAGAAAGTAGAGAAAGAAACAAAGAGGATGCAAAGTATATATTACGTAGTAAACATATATGAATATTTGTATATTTTAATATATATTTGCATATATGTATATTTTAATATACATGAATATATATATATATATATATATACCGTGATTTTAATATACATGAATACTCTGTTTGCAGAACTTCTGAAAAATATTAAAATTTTCATGAAATGTTACTTTGCAAGACATCATAGTGGCAGAGAGAGAGTTTGTTGTGAAGAAGAAACTGATGATGATGCGGTACAGATGTATATACACATTCAGTTGTTATTCATTCTATTAATAACATAAATTACATTATAGGATCAAACTGCGAGGTCGACCGTGACTCTAGGTGGCAAGAAAAGAGATAAGAAGGTAATGTCTATAATACCTCTTACCAAAGCAATAAAGTGAGAAGTAATATATGTATAACCAGATAACAACTTTATCTCAGGGACTACAATATCCCGATAAAGATGTTATCTCGCAACGAAGAAAACCAGACTCGACAAAACGATCTAAGAGAAGAAAAAGGGGAGCAAAGATAAAACAGGAAAAGAGAGGTAGAAAAGGAAAGAAAAAGAAAACACTCGTCCGTAGGAAAGGTGGTAAAAAGAAATTAAAAAGAAGGAAAAGTAGGAAACAAAGAAAGGAAGTAGATGAGGAAGAAAAAGTAGATTTAGAAACAACAAGAGAATCTGTATCCACCACGGATACGTCTCAAACAACAGTAACCCCCCCTCCCCCAGAAAGGTGTAGATGTAAAGCAATTAAGGAAAAACACAGTATGAAACACACAATTTGAACACAGTGATCTTAAAATTAACAAACAACAAAAAGCATTATGTGTGTTTAAGCAAAAGAGATTTTGTAATGAAGTTGTGTATTAAAATTATAAAAGTGTAATGACTCACATCGATAGCCCTCTTAATAGCAGAACACAATGCAAAATATCCACTCTGGCCATTAACAGTCCACCATTTTGAATCATTTTCGCTCCAAAAAGAATAATTCAATGTATCCAAAACGAATATCCAATCGACAGCCCTTGGATCATCTATACAAGGATGGTACTCGTGTTGTGAAAAATTATTCACGGATATTTTGTTAGTTTTGAGGCCTTCCAGAATCTGTAAAGATAGTTCATTGTTTACAACAATCTTTAAAAAAAAAAAAAACGTTTTCCATCATCCTTTCAAACTTATAGGAAAGGGAAACGGATTCGTTGACATATGTAATGAATTATTTGTATAAATGAGAAATACAATTCCAAAATAATGAAAGGTAAATATCGAAGATACTGAAAGATTACTCACCGTGCAGGCAAGATTTTTAACGCCTTCATCTTCGATAAAAACATTCTTTGACATTCTCGCTATCAGCTTCGCAGATTCCCTCGGCATTAAAGTCATCGTTGATAAGTGATCACAGTTCTCTTGACCAGTAATTAAAAATGAATATCAGAACAATTTTTAACCGGGTCTACTCTCCGTGATAGTCGACGCACTATGTATATGCGGTTGCCGTCACCAGAGTCTAAACCCGCGGAAGAACCAGTTTTCGTTCGGTCTGCGCATCGTCGCTCTAATTGGCGGAACTGCCACTCCCTTCCCACTGTACAGCAGGTCACGCGAGTTTCGCCACGTGACAGTGTCACGTGACCGGTGATCCGTGGCACATTAGCAACGGTCGCATTGTAAACAAACATGGCTCTGAATGTCAAAATTCGTGAGATCGGATTTTCGATCGTCTCCCAATAATTAAACGCATAGATTTTCGACTTGACATGACAGGAATGGTATTTTAGAATCTTGTAGCGCGTCGATGTAAGGTGAGCATTTTCACGTTTGAAGACACGTAAATAGTACTGCAAATGAATACCGTATGCGCACGATAGCACATGTATACCACACGTTGATATGTATATTTAGCTAACGAAAAAATGATTTTTGATGACATAAATTGCAAAAAAATAGTTTAAAAAATAATATGGAATCGATACGCTCCTCTTCTATCTCATTTCTCGCGCTAAAATGTACCATCTTCCGTGATACTGTAATATACATAGATAATATAAACGCACCCCGTGATAGTCTGTTTACATTATGCAAAGTACAAAAATAAAATTAACACATTGTCAATGTGTCTTTCTTTTTTTTTTTACCTTAATTGTTCTTCAATTGTATTACCTACATTCATTAATATTCATGTGTTTCACAGAATTATAAAATTAGAATTCATTGAGGGTTTGAATCTATCCCTTTTTCTACATTGAATCATGTAGCTTTTAAAAGTTGACAAGCAAAATATAAAGTGTCGTGTCACTTTATTTAATCAATCATAACATTTAATAATACATAATTTAACTGATAAATGTATTCTGGTTTAAGTTTTTACATAAGGACATGCGTTTCTTATTTTACGATACACTCGATTGTAGGTAATACCTAATTTTATTATCATAGGCATCTATTCTTCTGTAAAGTTTGATAAGATTCGAAACTTCAACGCTTCATTTGTAATTTACATACGTAACACAAATTACAATGTGGAAATAATATGCACGTTCATATTTACATATAAAATTTCATTATTGCGATATTTAGTATACTAATTTTTTTTTCTTTGTATCGTATCCCTGCATCTCTTTTAATTCTTTCTTTCCACAACTAATAAAATGATTTTTTTAGTCTTATATATTTAAATTGTGCATATAGTCTGCTCCAAAGATTTTTTTCCAAAAGTTATCAAATGGTATGGTTAAATAAAATATTTTGAATTACGATGTAACTTACAAAATATGAATAATATTACAAACATGTTTCGAATCCTAAAGACTGAGAAGTCAAATGGTAGTGTGCTTCGTCGCATTCATTCATTCAAATAACATATGTACATAATACCCCCTCAACATAAAGTGAACAGATTAAGGCTCCAGCAGGCTATAGGCTACATTCTACAATGTACAATGCATTATGTACTTTGTTAGTTTCCGTTTTCGCGTACATGTCTGGTTGTGTAATGTGTGGTAAGCGATAGCACCAAAAGATTTTTCTTTTCCTTTTTCAACATCATTACTCGATACAAATGACCCATACAACTACAGTATGATTAACACAGAAATTAAGTTGCAATGATTAACATTTATTTTATTCAATATTATTAAACTTTGCAACGTATCTGCCATAATAGACATTACTTATCGTAAAACAATACATCTTAACAAAAATGTATAAATTTATACTTTATGAAATATAAAGTTAGACAAAAATAGTAGGCCTTGCCCACCAATATTTGTTCAGAATTAAGTTTTCCCTTTGTATACTTTGTGTACTGAATGGTATGAACACGTAATGGTATTCTGTACCGGATTGTGAGTTGAAGATAGACATACCTATTCTGTTTGATATTACATATTTTGACATCACCTGTGGCCCCAGCATGCTATTATATTTGTACATAGCACGAAACCAGTACGGTAATATTCGTTTAAAGATGTACAAGATGTGTTATTGTGCTTTTTAAGTGTTACAAGGCTTATGTGTTAAAAGAGATTGTATTATTGTGCATCTAACGAATTGAAATTTTAATTCCCCCATTGATTCAAGTATTTTAACTCGATGATTTCATTAGGCTGACCGAACATGCACATGTTAGACAGCTATTTCCTTTCCACTGTGCAACATTTTTTATTATGCTATACCTTGACTGTTAACACCACGATATCGATGTAATTAAAGAAAGGTATTGAACCTTCTTGTTCGTTTTTTTTTTCTTGTTTACTATAAAGTTTCAACTTCAAACTGCGGCTGTAGTGAATTACATAGTACAGAAAACGGAGCAGAATAATACATTCACCCAAATTATCAAAAAGACAATAATCCCTATAAGTAATCATAATGGGTAAATTCAATAAATGCAACTCACCAGAAAGGTCTCTGTTAATTATTGCACGAGATCAGGAAAATATAGATTAGCTATTTTATATCTGTTCAATGCTAACAAAGTAGATTACTATCTCATTGATAAACTTTGAATGAATCCATTAAATGCATTAATGAATTCCAATATTCCACTCCCAAGTTTCAGATTCATATTTGATTTTTGCTAATAATTACAGATTTAACGTGGTTTGATTGACTAAATATAATTCTAATTAAAATGCTTACCAAAAGTAAGACCAAGGATCCCCGTTACCCCAAATTTGTATATTATTAAGTATTACGAATTTTACAAATAAACGTAACACGGATCCGTTGATTGAAGACAAACATGTAAATCAATATTTTCAATATCGAAAAAGCTTTCCGAGTTTTTCTAACGAGCTTATCAAATCTACTATATGTGAAATCAGTTATGACAAAACATTTGCTGAAAAGTTCCTTTAAAATAAAATACGTGGTAGTAAATGTACGTTTTGAGCAGTTAGAAGTCGTTAATATAGAACTTAGTGAACAAAGAAAGCAGTGTATAGCAATACTCTCTTCTCCTGTTCTGTTAAGTAGTATACGACTATGAAGATGTTCCTTTTTTATTGCTTGAATTCTTGCAATAAAATACATTAAGGGGTCCAGAGGAACCTTGAGTGGCATGCATGAGTTCCAGTCAAACACCTTTAACCAAACATTATTATAGCATTGTTACATTTGCTCCCATGCACATCACACCTCCAGACTTCACCCATGCAGCAAAATGCGCTTTTTAATTATTTCTCTTAATATTATATAAAAAAATCTATTTCTATTGACTTTTAAGCTCTTTGCCAATACTGTACGATACAATTTTGTTCCAGTCAATTTTCGTTCGCATAACGGGTAACTGCCTTCGCAAGGCCTTGAAGGTTGTGTCAGACATTGTTTGGTAGTTTTCCGAAATCGCAGTCTGATAGTCATTTTCTGATTCCTCAACAAGACGTATTAACTCCTTCGCTGTTTGTTTTTCATTCGAGATTGGTAAGCTTTCTTTTACTTCTTTGCTACTGACCAGCTGTACATTTCCATCTTCATAGTAATGAACTTGTACTTTAAGGCTACCTCTTAATTCCGCATTTCCTGAACTCGGACTAAAACTTACAGTCCATACAGAACGCCAACGACCGTTCCAAAAATTTTTAGGTTGAAATTGATGATCTTCTATGCAAGCTGTTAATGTGATGTTACCTGTACAGAAGCAAACACCATTGAGTATATTTGTAGTACTGTTGAGTATATTTGACACTGAAGGATATCTATATTAGAAGATAATAATACCTCCTTGACTTTTGCCAAAAATTGAACATGCACCATGTCTATAGTGGCTTTGAGTATAAGTTGTTATTTCATCCTGAAGGGCCGACCTCCATGGTTCGGCTACAGGATCTGGTTCATACGGTTCATAGTCTTGCGCCTCCTTCCTAAGATGATCGTATTTAAAACTCTGCTTACTACGAGCATCGTAAAACCTTTGTCCACCTAGATCATTGTGTTCTGTTATAAGTGCAGGATACTCGCTGCCTTCAATCTGAAGTCAAACAAAGAAGAAGTTTGCGAATGTAGTAAAACATTCTTGAGTTACCGCGTAACATTTACCCACAGAATGTATCTTTGAACAGATCTTCGGTGTCTAACCTTAACTGAATTGAACCGATTCAACGGAGAAGTGCACGCAGCTCTCCAAAGTAGCAAAACGAATCAACACAAAATCGCGAGGAAAGAAATTCAAAAATCGATTCAGAATATTTTCTTTGAAAAAATCACCAAGAAGTGTAACTAAAATTAACCCTACAGCGCCATACGATTTCGATCGAAATATCACGGCGATTTTCACGGTGGAACTTCCTCGTACCAAGTTGACGATATTTTAAGTAAACAATCACACTAGCCAGATGAACATTATCGCGCTCCAATTTCACTATAAAGTCAACGTCACCTGTCGAAATCCCGGACGCGTGTCGCCCGATTAGGAACTGTACTGGATCTTGAAATTTGATCCCGCGCGTGCCTCGGATACCCCGATCCACGATTTCCACAAATACGAGACAACACCGCGGATACTATCATAAAAAATCGTAGAAGATCGCCAGAGAGGTCGATGATGTACCTTAACAGGCGTGAGCTGATCCTTGTTATATTGAGCAAAAGCCCCGGACGCACCCTCCTTCAACAGGTTGTCGTTGTTCAACAAGACCCTCACATCATTGAAAACCTCGTTGAATTCACCCGGTGGCGAGTGTAGTATAAAGTCCGAAACTATTCGTACTTTTTCTTGATCAGGAATCACATCTCCGTCCGCCGCCATCTTACCTTTCCACTGGCACGCACACTCCGCGATGTCAAACCAAGGTTAGTGCAGTGCAGGTTGTACCGGCGTATCGAAGCACTGCCCCATATACCCGGTGACGCATCACAAACGGGACACGTAATCCATGATTGACTTCAGAAATCACAGTTTTCCTTGTTCTTGATTTCCTCAAAATAATGTTTACTCTATAAACGTTCGTAACATACAAAAGAAATATTTTTAAACAACTTCATATCGCACGTATCTTTCGTAGATGCCACGAAGGTGCTCACGAAACTGCAATTATATGTATACTTTACACATTAAAATTTATATAAATTGTATGTAACAGCCATTGCATGCGCTATGAAACGAATGTATAAAACGTATAGTCTGTCTGTATCGCGTGAAAAGATAGATGCAGCTTTGTATTGTGTTTACTACAAACAATTATAGATGGTGCTTGTAATAGGAGTGTGTATACCAGAATAATACTTTATGATTTATTCGGTATCGTTTTGCTTAAATTCGAGAAATTTTAGGGAATGACATTTTGATAAGAGGGAGAATAAGAGGATGAAATCTCGATGGTTCCTGACGAGAATTATCGGTGCCCAAGACAACCACTGTGTTCAACGAACCTTGGCGAGCATAACCCTCGAATAGCATTCGTGGTCTCTCGTGCTCGTTCTCAGCCAGGCGTGGTTCTTGTGCTGGCCGATATCGCGTTTTATCAGGATATTTCTGTCCACGTCCGTGTAAAGTACCGACCGCACGGGGGAATCATGCTTTCCATTGAAAGTTCGCCGCCGGGTATCTCGGTTTGCCCGCCAAAATTTGAACGGCTCTCGAAACGAAAAAGAAAAGGGGTTCGAGTTCGAGGCGAGATCGTACCGCGCATTCGCGCCCGAGATACGTGGACTACCATATATGGCAATCTAACCGTTCATTCAACTCGAAATCTGAAATATTTTAAGTCCACCAGTACGCGGACTTGTTTGCAAAGTTCAATGGCCGAACGTTGACAAATTATGAGAGTAGCCGTAAAGTCAGGTAATTATTATTCGTTTCGCCGAGTTGACCGTGTAACTCTATTTCGCAGAAACGGCACGCGAAAATAGTATAATTTTAAATACATGGCGGACGATCCAAATCGAGACATTTTGCCTGTGAAGGAAGGCTCCTGTGCGGATACTTCGAGAAGTAGCATAGGTCTGTACAATAATGCTAGCTGAATTATTTAATTGGAAAAGTACAGCGTTCAATTCGGCACTAATCGAGAAAAACAATTGTAGAGCACAGGGAACGGCATCCGGTTTACAAACTCGACCGTTATGAACTGGAGGACAAGTATTTACGTATGCTCGACGAAGTTAAAAGTTTGAAGAAACTGTCACATTGTCAGGAAGACAAGCTCAAACGGTTGGCGACAAAGTTGATGAGAGTGGTTGCCAATCCACGACCACCGATGGTCTGTTCGAACGCTTACGATGATAAGAGTCGATTAATATCTCTTGAACTCGAAAACGCTAAGGTACTTGAGTACCGTACTTTAAAAAATTATCGTTCCGCATAGATTATTTGTGAATTGTAATAATGATAAAAACTTTGTTAACCCTTTGCACTCGAAGCTATTTTAACTCCAAAACGAATCATTTCTTCCGCCCTAGAATGTTTCCCTTCAGTATATTTTTTTCATGTTATACATACGCAAAATACTACAACTAACTCGTAAAATACCCGAATGTTTAGTAATTTGTTAAATACAAACAAATTTAATAATGTAAAAAATATTTTAAATAATGATACAGCAATTTTTAGTTGTGCCTCACAGTCACCGTTCGAGTGCTACGGGTTAAGAATATAATCGCTCGGATAAATGACATAAAATGGGCACGACCCTATCGGTGTTTCAGCTGAAAGATAAAAACACGGTGCTGAGGAATCAACTGTTGAGTCACACGATACACGGTAGGTCGTCGTCGAGAACCCGTAATCCCCATACGAGGCCGTCGTCCGCGCGCACGTAAGTGCATAGCGTCGTATTACAAGCGATCCGAGGCAATCTATGATTCACAGCGCGCGCATCGCGATAGATCACTGAGTCGTGATCCTTGTTTTAGATCTAGTCAAAGCGACACCAGCCGCACCAAGATACCCTCCTGTCATTGTGTCGGTCGGGCCGGCAATGACGAAGATTTCAACGAGTCACGTCATAAAATTGAGGTTCCAGGATCAATTTTAATTCTCTCGTTATTATATCAGATGTACAAAAGTAAAATCAGCTTAACCATTTCGCGACCACAGACGAGTTATCTCGCGACCAACTTATAAACTTGTTCGCGAGATAACTCGTCTGTGGCATAGTGCAAGCGACATTGCGTCGCGAGATAACTCGTCTGTGGCACAGCGTAAGCGACATTGCGTCGCAAGAAAACTCGTCTGTGGTTATCGTACTGTTATGCCGCAGGAAGGGGTACATGAAGAGAAGCCTCGAATAAACTCTAAAGTCTTCCAGTACAACTTAGGTTTATTTGGGAATAGGTCGCCAAGCAAAAATACAAAGCGATTTTGTACAAGACGAATAACTTAATAATACGCGAGTCGACTGACGGGTTACTTGTAACTTCTTCTCTCTCTGTCTGACTGTCTCGCATAACAGTACGCACAGTGTTTCGTCTCGAGATAACTCGTCCGTGGTCGCGAAGTGGTTAAACTTGTGAAACTGAAAGCCTCATTATTGGTGAACATATCCAGCAAAATTTTGTATAAATATTCACATAATTGCGAAAGTTATTTTGAATAAAGAATTGAATGAAGAATTCGCGTCACGGTAAAAAGTATTGGTTTTTTCGAACGTGAATCTGTACGGCAGATCTTCTTTTTGTACGCTCAATAATTATCTCATGGATATTTTTGGAGGAAACGAACATAAAGATGAATGTGAACTGTCAAGACGCGTAGGTGTTAAGCGTTGAATTTCTCGAACAGGAACTAGAGAATCAAAAGAGCGAGATGGCCAATCGCATAGCGGAGATGGAGAAAGAGCTCTCGGAACGCGAAATCAACAACCAGAAGGAGAAAGTCGCGGAGAATGTCGAGTACATTAGGCGCTGGCGGCAAATGAAGCAGATGAACGATAAACTAATAGCCGTCGAGAACACGAACGAGTCGTTGAACGGGAAAACCAACGATCTGAAGAGGATGCTTGAGGAAGAGAAAAAGTATGCTCAACGTCTCTCACAATATTCACAAGTACAGTTTCCAGCCGCCCGTTCTACTAGACATTTTTTTTTTCTTGCTCCAATGACACCCTGTGTCGCCAGACTGGGGGAATTAAGGGGAATTGTTACCTTCTCTTTGTTTGATTAGTCATGTGCCATTGTGACATATACACGACAGAGACAAAACGCGTCATGTGACCGGGCCACGGCGGAAGTCTGGGATGCTCACCTGCTCACCATCGAGGAATAGGGGAAAGGAGTCATAGAAGAGGGATAAAGTAGAGTGGGAGACAAATCTTGATCTGGCGACACCGATGACACTCCTATTCCCATGCTTTTCGAATTTTATCAAAGAATTGTCAAGCATTCAATTTTCCTCTGCATCAAATAAATTGTATTCATCGTTGGCTACTTATGTTTGATTGTTGGGTGTGTAATATATAAGATAATCTATTAGGTCACCGCACAAGCCGTGTTGTTTTTCAACGAATACTTCTTAACACGTTGTCTGCCCCAGTGATCATCGACGATCGACACTATTGATTTACTTAAAAACAATTGTCATGAAATTAATGGCACTAACTATTTAATTATTCGTTCCGAGATAAATTATAGTGTAAGGTGCAAACTTCATTGTCAAGTAACTAATAACAGTTATTAATAACTCTGATCGCAAGAAAAATCTACGCGGCAGTCAACGTGTTAAAAGACATAGGAAAAGATTTCTAGAAAAGTGAGTTTAAGTCAAACGAGATGACTTATGAGATGACCTAAATTATACGGAATTATTGTAACAATGCAAATAGGAACAACGAAGAAGCAGCGTTGGAGCTTACGAAGGAACGGAAGCGGTCGGCGGAATTGAACGACGAGATATTGAAGTTGAAGAATTACGAGCTTACCTTGCGAGAGAAGGAAGAAGAGATAAGGAATCTGATGAGCGAGAAAAAGATACTGCAACAGCATAACGACGAATTGATAGCGCTCAGCTCGAAGAGAAGCGACGTCGAGGTCGAGAACGCAGAACTGAAGAAGAAGATCAGCGCGCAGCGGCAGGATCAAGAAAGTTTGCGAACAGCTTATAATAGCGAGCAGGCTAACATTACGGCTTTGCAGGCCTCGAACGAGCAGCTGTTTGCGAAGCTTCAGGAGCTTCAAAAGACCGTAGACAGTTTAACGTCACAGTTAACGGTCAGTTTGCCATTTTTTTTAATTGACAAATAGACTGCGGAATTCATGCATTTGTGACAGAGATAAGCTAGCGCACTTTAAAACGGTACGAAGATTAGAAGAATTTGAGAATGCCAATATATTATTCTCAAATTGTTAAGATCCTCGGAGAAGGAAAGAATCTTCTACATGGCTACTGTTCTTTGCAATTGATGCAGACAATTTTTATTGTATATAAAGAGCCGCAGTCTATTGATAAACAGCGAATAGAAACATACGATTTATTAAGGGGTTCTATACACTTGTAAACCTTGAAGAAAAACGATTTTCAAAAAATGCTTACATGCTGTGCACGTATATTACACAAAGTCTCTACACGTATACTTTTTTCGTAAAAAAACCAAATTTTAACTTTAAAGAGCCGCCATTGTGTTCCGAATCAATATTTCACAAAACCGAACTAACTTTCTTTTGATTTTTTTATTTCAGACAATTTGATTTTTAGTAGTATTGCTCACCGCAAAACGACTTTTTAAAGAAGGATCTCGGAATGTCGGCTATACCTTCGTTATAAATGAATATTTTTCTCTAAAAAAATTACTAAATATATTGAAAATGTTACTCTTTTGTATGTTAATCTTTAGAAACAAGTATATGATTTCGTTTATTTTTTTCTTGAAATTGTGACAAACCGATTATTTAAGTACTTACAAGTGTGTATAACCCCTTAAGAGAGCTACGTTGTAAATGTGTTTCGGTGGATGAATGAGGATAAAATATGTTACAGTCGTGCAAAAAACAAGCCGAGAAACAGGAAACGACGAAAGCAATGCAGATACGAGCGGAGCGGACAGATAAGATGATGACTAATAGAGATCCGCACGATGTGTCTGCCAGTGAAATACTGTGGTGCAACAAGTGTTGCGGACTGACTGCGGCGGAGGGAAGAACATATCGCGGAGAGAAGATCTACGCAGCTGCGAAGATCTCTGTCTTCCAACCTGTACACAAACAGGTGCAAACAGAGTATATGCAAATAGTCATCCCGGATAAAAAAGATCAAGGGACGTCTGTGATGACACCCGTGAAGGGGAAAATAGGGAAGGAAGAACGAACGTCCGGCAAGACATCCGGAAAGGTGGCGGTACCAAAGAGACCTTTAACTCCGAAGAAAATGTTGAAACTACTGGACCAGGCTCAGATGCCCAGCAATGTCAAATATGACATGTTGGACCGGAACCAGAGGCACAGGCAAGTTGTCTCCCTTGAAAAGCTGCTCTTCGGCGACACTAGCTGCTGACAAACGCTGTCAGCCGTTAGTTAATGTTGTTTTCTCTTCCGAAAGATGAGCGACAATGACATTATAATGACACTAGTGCTAGAATCTGGGAGCTTTCAGTTTTGTATCTAAGGGATATTTCGTATGCTAACAAGAAAGATAGAATAAGATTATATTTAATAAGATTTAGATTAATTAGGCTACATTATAAAACGATGTCGTTCTTGATTTTAATTTAGTCCATTGTTAAGAATTCGTGTTACGTAAGGTTTTTTTTTTAATATTTTACTCATCCATATGAGTTAGCGTTACTTTGCGTTGTAATATATTTCCATATTACAATAATAACAACTGCTGAACATACTAAATCGCCTGATGTTTACTGTCCACATGAAATTTGTAAGATATTTAAAAATGTCCCTGATGTATTCGTTCCAGAAATTACCGACAAATTATGTTGCAGCGATGCAGAAACACGCGTTCAAGGATTTCCAGCTTTCCAATCCCAATCCGAACACCAGAATTTCGATGCGTATCCCACCAAGTGCCAATTACCCGATACCGATAAAATGTTGTCTGTTTTATTTAATGTTTTCAAAGAGCTTTCTTTGTCGGCCAAAGTGCTCGACGAAGCTGCCAGTCTGTATCGTCCGACGATAAGAGACGATCAACCTGACGGTAACAATATCGATGTGACGGGCACTCGAGTCCTAAAAGGATGCCCGGCCATGACCCACCCATATGGAAAGAGCAGAAGAGCTGGTTGTAGTTCAAAGAAATATTGTACCAACGTATCCGGTAGACTACGCCAAGGTAAATCGAAGAGAAAAGTATTGTTTCCGTGTACGAAGAGTACCATAGAGATTACGAAACGTACGGAGACCGGTGATTGCACCTGCAACAACGCACTTGGATGCAGTAATCGCTTCGATTGCGATCGTGGTTGCTGTAACGGTGGTCCCCTCAAGAGAAACATTTCTAGAGAACATATCATGAATAACCATAATCAATATGACCTGCCACCAATTGCAACGACAAATAGCACTGAACCTGTCCCTACAGTTCAGAGTAACGGGCAGACAGGGGTTGACGCGACGTCCCCAACACGGTAAAGAACGGTCTTCGATAAGCGTTTTACGTAGGGAAAAATGGTAACGTGAAGGTGAAATGATTATTCTTTTGAAGCAAGCTGCAGGATGAGGTTAGAATGGGGTCGTACAGGTCGAGAGACATCAGCAACGGGCATTCGGGAATGAATAGTGAAGAATTGGACGATGCAGCCACGTTGCAGGAGTACATGACTGAGCTGGATAGGTATAAACAGCTGGTAGACAAGAATACCTCCAGTACTGGCTCTTGCAGAAATCCCGTAAGAGAATGCGTTTCCTAACGTAATTAAGGCTCCGGCTGGAAAGCTGAAAGATAGATAATAAAAGGAATATCTAGGTGAAGGCGATAGCGAAAGTCCTGGATCCTTTGCGACGCTCCGAAATATCCACCGCAGAATCTCAGTGTAGTACGAATTGTTCTAGAGAATGCATTGATTCCGTCAGTTCGCTATCCGACACATTTCCTATGGTGATCCCCGATGGCCAGGGCCTGATGGAGCTGCATATCACGTCCCTGCAACTGTTTACGAGCGTTAGTATCGTAGAAACGCGATGACCATGGCTTTAGCGGTAAAAGTAATTTTTTGATCGAATACATCCAGGCGAAACAAATCCTTTTTCATGAAACTGATTCGCACAACGTCTCCGTATTCGTATGCTGGGACATATTGGACCAAGAGACAGTCTGCACGCCCACGCTAAAATGTCCCGAATTGAACTTCAATTTTTCCATCGTCTACCGTATCCCCGATCTTTTCTGTTTCTTCAACTATGTCTTCACGGAGCTCGTGGTGTTCCAAGTGAACGTCCACTGCGACGACAGAGTCAGCTGCTCGGCAGCATCAGGGAAACTCAGCATCAAGGATATTTTGGACTATCCCCAAAACAAGCTCCACTATGTCGCACCGATGTACAGCGTGTTCCCTTGCTCGTTAGGCTCGAACTTCGGACAATTATCATTGTGGGTCAGACTTAGCTGCGACGTCAAGCAGGTCGAAGCGTTCAAAAGGAAACAAAACATACTGGTGCAGCCGGATTCGGGGACAGTGGATCCGGGGCCAAGGGATCCGACTTGGAGCCCCCAAGTGCCCCTATCAATCTCGTCAGATCCCAAGACAGTGTCGGATTTGGCTTCAGTGCACAGACAGTCGCAAGATGGCTTCACGTACGATGAAACCAGGAAAGCGTTATGTCCAGACACGTCTTACCTGAGTACTAGTAAAACGGCGACAATCACCTCATTGTTATACTCTAGGCATGAAAAAAGGAAGTCGGCCCAAATTCGTATAAATTCAAATTTACTTGTAAAGGTATTGGAATAACTTCAATTTTCGAAATAGTTGCTGTTACTATTTATACTACACCCTGTGTTAACATGCGGATATCGTGACAAAAACTTGTCCAACTTTCGAAAAGGGTGTAGCTGGACAAGGTGGTCGAATGTGCCCTCAAACGAAATTAATCTTTCTTCATATCATCCGATAAGGCTCTAAAAAAAAACCCCCCTCTGTGGCAAGTTTAAAGTTACAGAGGGTTTTATCGAATAATACGAAGAAAAATCAATTTGGTCTGGGGGCACATTTGGCCATAGTGTACATCTACACCCTTTCTTTTCTTCTTGCATCGACGAAAACGAGCGATAAACTAACGCGGCCATGTTTGTCAACAAGTGCGGGTGAAATTTCCGGCCCAGCATTTTTCGCGAACAAAATCTATGAATCTGCGCAGCCGGCTTTCTTTTCATATACCCAGTAGTAATGTCAAGTTGCATGCACCAACTGAATGGAAACGTTTTATTCAAAGATGGTTCGTATCAAACGGATCAGCCAGAGATGATAAAACCGCCTGACTTCGACGATCAGTTTACCAGGATGAAAGAGAGCGAATCGAAGTTCCTTGTGACTGGTTCGTCCATGCTCCAAAAGGATGTGACAGGAGTTAGCGATATAAATGGGGAAAGGCCGACTGACCTGGACGATGTGTAGTCGATTCGTAATTCTGCATCGTGTTTTCGATATTGTTGTTTTAATCATTGAAAGACACATTCCCGTTTAGTGATGTAACCAAAGGCATGTTGGACGATGAAGAGCCCTCTGTATCGCAAAGCATCAAAGAGTTCAATAAACTCTTGACGAAAGAGCACAGCAAGCTGACTATCGCCAGCAAGGATGACTCCGACGAGTCGATGCGGGAGATGAACAATGTTCTCAGGGAAAGAAACTGGCAGCAGTACCGGAAACGAAGTTTTGTTACGTACAACAAGCTCAGTAATTTCAACATTGTGATTCACGTTCTCCGTCATTCGAGAGTGAATGGTTGCTTGTCATTAGACTGCGAATGCAAATGTGAATTCACGACAAGATTGATTGCATAAAAATTTACGTCCTTTATTAACTGTAATGTTCAATTGTGCACGAATGGCAGACCTCATGGGGTTCGAAATTTCTATTTTGACATGTTTTTCATTAACATTCACACTCCAATTATAAGCGACACCAAACTTTCGATTGACATTGTAGGATCGTAAGCAACATTATTTTGTTTAAGAAATGAAATTGCAGAGGAAACTGAAGAACGGTACGGCAAAGACAGTGATGAGGACGAGGTTTTGGAGACCGAAGTACGAATTCCAATGTTTCGAGACCGTTTTAGTCCATGTTCCAACAGCGTTCGTTTGCTTGTTATAGTTTGTGGAGCGTGACACGATTGTCATTGAGATCATGAACGTAATTCTGTTCCCAAAATGTTCGGTCATGACGAACCCTGATATACAGCTGCTGTACGTTGAGTATTGCTTCCTGGGACATTGCGGAGCCGATATGGAGACGGTCTCGGTGAAAAAGCCTACTCCACCTGATCAAAAGTTGACGTATCATTTTCGGAAAAGTAATTTTCAGGAACAAAGTTGTCGAGTCACTGTTTGCACTGAAAGAAAGGAGTAATAACTTAAATTGCAGAGTTCCATGTGGACTCGGAAAGACATTTGATGCAGGACAGCATTTTAAGGGCGATGCTGACTGAGACTGCGAATCCGAAAATAAAGTTCATTGTCGTCTGCGAGCCCATTCCAGAAGAAACAGAGTCGAAGGAGTGCATAGAAGTTGGGTAAGGGGAAAGCAAACTTTCCACAAACCTATTGACAATTTAAAGAAAACTTGGATCGTAATCGCAGGTATGCATACTTTAACATGAGAGAATATGCGTTGGGGAAAGGTGAAAAGGTCTCGTCCATTCCGATATACACTCCAAACGAGACGGAACAAATTGGTTTGTTAAAGGTAGAGAGAACGTTTCGATTAAGCTCTACGCTACACTTCATCCTAATTAATTACTGCAGATCTTAGTGCTGGGTCTTGATACGATACGCCAGCGTATGGAAACAATCGATTCCGACTAGTCGATTGTTCAGAATTGTGTCGCCGTGAACGGAAAACTGAAAATTTTTGCTGTGTCCGACGTTATGTCGCTTGTGAACGGAAAACTGAAAATTTGTGCTGTGTCCAACAATCGATTAAAAATTACATAGAGACATTACAAGAAAAGTCGAAGTTTATTAGAAACTACTTACATCATAGTATAAAAATAGTCTACAGTGTACTCGCGTACGCGTTACTATAGGCTGTGCTGTAAGATTCTTATTAGCGTTTCTTTGTTGACCAGTTCCACCGTTCGAGTCTGGCGCCGTGTGATGCAGTGTCCGTTTCCAGAGAATTCCTCCGCGTCATACGGATTCCGATGATAAAAACCAACTAGCTCCTTTTCTTTTTGTGCGTCGCCGTTGCGTTTTTCGACAGGGTCGCGTTATGCGTCCCCCCGGAGAGTTTCGATTTCCGAAATATATCGTTGAAGACGCTGGTTGCCACCTGAAACTCCCCGCAATCCTTCGGTGAACGAGCAACCGACCAGACCCCTGCTATGGTCTCGACTCCCTGACACACTCTGCATGCACCTAAACATTGTTTCTCGCATCAGCATGTACGAATCGCTTTCCGCATACTAGAGCTACCGAGCTCTAAACAAAACTGATCTATAATATCATTGTAATGATAACAGGATTGAATTTAGTCGGATTTCATAGGATATTTATGGTAATACCTACTCGAACAAAGAAGTACATATTTGGGTTTTAAGAGAATCAACAACATACATATTTGGTAGATTCTGTTCGATTTTTTCTGTGAATTGTCTGGACGTTTGTTATAATGCAAGCCTATGAGATTGACGTGATGACAATTTACAAAAAAATTGAACGCTCGTAAAACAAACACCGTAGCGTACCGACAAACACTGCTATGGAGTTGGTAGTGTTGTCAATGGCCGTGAGAGTGAAGGGTAAGCCACTCTTAAACGGTGCATAGCCGGAAACGTTCCAAGTTCCGTTGCGCAGGCTTTCGTGGAAACGCGGAGAACCGATGTTCAAGAGCGTCACGATTATGCTACTATTCACGACCTTCATGTCCAACTTTACGCCCGCCTGAGCCGTTGACCAGGACCCTGACAAACGGCAAGGTAAGCCTAAAAATATCGCTTGTTTCACATACCGAGGGTGGGTGGGAGGGGGGGAGCGAAGTTGCAGACCGCGAAACCTCTCAAAAAGCTTTCGCGTTTACGTTTGTAAATTAACCCAACGTTACCTTTGTTCTTGGTGTTCTTCGAGCCGTTCAACTTCAACCCCTCTAGCTCCTCCATGATCGTGCTTAGCAGCTGACCAGCGATTTCTTTAGTAGCGTGTACCGTGTTGGAAATATTCGTGTTTCTCTCACCTTCTGATAACGAGAACAAGTTACTACTTTGTGATTCGTTCTTACAATTAGACAACTGTCTTCTACGCTGGTGCCCTCGTCTTTTAATATTACCGTCTTTGCCATTCCATGCTAGCTGAGTGTCGTCTAACGGACTCTCTTTGTCGCAACTGGGATTCGTTAAATCATGGTCCACCGGTTGATCGTGTGGTTCGAGATGGGACAATGGCGGGACGTTCGCATTATCCGGCACATTGTTTTGATAAATCGGATTAACGCTAGTTTCTACGTTCGAATTCGACGTATCCACGTGCACATCGATCCCTAGAGACTCTAGAACCTTTCCCAGCGGTTGGTCCATCGCGATCGGCATGTTCACCGAGGGTATATTATTATTATCGTGCACCGGAAGAGTTTGTACATTGTAATCGTTCGAATTCATCTGCGAATGACCAATATTTCCGTTCACATTCGGGATCGTTCCCAACTGAGGCTGACTATATACATTCTGATCAATATTGTTCATGTGTTGCAAACTCGTCCCGCACTGTTGATAATTGTTCGAATTTTGTAAGTCGAGAGCAGGTAACTTGTGAGACACTTGAGGAATCTCCGGAACTGCATCTGCGCTGTGACAATCTGTTCGAGGGTTAGCCACGTCTAGAAGCTTGTCAGATGAACCCAGAAAGTTGAATTGTCCGTTATTTTGCGGGACAACCACGGCTCGTTGATGCTCTTCATTTATTAGGGTCGCATCGGACACGTCGAATGCGTTCCGAGGTTCGAGAACATTGAAGTTTTCGACAACTCCCGGCGCTTCCTCGGTGCTAAAAGCGTACGCTAAATTTTCGTTTCGACCGTCGTGAGGTATGCGACTCGGCTCATAGTACAGCGAAGAGTCGTCGGCTCCGAGAAGTCGATTCTTCCGGTTTAACGTCGCGCGACTTTCGATCGGGGGATACTGCTGAAAACCATTGAAAGAATTCACGGGATAATCAACGTTCCTAAAATCTTTGTTAAGAGTAGCCCGATAATATGGTCGGATAGCGTTATCGATTCGATTGTCGGATCGATAGGATGTGGCGTTTAGAATCTGCCGTATAAATCTGTCGTTCGAGTTCGTCGTTTCTGCCACACGCACTGGAATTTTGTTCGCCACTATATCTTGGAGAACATCGTCTTCGCTGTAATAATCCGAATATTCTGCTCCTTGATCGCCGGTAGATTCTTTCGAAGGGTCTCCGGTAGTAGTCTTCATGAGACGCTGGATCATGTTCTCGGTCTCGCGCAACTTCGCGGAACCCTCGTCCTCGTCCTCGTTTTTAACCAACGAGACCGTGGACCTGTCGTTCAGTGACGTCGAGAAGTCAACGTAATCGGTGTCGTCTGTGCTGACGCCGGTAATTTTGTTAGTGGACATCGAGCCTGAATGTTCGCTCTTCGCGCGAGACTTATTAACGGTCGCCTGGTTGTGTTTGCTGTTCGAATTTTCGTTTCCGGACAATCTCTTTGCGTTAACTTTCCCTCCGTTACTCAACGTTCTCTAATCAAAGGAACATTTTTCAAGCATTTATCTGATGCTTGGCAAACATCGCGACAACAGAGCGCGGGGAATCAAAAATATGCAGAACGAAGCTTACCTACCTTTGCGGACCCCCTTCTCGGCCAACCAGAGCGTTCTTTTCTGTGACGTCGATGATGCCTGCACAGAAAATCCATTTTGCATGATTAAAATCCTCGTTCTGCAAGAATAATTGCGAGAAAAAACTGTCGTTTCGAGGCAAAACATTTCAACAAGTCAACTCTGAACTTGAACAAGTGGATACCGTCAAAATATCAATAACCTTGCTGCTACTGCGATACATACTAACTTAACACTAGGTTTACGGAGCACTAAAAATGACTATTTTACATTACTTTACAAAAATAAGAAATCAATTTGTTAAATAATTCCTCATGAATGCATCTTCACAATCTCAATGTTCGTAAATTCAAAATATTAGAATCCTTCATTTTGACGGGTCCCGTAAATCTAGTGTTAAAAAAAGGCCGTGGAAAAGTTTTAAATTGCTCGGAGCGCACCTTTTTCTTTTCTTCTTTTTTCTGCCCTTGGACTCCGCCTGGTGACTATTTTGTCTGTCGTCCCCCTTCAATCTTGAACTGCCCCGCGGAGGAGTTGGAACCTTCACGGACACGTAAAGCTTCTTTTTCTTGGGATCCCCTCCGCGGGAGAGCTTCTTCATGGTTTCTTGCATCTTCGGGGACTTCAGGGCGTCCTTGGCCATCTTCCTTGCCAAATTCTCGTTTCCGGATCTGGATACTCTGCCGTCTATCGTGTGCAAGCCATGTAACCTTGAGCTGTGCTCATTGGACATCCTGCTATTCCTAGTTGATTGTCTCTTCCGCGCGATAGAACCTCCATTCTCGTTCGCAAAGAGATCGTCCCTCCTTACTTCCGCTACCGCTCTGCTCTTGTCACAAGGTTCGTGCGATAATTTGTTGGCGTTGGCCTCGATGCACACTGCGCCGATTAGTAGCGATACGATCATGGTCAACCTGTTTGATCGAGGAACATTTACGCCTGAGTTTCCCAATTTTCTATTAGACTTTCAACGATGACTGATCGATGTATACCTAAATAAACTTAGCACCATTCCTCTGCGAGGTGAATCGATCGATAAATCGGCGCTGGTTCCATTGAATCGACGTAGACTGGTGAACAAAATGATACGACACCCCATTTAATTCTCGTTATCGTGTGTATATACATACAGTTTTCAGTAAAAAAGAAGTATGCGGGTAAAGAAAAACGAAAACCGTTTAAATATAACTGCATACAGTAATGATTGAAAAACGAGATAGGACAAAATTGTAAGACACCATCTTTGGTCTCTCGGAAAAAGGCATTGTATAAAGTGGTTTTGCTTCCTTCACGTTATCGCACTCGTTTTAAAGAAAGTTCAATAATTTATTATAGCATAACTATAAAACTAAAATTATCCCATGAGGCAAATCGTTAAATGACAACGAGAATATAGAAATTTTACAATTGAAGGTGGAAGAAAAACAATCTGAAAAAGATATCGCTTAAAATTGAAGAAAGTTGGTGTTCGAAATTTTGTACGTGATCCAAAAAATTATGGAAAGGAGAAAAGATCAAGAAAATCGTCAGCCTTGTCTACAAGAAATAGGGGAGCGAAACTAAAATGTGCATCGAATTCAATCCTTACACCAAGGCAAATTTTAGTTGAACGTAGTTTAATTGTTTTAACAAAGACAGTGGAATAAGTGATTCAAAAAGCTAAAAATAAAAAAATTTGCTGTGAAACTGAACTAGACTTGATGGTTGAAAGTATTTCTTCCACGACCTTCGAAAAAAATACAAAAATTTTAAGTCGTCGTCATTGTGGTGGAGGTTCGGTAACGTTATGGACAGAGATAAACAAAAATTCAATTCATTCATGGCTGGTTGCTTAAAATTGGTCAAAGAGCAAATTCTTTTAGCACAGAAAAATGTCTTCGAAACTTTCTCGAAATGAAAATACAATATTTATGTTGAAATTGAAAGATTGACGAAAACATTAGTTTAAAATAAAACATTTTACATTATATGCAACACTGTTTACGACAGCTGTATTACAAATTCCTTTTCTCAGTAATTTGCATGGTGTCTTACAATTTTACCTACCGTACACTGTACGCTGATGAATAATGCTATCTGTACCTCACTTGCCACCGCGCACGTTCATCCCAATATTCTCATCGACTTCTATCCCCGTCAAATGCGATGAAAATATTTTCTGCGTTAATATGTCCTCCCACACGGTGACATATCCTAGATAGGGGTTGGAAAAAGGGCGCTCGCGCGATACTCGATGCTCGTTTCTCGGCGACCAACTTTTGTCATCCCATCCCATCGATTAGCCCGGTTTCACACGTCGCGCTTTCTCGGCCGACGAATGAAATGGCACGCACCCTTCATTATCCCGCGCGACTCCCTCAAAGCGCGCACACCTTGTACAAGTGGCGTTTGAGGACCGCGGAATAAAGGGTGCCACCGGAGACACCGGTCCATTTGTTTGCTCCGGAAAGCGCAAGCGCCCGTTTAAATCTACGGGTACACGCATCGCACACGTGTGTACGGTACACGCGTATATATCTCCCGCGTAGGGCCGATCCCGGTGCGATCAAAGTGACTTGGAACCGAGCCAAGTACACGGCGTCGGCCTCAATTAGTCAGATATTACGTACGAATGTCCTACACGCGGCTACTCAGCATTAATAACACGGAAATGAACTTATAGCCGTTTGTTGCGGCGGCGGCGCGTTCTTTTTCCATCCCTTTAACGATGTTCTTGGCTAATATGGCTCGAAGAAGAGCTTTCGAGCTTCCCTTGCATACGATGCCCGACATGTATATCATTAATAAACGAAGTAATTGTAATTTAGTAGTTTTTACCGAGTCGAGTCAATTTTTTAATTCGATTGGAAGTTTATATTTGTTTCCAATGTGGGTAACCCTTTGCACTCGAGTGGTGACTCTGAAGCACCACTAGAAATTGTTGTGGCATTATTTCCAAGAAATTACAGAAAATATTACAAAATATTTGTTACATTACAAAATTTGTATTTAATAGATTACTAAACATTTCAATATTATATATAGAAATCGGATCAGTTTCGTATGAATAAAATGAAAATATTGTAAGACGGACAAAAAATTTAGTTTTAAATTGACAACAGCGTCTAGTGCAAAGGGTTAATAACTAGTAAATTAAACATTGCAAGTGTTGCAATTTGGGTGTCTTCTTCGACATCAAGTATTCGTGTGTTAATGTTGGCTGTCGAACAACCATCCTCAAAAGATCGCACAAAAAAGTGCAGAGTTAAAACTTAGCACAGGGACTACTTCTTGAACTCATTTAGATCGTATGAATTTTCTTCAAAATTAAGTTTTGCAGATACACGAAAAATTGCCTCTCAGTTCATTTCAAAGGAAAACAGTTTCAAAGTTTCTCCAGTGGTAATTTTGTCGTACATTTCTGCATCTAATAAAGACCTATCTTGCAGAGCCTTTAATGGATGGGATTTAATGGACTGTTTGGAAGAAGCGGTCGCTCCTGGACAGAGAATAACAAACCGTTAGACTATCGGGACACCGTGGGTAAGCTCGGAGCCATTTTCCCCGTCGACAGAATCACGCACGATTCTCAGCCGCATTTATCACGGAAACGTAAACATTCCCGGGGGACCTCTGAATATTGTGGTATCAAGTAAGTAACGAAAACTATGCATGGAAATAGCGTATCATTTTGACAGAATGAATGAAATTGATTATTTTGTACAACGTTCGTTTGTGCCACACAGGGGACGGAAAAGGAGCAACAAGGGGATAATGTATATACCGAGGAAACATATTTCGTCGGTCGTAAATGTACTTAGGCAGTAAGTTTGCACGGTACAGCGTATTAAAACCAAGTCAGAACGCAAATAGACTCCCAACGATCCGTCGAAGTACCATCGGCGCCGGACAGAAGCCGGCTGTGAGGGAACAGGAAAAAGGACGAGTCGCGCGAGTAGCGTCTAGCTAGCGTGGCCGGAGAAATTATGGTCGGCACAATGGATCGCAACACACAACGTACATATCGGCGTTGGACTAGCAGAGAAATCCCTGGAGACACGTACGCATTGATTATTATTAGAACCAGCCAAAGTACAACCGATCTACGTTCGTCTGGGAACGTTATTGTACGCGCACGCGACGACCAAGATAACTCGACCCTCGGCCATTCTGGATCACGATTTCTCCATGCGGAAAGATTTTCGCCTGCGGTCGCTTATTTTTAACTATTCGTTAGTCGACAATGATGCGTTAACGTTTTTAATCAACAGAATACAAATATTCCACAGAATGATATTCAAACCGTTAATACGATTTATACAGGGTGAGTCCCAAGAAACAGAACACTTAAATATCTCCGTTACTTTTCGTTGTACAAAAAAACTTCTTAGGACAAAGTTACACTGTTTGAAGGACCACATGTGACGGTGTGAGGGAAAAAATTTTCAAGGTCATTTTTGTATGAGATTTCAAGGTCATTGATGTTTTTTTAAATAGAATGATATATCTTCGTTAACGTAATGTTGTAGCTGACAAAATAACGAATTCAACCCAGAAAAATGGAATAAATAAAATTCAGCTTGTAAGATCCATTATTTCTGTTACGGAAAATGTTCAAAAATATTCCCTTGAGCTGCTATACACTCATTTAGCCGTGAAGTCTTCATCTTCGCATATTTTTTATTTTCAACATTATCAGTTCACGGAGTTTAATTAGCAAATTTGAGTAAACGGAAACTGATGGACAATTACGATTAGGAAATCGGTCCTTGTACAACCGCACTGCTTTTCTTAAACACTGTCGACTTTCTCTATAAATGAAAATCATATCAGTCTTATCTTCCTTCGAGTAACGCATTATGAAACGTTCATCGATAAACTGATAGATTAGAAATCTTAGAAACAGTGGAAATCTGATAGCAAGAAGGTCTTCAGAGTAATTAGTACGTGATAAACACGATTCTGTACGAACGCATAGGTGAAGGTATATCATAAATGTCTTCCTGTCAACACCGAATCTGTTATTATGTTGTGTATTGCGATACATTTGAATGTATAGCAGCTCAAGGGAATATTTTATTTATTCCATTTTTCTGGGTTGAAGGTCATTTGTAGGTCATATCGTGTTACATGGATGAATTCGTTATTTTGTCAGTTACAACATTACGTTAACGAAGATATATCATACCACTTTAAAAAACATCGATGACCTTGAAATCTCATTCTAAATGACCTTGAAAATTTTTCCCCTCACATCGTTACATGTGGTCCTTCAAACAGTGTAACTTTGTCCTCAGAAGTTTTTTTGTACAACGAAAAGTAACAGAGATATTTAGAAATTCTGTTTCTTCGGACTCACCCTGTATTTAATTACACTTTTCCTTGCAGTTTGAAACGTATCTCAGACACCCCGTCTGAGAATTACATTCTTATCATGCGATACATTAAATAAGATCATTCACAAATTGTGAGAAAATGTTAATTAATCTGCGCATTAAAATCTGTATTGGAGGGACTTCATGCTAGTCTTAGATGATCGCTTGGACAGCCGATTGATTTGTATCATAATGCTTGTGACCCTAGGAAGAGAAAGAATCTGTTAAAAAGAAACGTAAAGAAGTTGGTGTCTGTTGAACAAGGGTTACGTTAAACATTCTAAGAGGGCAAAGAAAAACGTGAAAGTGACTTTATCAACTGCATCACTGACTTCGTTAGCTCGATCACGGAAAACTGGACTGAAATCAAAAATAGTTCGCGTTGATGCTATTTTGACGAAGTTGCGCCGATCTTTTAGTAGGCAAACACACACCAGAGCAATGGAACAAGCACTATAACGACGTAGCTGTTATTGGACAGCAATTCTGTTTACGAACAGTATGCATGGTTTAAAGACGTCGTCGGGCGATCGCGCAGCGTTAGTTAATTGCGTAATCGGGCATTTCTGATTATTCAATTAAACCTTGGCGCGCGTACAGACGATTCGACAAGCACGAACCGGAACACAAAGAGATTAGGAATTAATCCTGCCATCGATATAGGAAGCCGGTATTTATTGCGGATTGGAAATCGGGATCTAATGCATTAGACATCGTTAACAGCGATAAATCAGGCTTGTGTAACGGTCATTCGTCAATTAGTGTCTGGCGTGGTTGCAATCACGGCGGAAGTTGAGGACGACTACCAAAGGTCGCCGTGATTGCGTTCTTCGAGCGAGAGAAATCTCGTTATTGGATCTGATACTACCTTTAGATTTACAATCATACTTCTTTTTCATGTATAATTTTTTACTAGAAAAAGAAGTAATTTGTATCCATATACAGTGAGTGTAAAAAGTATTCGTACACCTCTTGTAGGGTTAAAAACCATGTATTTCTCTATGTAATTGCACACATGTTTATAAAACGAAACATAATTGTAATTGTTATATATTTTAACTACATATTGTCATATAAATATACTTGAAAAAGTTTAACGTTAACGAGAAAAATTGAAAAGTATGAGAAGCGTCTCTAAATTGGCGCGCAAAAAGTATTCGTACAGGTACTAGAATGCACTTGAAAGGCGTCCGACTGTTTATATTATGGTTTAACGGGACCCGACAAATAATCAGACAGAGTCTTTGATGCACAGTCTAGTGGCATCCTTCTGCAAAACTACTGAATTTTTGTAACATTCGGTAAAATGGGTGGTAAAGGTAAGGAAAGAAGTGAGACTGAAAGAAAATTTATTATACAACTGCATAATCAGTGCAAATCATTGCGAGAAATAGCAAAAACAATTAATAGTCCACATAGCACTATACAAGGAATTATAAATCGATATGGTGAACGAAAAACCAATAAAAATAAAGCGAAATCTGGTCGACCTCGAAAACTTAGTTAACACGATGAACGTTTCGTAGTGCGTGAAATTAAAAAAATCCTAAAATTAATGCCCCTAAGATTGCAAACAACACTGGAGTAAGTGTATGTGCCAGCACTATTCGTAATTGTTTACAAAATAATGAATATCACGGCCGAGTTGCTCGCAAGAAGTATTTCGTAAATGCCGCAAATAGAAAGAAGAGACTTGATTTCGCGAAAGATAATATTAATAAGCCTATCGAGTTTTGGCGTAGAGTCATATTTACTGACGAAAGTAAATTTAATGTTGGCTCTGATGGCAAGTGTACGGTCTGGAGGAAGAAAAATACAGAGCTACAAAAAGAAAATCTACGTCCCACAGTAAAACACGGCGGAGGTTCGGTCATGGTTTGGGGTTGTATGAGTGCTGCTGGAGTGGGGTCATTACACTTCATCGATTGAATCATGGACCACAAAATATACCTAAAAAATGGGTCTAAAATACAACTTTATCTTCACTCAAGACAATGACCCGAAACATACAGCACGCAACACAAGAGTGGTTGTTGTATAACACACCACAATATTTGAAAACACCTCTTCAATCACCGGATATTAATCCGACCGAAAATTTATGGGATCTGCTTGATAAAAAATTCCGAACCCTGCACATTTCAAGTAAAGAACAATCAGAACTTGCTTTTCAAGAGGAATGGTGCAATATTACCTACGAAATCACATCCAATTTAGTGGATTCAATGCCACAAAGACTGGACGCAATTATACAGTCGAGAGGCTATCCAACGAAATATATCTCGTCTTTTTAATATATCTCGTTAACGTTAACTTTTCGTTAGTTTATTCATGTCACATTTTGTAGTTGAAACATATAATAATCGTAATTGTGTTTTTGTTTTACAAAAGAATGTACAACTACATAAAGAAATATATGGTTTTCTAGAACTATAAGAGGTGTACGAATACTTTTTACACTCGCTGTATTTATATTAATAGCCAACTATCGATGTCGCAGAAACAACATTTCATTTCAATTGAGCAGAAATGAATAACATAAAATTAGTCACAAAAGTCTCCATCTACCTATTATCGAAGCTCCAACGTAAACACAACCTAAAACATACAAGAAAATATTGATACGTAAAGTCTTGAATGGATCAGCCTCGGTCCCGTAAGGGTTGGAACATGAGAGTGTAAGAAAAACACAAAATTGGACGAGGGGTCAAGATAAGATGACCTCCGGTATAGGTTAGCAAAAACCAGCAAGTCCAGCGAGACTCGTGGGTTTAACAACAGGTGAGTTGTTCTCGTGGCGAACGCGATAACCATTGAACAACAGATCGTGGTTGGCCCGCGACTCGGCTCGGCGCGGCGTCGCGTCGCGTCGCGTCGACGGTCGTCGTACGGTAGCGAAAGAAACGAAGAAAGGAAAGAAGAGCACGTCGACGGCAATGAAGAAGACGAAGAAGAAGAAGAAGAAGAGGCAGAAGAGAAGCGTGGAGGGTGTTGGGACGCGTTGCGGCTGGCATTGGTAGCAGTCTCGAGATAGCCGCCGGCTGGCTTCCTCGCCGCCTCGGGGGATTTATTCGGGGATTCCGAGCGCAAAGTGGCGAACGATATATATCCAGCGGGTCGATTCATCGATCGTGCGCAGATAGAGTGATCATCGCGTGGGGTGGCACCGGTCGCCTCGATCCCGATCGAGAAACCTCTCCTAAGTAAAGCCGAACGTTTCTTTCTCTGTTAGGTGAGACACCGACATTTCCCTGAGTCTCTTTTCCGCCTCGTTAGTTCTTTCCTCTTTCCTCTGTCCGCGCGCGCGCGCGGCGTCATCGTGTCAGCTCTTCGTCGTGCTATTTTCGTGAGTGTTGTGCAAGTGTCGAACGCATTCAAGCGGCATTCGAACACCGTGCTGGGCTCCGTTCGCCGGATCGAACGATCGAAAACGAAACCACGTCCAGCGAGCGGGTCGCCTCTTTCTCGAGCCCGTGCTCTGCTCTGGTGAGACCGCCGCGTCTCGTCGCGTCGCGCCGCGTTAACGCTCCCCCTTTTTCGCTCGGTCCGGTCGCTCGTCCCCTGCGACCGCAAAACTTTTCCGCCTCGATCGTTCACCGTTGTTGGCCTTGGGCGACGATGAGGCCCTGTCGCTGTGCGCGATCATTTCGCCCGATTATTTCGGGACACGCCGCGGAAACGAGAGCTGTCCACGACCACGATCGAGCACGCTTGGACAAGCGTAACGCGAGACGCCTCGCATCACCGATGATCCTTTCCGAAAAGTCGAATTACGCGGACGATTACGCGGCCCCCGGAATGTTGGAACGTTCACGAGCGCGGCCTTGGGGGTGGCTGAAAAAGCCAAGCCGCGCCGCGCGCGGCCTGCTGCTTTTGTTTTCGAACGCGGAGAAATAATGCGCTCGCCTTTAAAATAGACATAAGCTCGAGCAACTCTTGCGTTGCTCGCGATAAACACCGAATGGAATTTAATCCTCGTGCGCCGTTCGCGTAATAGTTGCATCGATGCTCCGTGTATTGCGACTGTATCAACGTACACGTCGAATTAAGGAGAAATTCACAATGTCTCGATTGTGGTACAGCAGGTTCTAGCACACTGAACTCCCGATCAAATGCCCGTTTTTCCCGTGCAGCTCGTTCGTTACACTTTGTTTGCGCAATGTAGTTTAGTAGTGGAAATGGTGTTGATCGCGGCTTCGATTCAACAGTGGGGTGTGATAGGTGGGAAATCTGATGCGATTGACTGGACACCTCGTTCATTGCGAAAGCCTGATCTTGCCTGAAATTACGAAATAAAAAATAGGCTTAATGTTCAGACCAGAATATCTGTACAAGGGTTGAACAATTCGATTGATTAGATAAATATTATTATATCGATTTAACGGTCGTATCGTGTTCATCTTCTGGTCGTCAAGGTGGTCACCGGGTTGACAGATAAGGCACGCTGTCAACTTGCCACGCGGAAGCACATGGACAGGGTGCAAGAAATCTTCCAGTGGTTGTTCCCCGCTCGCTCGGTGCCGGCGCGTCTGTGATTAATCGGTTCTGATTGTGCGAGAGTGATTAATGATTTTCCCGATACGTCGTGAGGTTGGTCGAAGAAATAGACTGGAAGATCGACCGTCTCGATATCGAAAATCGGAAAATCGATCAATTACAGTCCGTCAGTGAACGAAATCGAAAGACAAATGAAACACACGGTAGCAAGTTCCGGACGAGCCGGAAGGATGAAATTGCAGTTTCGTGTCTGCCAAGCGACATGTTTCGGGCAAACGCGTCATTTGGGGGATACAAGGTTGCACGGTGGCCGTACCCGGCTTTCGCGACCAGACGATGACATTGTCCGCTCGCCTAATAAACGTATCGCGGGCGAAATGAAATTCTGTGTTACGTGCTCAAGGTGCCTCATAAAATAGCCGTGCTATTTTACTGGCACAGTTTCCCCGCGAGTCGAGAGCGTCTAGTGAATCAAACCGTGGGGTTCAGTCATACGAAGGCCAAGTTTTTAGGTCCGCGGAAAGATGACTAAACGGGAGAGAGCGAGAGAGAATGAGCGCAACCGTGAAGATGGAAACGCGACCGAGCGAAAGCGTCGAACTCCGATTGAATCGAACCGCTCGATTTCAATCGAAAAGGAGTTGCTGCTGGCGTTGTTCAGTCAACCAGACTTTTTTGAGACCCCGCAACGAATAATCGATCCGGGATCGATTTGTATATTTTGAAATTACGAAATTGCTGCTGGGAGCTTGCCAAACGTGTAAAGGGTGCCTGAACAAACTTTAGCTCCCGTTTGGAAAATTATTTTTCAAACTCGGTGGTCTCTGCGTTTGCGATCGCCTCCGATGATGCTACGATCGACATCGGATACGGCTTAATTGGGTTTCTGGAACGAGTATATTTGCATTTGGAGTCATCGAAGTTAGAGATCGCGGGTGTTCATCGACCGGTACAGCTTTTATTAACTCCCAGTCGGCGAATCGTTTCTTCTAACTTTTTAAAGTTTATTGTCGTTACGAAGATCTTGTTTAAATTATTTTCTTGCGCTTTACAATTTCGATGGGATGGATTGATCTTTGGGTTGATCCAAGGCCCGAAACGGGTGTATTTCCATTGAACAGCGTGAATGCCAGCGACGCACGAGGATTATCGACGACGCTTTCTCGATCACGTTGTTGCAGGCCGCGATCGTGGGTCTTAAATCGCAGGATTTATTTGTTCGCGACTTCGTGTGAACCTCCGCGTGGATCTCGGCGTCGAAATCAATGGCGGAAGTGACCCGATTAGCAGCGAAACACAAGAAAATGCGGCCAACCCCGCACAGTGCTAGCGGGCCAACCAATCAGACGAACGAATACGGGTGCTGCGTGTCGGAAATAGATTTCGCTTAAACTAAAGGTTGATCCACCGACGCCGCGTTAACCATCTACGTGGATCGTTCGATTTGTCGCCCAACGAAATCGATCAAACCGTTGGGTGGCCTAGTCGGTCCTTGGATCGCTTTAGACTATCTTCTCGAACATGAAACTGTAGTCGCATTAACATTGTATCGCCATAAAATGTGTATATTCGTCATTAACGTGGAATCAGTTTGATTTCGACAGCACAGATCAAGTCACGGGGTAGTTACTTTTGAATTTTCTAAACGACTCCGTGGACCAAGTATCGACGCATGATTATGATATCGACACGTGGTTTGCCTAAGTTATCGGTTATAATGCGTCTGAAGTTTTTGTAACACGTTATTCCGGTTTTATCGAAGAATCGGAGAAAAAAGAAAGGTCATCGTTAGAAGATACAGCTCGATCATTTTAATGTCGATAACTTACCGTCTGGCCAGAAAACAGTTTCCACGATTGCTGAAACGCGGTGCTCGAATTGAGGTGGCAGCACCGTTACGAAAATTCAAAAGCAGTCCTCCTACCGAATATAATTAATTTTATTGCAATTACAGCGACTGTACCGATCTTTAAACGCTAATGCATTTCCGTTTGTGCTTCCGTGTTTCAGAATGATGGTGTAATGCGGAAAACACTACAATGGCTTCGCACACTTCGACTACATCTAAACAGGGCAAGTTATCTTTTCCTCTCCCCTCTGCTCCACTGTTTGATCAATTAACTATACACTCCCCCATGAAACAATAGAATTGAGAATTAAAATCATTTTATCAACAATTCTTTAAATCTCTGAACAGGCGTTTCATCGGAGATAACTCGAGTCACCAGAAGAGAGGGAGGCACAATCGCGTCATCAGGCAGGGTGAGTACCACTATCGTTTACTTTTCTCCCCTGAATTATTACCGATAAAAGATCGGAAAACTCGAAGAAATTAGTTGAAAATTAGCCGATGCCATCAGACCTAATTTTATTAAAGAGAAAGGAATAAACGTTACTCGAGCCATATTCGGAGGGCCGAAGCGTCGGTCGATTACAAATATGGCAGCCACTTTCCGGGTGTGCTGCAAATGGAAGACCGCGCGGTTAAAGGGCGGAACATCAAACGTTTTTGAGTAATTGGTTAAACGGCAACTAACAAGACGTATATGCCTCCACGCTAAATACGTTACGTCACGATACCACCATCTAAATTAAACTAAAACCAAGGCGCACCACGAAGGTAGATAGAATATCTGGTTCGATGCCAAAGCCTGAAGACAACCAAGAACTCACCGCCATTCCAACTACTCCCGCAATGCACGAACACGTCCCTCATTCTTCTCGGGGATCGTTCTCCTCCTCCTCCTCCTCCTTCTCTTCTGCATCTGTCGCTCCCTTTCGCTGGCTCTCTCACCCCTTAATTCAACCGGACGAATTCTTTTTTTCCTGGTGCCGGTGCCATTCGACATGATTTATACGAAATGCATTCTGTCGGCGTTTCACGCTTCCTGGAAGAGCGGTTCTGTTAGCATCCGTCGCGGCCGACGCCGTGCATGCCACTCGATTCAGACACGTCTCGGATCCGTCCTTAATTAGGCCTTAATTAATTGCAAAATATCTGCCGTTCTTCGGCACGCCAACCTGCGATCGCAAGAAAAGATGTCCCATTCGCTGGCTTTCTCTAACGAGAATAACCGAACCACGGGTTTGCTAATGATCATGGCGGCGGAAACGCGGGGACGCTGTACAACACGAAGATC
>CM052133.1:7274306-7331597 GCA_028454255.1 Halictus ligatus
CAGAGAATTCCCCAGGGGAATTCCCTCGGTGACGCGAAAGGCTGGTTCCCGTCCTCAGGGGCCAGAGCTACACCCTTAGCGCGCGCGTCCACGCTCGTCTACCCGGAGCCGGCGTACTCCGTTCTAAAGATGTATTGGAGAAGTGTAAGAAGGGTAGCTATTTCTGGTCGTGGGGAGCCGAGAGACTCGTCGCGCAAACGGCTCTTAGCCACTTCGTACATCGAGTAGTCTGGCGTTCGCCGCGTATCGCAATACGTACGCATTTCGGTGGGAACAGCGCGGGATGACACGCGTGCCGGCTCCGTATCTCCTCGCAGTGATACGCGGCTAGAAACGACATCGATCCGAGGAAGATAGATCGCGCCCGAGGCCTGCATGGTGTCCATCGAAATTCTCGTCTGAAATCCGACGGCTCGTCTGACAGAGCTCTTCGCTCGCGGCCGAAGCTCGCGTTTCCAACGATTCTCTGATCTCCGATTCTTCGTCTCGCGAATAGTCGTCTGTGATTGAACGGAATCGGTGGGTCCACGCGATCGATCTCGACGAGCCTCCATCGAGCACGAAATTTACTCTACGGGGTGAAAGTGGTTCGGAACAGGTGACGCCGTATATCCTACGCTAGCAGGTTCCCCTAATCCATCGTGTTCCGCGAAACGGCGTCGGTCTGACAACCGATATAGAGTGCAGTGCACCGGCGTGAAAATAGATGGTGGTTGGTGAAGATCGGTGAAAGTGACGAGGTGGAAACAGTTGCCACGTTGAATCGCCCGGGGAAGACGGATAGGGCTCGCCGCTGGTGGTTATCGTGAATTAGCGAGGATCGGGGACAGCGTGTCGTCCGCCGTGTATAATTCACGGCTGGTGGTGTCCGAGTCATCGGCAACATAAATATCATCGAACCCGCCGTACTCGCGTAATAATTCAACGGTGCCCGCGTGTCATCGAGGATTACACCACCGAAAAAAACATTCGGGGAAAACCCGGTTCTCTCGCGAGCCGATAAATCGAGGAAAAAAGCGGCCGGACAGGATGAGTGATGCGGTTTGACGTCGCGACGAGCAAATATGTCACGCTAACGTCTGTCGTCGCTTGACGCCCCGTTGCCAATCGAGAGGAGATTCGAGACAGCCAAGAATCTTCCCGCGGGTTACCTGACGGCGGACGAAGAGGAACGAACGATCACAGTTTTGGTGCCGTGTCGGAGTTTCGAGCGTCGAGGAGCGGTCAGCGCCACGCAGGAAAAAAGATTGTCTTTTCAACGACGAGGAAATCGTCGAATTGGCCGGCTACCAGACGGAACGGAACGAACGAGGGCTCCTACGGAATCCTCGCAGGCATCCCGCACGTAAAAATAAACCATGGCTGCGTCGGGCCGGAGCGGGCCGGTCGCGGGTTCGACGAAAACTTTTTAACGAGCGGCCGATGGAAACGACCGAGGGAAAAGTTACGGGGCGCGCGAGCCGCCCAGGCTGAACGAATTAAAATTCCTGCCGCGGCGAGCAACGAGAAAGGAGGCTGGCCTGCTGCCGGCTGCACGGCGTTCTCGACCAACCAATTTTTCCGAGGGAAAAAGTAATTTGGGTTACGGACGATTCCCGAGACCGTTCGACCGCGTCAGTGACGCACGTACACGACAAACCGCGAGTACGGTTTCTCTTTATTTCGAGCGAACCAGAGAAAAATAAGAGCAGCGTGCTTGTAAAGTGGTCGGAGAGGATTAAATGACTCGCGGCAGCCTCAGTTCGCGAGCGGACGTGCACGAGGCTGCGGGAAACCGTGCGGCGTCGAGGGATTCGCTCGCCTCCACGTGGACCAGTTATGGCGAGAGAGGGACAATGCGAACCGAGACGCGCGATGACGCTGCACGCGTTCACTGACGTTGACGCGGACGCCAAGAGGAAGTTCCGAGCGAATGGTCGGGAACAAGAGTCCTTCCGAGGGGATGCCAAGCTTCTAGCAGCCAGACGACATTAATTTCGGCGGCGATCAATCAAACCGCGTTGAACCTCGAATGCAACGGGGATATCGGGAGGGGGAGAGAAATTGGATCGATGAGAGTGTGAACGAACGAACGAACCAAAGACAATGTCCTTCTGCAGGATAACCGGGCGAAGCAGGGGCCTGCCCAAGCCTAACTACTTTCCGTTGCTGCCGCCGATCAGTCCAGCAGACGCGAAACGCTTCTGCCGCATCACCGGCAAATCCTACGGGCTGCCCACACACCATTACATTCCAGTCCTGCTGGGCGTGCACAGCCACGACAAGTCGAAATGCAGAATCACGAACGCCTCGGGACTGGGACCGCACCACTACACTGCCGGCTTCGTTCTGGGCGAGAAGAAGAAGCACGTGATTCTCAAGGACTATCGTTACGTGTTCCCGGTCCTGGAGGGCGAGGGCGAACAACAGAGAGCCCTGCGGGATTTGCTGAATACAAAACAGCCGGCCCCAGAGGAGGAAATAGCCAAGTTCGTCTACACCGTGCAAGAGCGAAGATGCAGCCTGGTGTTCCCGTCGAGGCTGGAGGCGGCGGTCAGGGACGGTGACGTGAAGGACGTTATGCTGTCCAGGGACTGCGACACCGTGCTCTTCCGGCTGAAGCAAGGCAAGAACGTGTCGGTGGACTTCAAGAACCTGGAGAACTTTGAGAACCTGTACGATGGACTGGGACCTAGGGAGGACGTGCTGAAGGAGAGAGAGAAACAGGAAGCGGAGGCTAGGAAGCGAAAGAGGAAGAGGCAGGCTGGGCTGAGTTACGCGAAGAGAATCTTCGAGGAGAAGGAGAAGGCTGCCGAAGAGGAAGAGGAGAAGAGGGCGAAGCAGCTCAAGTTGAGAAGCGTCAAAGAGGAAGCCGAGGAAGCGAAGGTTGAAAACTGGAAGAGCGTTGACCTGGAGAAGGCTAGAATTCGGGCATGCGAACTGGTCTCGGTTACGAGCTCCCTGAAGGAGGCTGCCAAGTCTCTGCCGCAAACCTTGGACTGGAACTCGTTCCACGAGGCGGCCGAGTCTTCCCTGCAACCTGTGGTCGACAAACTACCCACTCCTATCAAGATAGATCCTCAGATCATCGAGCAGGGTGCCTCGTCCGGGTGCACCAGTCCTGTTTCGGAGAGCACCGGAGGATTCGAGGCGATATCAATCGTGAAACCACTGACGCCGCTAAAGATAGAACTCGAACCTGCTCTGCAGTCGGCCATACAGAGCATGCCGGCGAACGATATGAGGGAGGTGTCGAACGTGAACATGAAGCTTTTGGAGGCCGGCGAGCAAGCGTTGGAAGAGTTGCCGAAAGTGGAAGAAATCCCTGAACTGGTGCGGAACATCGGCAAGGGTGAGGAGACAACAGCGCACCGAATCAAAGGTCTGAAATTAGACATAAAGTCCGCGCAGAGATTTATCGCCGGCCAAACCGTGCAGACGCCCGTCGGCCCTATTTTCGTACCTGGCCAGACGCTGCAGACACCTCAGGGTCCTGCGTTCGTTCCCGGCTTGACCGTGAACACTCCTGACGGTCCTGTCCTCGTCCCAGGTCAGATACTGACAGTCAAAGAGCAGGATGATAAAAAACTGCCGGTCTTCGTGGCTGGTCAGACTTTGCCTACCGAAGAGGGACACAGGTTCCTCCAAGGTCAGACCTTCCACACCAACGAGGGAGCGAGATTTGTCCAGGGTCAGACTGTGCTCACCGAAGAAGGACCCAAGTTCGTTGCCGGTCAAGTGAAACAAGACGGAACATTCGTCCCTGGCCAGACAATCCTGACTCCCGATGGACCGAGGTTCATGCCGGGTCAGACAGTGACCGATCATCGCGGCGAACAGGTGTTTCTCCCCGGGCAAAGCGTACAGGTCGGCGAGTCGTGGGAGTTCGTGCCTGGACAGTGCATAGAGTCCCCAACAGGGGAAACAAAGTTCGTTCCTGGCCAGACGATGCCGACATCTCAAGGATCGCAATTCGTCCCTGGCCAGTACGTCACCAACAACTCCGGGGAGGGTCGCTTCGTTCCTGGTGTCGTCAAGGACACGGCCGAAGGCGCGACGTTCGTTCCAGGTATGACTCTGGACACGCCGAAGGGCCAGAAGTTCGTCGAAGGTCAAGTATTGAGAACATCGGACGGCGAGAAGTTCTTCCCAGGGCAAACCCGATCGACCAACGAAGGGTTCGAGTTCGCGGCTGCCAGAAAATTCGACGAGGTAGTGTTTCACGATGCTGGGCCCGTGGGCATACCAGTGGACCCGAAGACCGCGAACGTGTCCATGCAGCAGAGCGAGATTTTTGGTCACATGGTCCAGACGGAGCGGGGCGTGGAGTTCTTCCCGAATGACGCGAAGAAGCTTCCTGAAGGGAGGAGGATCGTTCCAGGACAACTGGTTCGCGGGGTGAAGGATGGACCAAGGTTCGTGCCTGGCGTGATGACGGAGGATGGTTTCCTGCCTGGTCAGATCGTGATGACGGAGAAGGGCGAGCAGTTCGTACCTGGCCAGGTGATAGACACCAGCACCGGGCCGAAGTTCGTTCCTGGTCAGATGGTGGAGACTCGAACGGGGTCGAAGTTCGTTCCGGGACAGACTGTGGAAACTGCTGACGGGCCTCGCTTCGTACCAGGTCAAATCGTCGAAACCAAGGTCGGACCCACGTTCATTCCTGGCCAGGTGATCTCCACGGAAGATGAAGGATCCAGATTCGTACCTGGCCAAGTAGTTGACACCCCGGATGGCCCCAGGTTCGTGCCAGGTCGCGTGGTCGAGTCTGGGGAGCTGGGTGTGACCTTCGTGCCTGGACAGATCGTTCAGACGGAAGAGGGGCCGCGTTTCGTCGCCCCGGATCTAACCGACACTCCCGAGGGAGAGGTGGAATTCTCTGTCCAAGGATTCGAGGTCACTCCCGAAGAACTGCGGCTTCTCAGGCCACAGCATTTACATTACAATCCCCACGTTCAGCATCAGGGAGAAGCGAGCATCGACGCTAGGATGTTGAGACAGTTGTCCGAGGCAGGATTGTCAGTAGGAAGAAAGGTTGCCACCGACTTGCCAGCAGTGGACGTTGACGTGGACCCGACAGCGATAGCTTTGGAGCACGCGTTGGTCATGGCGGAGAAGCTCGGGTTGCATGGCTCAACAGCCGTCAAAATGGCGCAGATCGTGTCCACCGTTGCCCAACTGGCGAAGAACATTGCGGTCCAACAGGAACTGGAGGACAATTTCGTCTCCCCCAAATTGTTGAAGAGCAACAAGTCTTCGGCAGTCTTAAACAGCAACAACAATGACGAAGATCGTGGGAATGGAGCCGAGGACGCCGACTGGCTGCGAAACGTCATCAAGACAGCGATGTCCAGCGCTGTTCTTGCGATCGCGAACGACTCTTTGGAGACCAGTGCAGAAGAACAACAGGATTTCGTTTATTCTTCCATCAGCGAGGCTTTCAACGTGCTCCTCCGGCAGAAGAACACGAGTATCGAGGAATCCGTGGAGGAGATCTTGCAGGTACTTCTGGTCCCTCAAAACAGGAGCAACCTGTGTCAATCTGCTCTGATAGAGCTAATCGAGAACAAGAACAACAAGATAGACATACTGAAATCCACCGTGGTTGGTCAATCTTTGAAGGACGAAGTGGTGCTCGACAGATTGTCGATGGTCCTCGAGGAGGACCACGGAACAGACTTGGTGGGTCCCGCTTTCAGGACCGTCTCGAAGAACGATCCGGAACTGGTCTCCAGAGTTCTCCAGAAAGTGTCCGAAGAAGTGTCGACGATAGCAACGGAGAGAGAAGCGGCGGAGACTGTTCACAAAGCGATCGTTCACGCGGTTCGCGAATCGAGCGAGATCAGAGTGCAAGAGTTGCTGAACGACGAGGGAGAGAACATCAGGGAGATGCTTCTCCAGGCGGTTGGCCTAGCCAGAGCCCTGGGAATGTCGCATATCGCGAGCAGCCTTCTGGCGGTGATCAGCGACGAAAAGTCCACGCAGATGTTGGCCAGCGACAGGGTGACGCTGGACGTTCTGAAAAGGCTGACGGTGATGAGGAAGCTGGCAGAGGAGAGGCCGCCGTTCATGCACGCGTTGACGCAGCTGTGCAGCGACCCTGAACTCGCGAGAACCGACCCGAGGCTGAGGACTCTGGTCCGCGAGAGCGCCGCGCTGATGATCGTCCCTGAAGAAGCGCCGTTGCAATCGTCCGCCGATGTGCCCAGCGTTCTGCTTCACTCCGACAATAGCCTGGCGATGGAGGAGTTCCTCTTGAGAAGAAGCCACCGGTCGTCTTCTATTTTTATGATCCTGAAGCAGGGCATGCAGGCCGTGGTGCCGAGAGAAGCTTCCAGATCGGTTCTCACGGGTCAGGTGGCGTACACGGTCCTCGACGAAGACGGCATCCGCCATTTCGAGCCGTTGCATGTGTTCTCCGCTCTGAGACTCAGTCGTCCCACCGCCCATCGCTTCTCCATGTATTGTTGCCCCGTAGCCAAAGAGGACGACATGGACGCGGAGATGATGTCCACGTTCACAGGAACCACCTCCATCGCCAGCAGCCTCGACGGATCCGGGAACGGAACCTGTCAGAAACAGGAGAGCAATGGCGTCGTGCTCTCGAGATCCGACAGATCCTGCGGCTACTCCGCCAGCAGGGAGAACACGCCTAGTTTGAGGAGATTGAGCAGCTTCCAGCAAGACAATAGCTGTGAGCGGGTAATGAGGGAGATGGTTTTGTTTTCTGCTTAATGCACTTATAAAAGATGCCACGTGAAATTTAATCCTTAATACTGGTTAAGTTAAATACTAGTTTAATACTAGTTTAAAATAATCAACATTGTTCGAGCTCGTAACTGACCAGGAAAGGGATGAAAGTAGGATTAATGAGCTGGCGATTTACAGTTTACGCTTCTCTAGATCTTCTACGAGTTCTTAGATCGTAACTATGTAAAATTTGATTCCAATCAGTCCTAAATCTCTTTCTTCTCGAGCAGAAATAGTATATTTGTGTCTGTTCATTATTGAGAGAATACCAGCCGTATACAGCGAAGAGCAAACCAATAATTAAATACTTGGAATAATATACTGTAACTAGTACATTAAACGCAATATAATTAGAATCGTTTCTCAAGCTAAACTAAATGTAAAATCATGTGCTTTATGAAATCTATGGAACTCTGTTGTAACACTGGGTTTACGGAACACTAAAACTAACTATTTTACATTACTTCATAAAAATAACAAGAATGTATTTATTTGAATTTTTAGCCATTCTTTTTATAAAATATACCCAACGAAATAAAATTGTTGAACAATTCCTCGTGGATGCGTCTTTGCAATCTCAATAATCTAAATTAAAAATATTAGAATCGGCATTAAAAATGATTTTTTAAAAAATGATTTCATTGAATGGTTCGATTTTGAACATTTTAGAACATATGGAATCTACAGTATTTCTTAATGTTTGTTGACGTCCAGGTATCGGTAAAAGGAGGTCCATTTCTTTATGGTAGAAATTATACTCCGATTTAACATTAACAATTGGTTCGTTAAAAGTTGAAGCCGCCACGATGTTGTGTCTCTCTTCTCTGTTACAGAAAGCCCAGGACAACTATATCGTCGTGAAGGATTACAAGAGCGACACGGACAATTTCTCCGTAAATGTCGGCGATATCGTCGAGGCCCTCGAATACGCGGATCCAGCCAAGTAAGCAGCCAGCTTCCAGCCAGCTTCATAAAACGAAGGGAAAACAAATGATCCGCGCTTTTGTTTTGTTGGATCGTTGACTCCGCGTGTCGGGGCATTTGCGTGCGCCGTTAAAATTCTATTTCCGTGTGTGTGCAACGTGTGCGCGGCCGAAAATAATCCTCAGCCCCTATATAGCCTATAGCCCGAGGGATACGGGCTTGTTGCGAGCGATCCGTCACTTTCGGAAAACTCCTCTGCTTCTCGAACACCTAATCAGCCTTTCCGTTAACAGCTGCCGCTTTCGTTAACGCTGTTCTCTGTCACATTATCCTAACGCATTACGCTAGGTCAGAAGATTAATTGAGCTTAGCTACTGTCTGTCGCATTCTTCTTGGACTATTTTTTCTGCAACCATTCGCCCCTTGCCTTGCGACTCCACTCGCGTGAAAGCTCTCTCTTAGACTGTCTGGGAAGCTGTGAATCTTTTTTAAATGTCAATTCAGATCTTCGCTTTAACCCTTATGCCAGTACCCCACTGTCAATTTCTTTTTGCAACTCCATTAACAATTTTATTGACGGCTAGCAAAATTATTGTAGACTCTTATGCTTTTCTACGATCGCATGAGAAAGTGCAACGTCATTGAATATTGTAGAACATTTTGTTTATTGACGTAATGTGGGTCAGTCGGTGGAAAATATTTGCAGTTTCTAATAGAAACACTCGAAAAAGTTTTAAACACTTTCGTCAATTCAATCATTTTTAGAACCTCAAAAATAATTCTTTTGTATTCAAATGTTGGTAGAATGATACTTATACTGTTGAGATCTGTACGGAATCTTCAGCACTAATGCAATGATACAAGGCAAGGGATTATGCGAACCAACAAGTGACCTATTTTTGAAGCAAGAAGATCTTGCACGTTAAAGTGAGGAATTCTTTTTGACTACTCTTTTTTACAATGTAACCTAGTTCACTCATCGACGCATCAAAGAACCGCATGACTCTGACAAGTCGCCAGAAAATGCATGAACGAAACGAGGGGGGTGAGTGCGACCCAGTGAACGTGGCACGGCCCGGATCTGCGAGGAGAGATTAAAGCACGGCGAGTCCGCGTGTCAAACAGCAAAAGATCGGCCCGCGGATGGCTCCCCTTTGCTTATTTTCGCGACGATATTTTTACGCGAACGACGTTTCGCCAGCGTATCTCGGCCGCGTTTATAAAATACGTCGACAGCACTCGCGAGTGCTGTGCCGCGCGGCAGATGGAAAGTTTCGCGGTGAAAACCATCAAGCTCTCTCTCTCTCCCTCTCTCTCTTTCTCGCGACTTGGTTCATCGAACGATTTCTCCGCAGCATGATCTTCGTCGGCCCGACGTGGTCGAGTCGACGGAAATACGACGTACGCACCGTCGAAGACACCTACGATAATCGAACTTCGTCGCACAGTGATCCCTTTGCTCGAAGACCTGGCCAAAATGCAATTTTCGAAGAGTATAGCAGCAAAAATCTGCTACTGTACATTTGTTGTATACAGGGTGGAGCGGAGATCGTAGTACAACCGGGCAGGGGATGATCCTACAAATAAAAATAAGTCGAAAGGAAGTAATAATGTATTTTACAAAACACTAGAGATTTGAAGAATTTAAAAATACCGTTGCATCGTTGTCGACTCTATACTTAGGATTAATACATAAAAACACTTTGCATAAAAATCTGCAGTTTCCTTATTACTATTTCAGTACAACATATTTACATTGCGTGACTAAACCTTTGAAAGAAATAGGGGAAATATAAGTTTCTGTAACAATTAACTGCAAAACTGGTTTGAAATTATGTCATTAAAGTTTTTGTTCTAATTCACCAAAAGTTAAAAGCAATGCTTATTACGAGACTGCGGATCTTTATGCAAAATAAAAATTTTCTATCTGAATTGCAACAGACCGAAGTGAAATAGCAATTTATTTTCTTTCTTAATATATTTAATAGGTTGAAAATAATGTAACAGCATTTTAAAATTTTTCTGATGTTTTTACTGTTGTAAAATACGCCTACCCATTTTCGTCATAAATGCATAAAATCCGCAGTCTACTCATTACAGTGGTATTAGATTTTCCGTTTTTATTTTTGCATTTCTGACAATATACTTGAATTCAGCAGTTCCAAAAACACAAGTGCACCGATTTCATGAAGATCGTGCGAAATCTTGAATTTTGGCCATGTTTTCGGGAAAAGAGACCCACTGTGTGTCGAGCGCTCGTTCAAGGGAAATCCGCAGTGTCCGCATAAAGAACGCCTAACTGCCGCAAATAGACCAGCATGCCCGCGAATGTCGCCGATCGAGCCGCATAACACACCACCGGCCTGTTTCGAAGATCGAAATCGTCCCGACGATGTTGCGCGCGTTTTAACTAACGGCTAAAGCTTGCTGCTATTAACGGCGAATAATGTTTAGTCTGCATGAAGCCCGACTAAAATCGCCGTCGAACGATTGGGAACCTCGAGGGCACGCGCGGATCTCTGTATCCTCGGTGTTTCGCCGTGTTGTAGGAAGATCAAGCTGGATCCTGATCTGGAGATCGGCGAGATAGACAGCATGCTGGACAACTCGGCTGCTTGGCACAAACTATCGGTCAGACCGCGACGGAAACACGCTGATCCTCGCTCGAGAGGCATTTCGAGGTCAAGCTCGGACGTCAGCCTTCAGAGGTATCGTATCTTTCACCGTTTAGCCGCCGATACCTCGCTGGTCGCATCTAACACCTGCTTTCGAGATAGCTGCGAGATTATGGTGCCGTTCTTAACGGTGGACGCTAACTAGACTAGCACTCAAGCTCTAGGAATAAGTAGAAAGCATGACGAGTGCGGAACCTACCTTAGGAACTGACGAACGTGCCAATATCTCTGCAATCCTCAGATCATATTGCTCAAGCACATATCTGACATTTTCTATGCGAGGAAATGTATCCGCTTCTGGCGGAGCATTAAACTGGATGGTCTAGAAATAACAGGATGCTTCAAACGGGAAGTTTCTAGAGGCAAAATGCGATGAACGGTTAAGTCTCTATCAGCGGACAGTTTATAGCGACACTTGAACGTCTCAAGAGAGCTCGAAGATTCAAGACAATCTCAAAGATCATCGTCAAAGCGGGTTCCGCATTGAACTCTGAAGACTCCGCCAAGGACGCGGCATCGTTAAACCCTCAAGCTGTGCAGAAATATCGCCTCGGCAGGTGCGAGGTGACCAATATGATGCACTTGTTCGACCTTGCTCGAATCGCTATCGTTCGCTAATTCGGTGATATCCTCTCGAGAATCGGAAGGATACAACAAGAACGTGTCGAAAAAGGCTGAACATCGGCTCGACGGTCGAACAGTATCAACGGCGAGATAACGAAAAGGTGGGGGAAAAAAACGGCATCAAACAACGAGGATGACTTGACGCGGCCACCCTTTCACGTGGCCCCGCACGACTATATTCGTGCACGAAATATAGCAACGACAGGTGCTCCTAACAGTACGGTCTAACAGTAGCCTGGGCATTATGCTAACTTCGGAGCCAATGAACTCATCGTATTTCAACCCTCCGTATCGGACCGAAACGCCTATTTACTCATTAAACATATCGTTTGTTCCTCGATCATACGTGGACACATCATTTCGGTTGTTTATTAAGGCTCTTTCGTGCCGTTATTATCTACATTTAATGGCGTGCCGTCTGACAGTGATTTCTCTTTTCGAGGATAGAGTCCCTTTGATCGGAGCGTTACCAGAACTCGTTTGTTTGATCGCGCTTCACCGAGGAAATCTGCTAATTTAACTATGCATTTCCACTATTATTAGCATCTCCCACGTGAGTGGCCTAGTCCTTTCTGCCATAAGAGCTTAGCTCTAGTCTTATCCGGGAACGATCGTCTCACGACAAATCCGAATTTCTGACCGGAGAATTTCGGCTGGCCGCGACAAATAGCATAATGTCCTGCCGCAAGGATGCCCGGATATCGTTACACAGTATGTAATATTAATATCGATGATGTTTCAACTCGGTTCGCTTTAGGATAATACCGACCGCGCTAATTTACGGCGACGTTAATGAAGATGAAGCGCTTATAAACGTCCCTATGGCAATAATATCCTGAGACACTTCGCGTGATTGGCCGCCCGCCAGAATAGTTGCATAGCCGATAATATACAAATTATCCTTCGGAAAGGTGTTCCCGATGTTTCGCGAAATTTCAACAGTGTGATAATCGCATTCGGAGATGTACGTCTCGAACCGCCATTAATATCCCGTCCGATGATCGCGATGACAGCGCTGGGAAGACATTTTGGAGAACGCGGCGCGTCGCGTCGTCGTTGCGTCGTCTCGAAACGAAATGTCGCGCGGCTAAATAAAATTCGGTTGCATAATTTAACGAGCGCCGCGTTTCGTTCTATTGGCTCGCCAAGGGTACCTCGATTCCGAGGAAGGCGAAATATCGGCCAGATCTGAAAATAAGTTCGTGTAGCGGCGAGGATTCGCGTTGATACACGTCGATTCGGTGGTTTGGCAACCGCACCGTTCAATGGATCGCGAGTTATTTACTATTTGCCACGCTAACACGTTACATTCTGAAATTTTGTTACGCATTTTCTGGTGAGATCAGAGATCGTGCACGATTTACTATTTTGTCGAGCGAAACATACAGCGCACACGGCAACACTCGAGGCCAATATTCCACCATTTTACGTAACGGCGCGGACATTTTGTACTCCGGAAGTAGTACAGGACCAATTAGGCGCAACGTGTCATCGCGAAGAAAATATCCTTTGTTCGTCATACGTATTCGAAAGAATATGTGAACAAGCTGGTGGGTGGTCGGAAGTTATATTTAAGTATAGTGACTAATTCGTCTATTCGTCGTTCATTCAACAGAACGCAAAATTTGTTGGCGGTTCGTTCGGCCCATTAGGCCTTGAAAATGTCAGTACCATGTAAAATGGGCCAGTGGATATTACTGGCGGAGGATCTGAACGTGTTCGTACTAAAATTACGTTCGCGGTTAATCGTACGTCGAATATGAAATCTGGTGCGTCCGTTCTAATTACCGCGATGATTAAGACCAACTAAAATTTAGCACTAGTTCTATCTTATTAACCCTCAGCTGGTATCGTTGGGTCTCTGACCACCCGCAACTGTTTCAGTTGTTGATTTTGTGGTTGCCTCCTCTTTTATGCACAAACCACAAAACTATTAATAAAATTTCGGCAACAATACTCATCAAGTAGACAGTGGATTTTTATGCGAAATAAAAATTATACTAATTGATAATTTGGACAAGCTGGCACTGATGCATTGAAACATTTCAATTCTTTTGACCAATCTCTTTAACACTTTGACTGCCAAATTAGAAACCTGAAAAATTCCATAAAATCAAAGTAAGTTATTTAATGAAATAAAAATTAAAAAAAAATTAAATGTATGATATTGAGTAGTCCTCCAACTTTCTTGTATTTTACGGATCCTAATTAAATTTGGTACAATGAATATATTAACGTAAAAATTCATTTTAGAACATGGACAAATATTTCCGTCACCCGCATATGGGTGACATGGCAGTCAACGTGTTAAATTGCACCTACTGATTTTTACCATAAACGCATAAAGATGTGCAGTCTACTCATCGGTGTACATACAAACCATAAGTGAATGAATAACCCCACTTTACCAATTACTAGACTGCGAATTTTATGCAAAATGTGTGTAATTTCAAACAGTGAAACAATGAAACATATTGAAGAATATTAATACATTTCTTGAAACTTACAACTTGCAACTTGCAAGTTCACTAAGGAGAGAAATACATTCCTGTTTGGTTCCTACGACTAGCAATTAATGCAAACAATTTTTATTTGCATAAAGATCCTCAGACTACCAATTGCACACCCGACATGTTACCACACCAACTAAGGGTTAATATTGTTTGGACATCAAAGCATTGTCGAGTATAGTAGAACGTTCCATAGCATAAAGGAAAAATATGTGAAAAATTTTGTTAACCTGCCGCACATAAAAATCAGTGTTACTTTACTGTAGAAATAAATTTAATTTAAAAAGAACGTTTTGTCTGATTGACATTTTTTCCGTAGAGTGTACGTCCGCACAGTAGACTCGAGGGAAGGATGGCTGCCCATGTCGATTTTAATGCAAACTGCCCTAAGCGAGGACACAGCGGCTGGACACCGACCCGAGGACTCGCATTATCGAAGAGAGTGAGTACTAAAAAGAACGCTGAACGATGCTGTTAATTTTATTGGAGTGTAAGCGCTTGTTTTATAATTGATAGATACGTTGTGAGAGATAATAATAATTATTTTTCGTAGGGCGGTGGTGAAAGAACTGGTGGAGACCGAAGAGGAGTTTGGCAGGGACCTTCAGCTGGTCGTCGAACGATACTTGAAGCCGCTCGACAATCCGGATGTACCACGGATCGTGCGCGATAACAAAGACATAATTTTCACGAACCTGAAGCAGATCGCCGATTTCCACAATACGTACGTATAACGAACGCGTTGGCAAGAGAAACGAAGTTCACTGCGACACATTGAACCAGACATTCATTACAAACAGAACCGTTTCTATTTATTATTCTATGATTCACGTCACAGAAAATACGATCGTTGTACCTATTTTCTTCGATCTCGGAAAACTTAAAAGAAAAGCTTCCCGAGTCTATAGATCGTAAAATGTTCAAAATATCTGATCGACCTTGCTCACAGTATTCTTAAAAAATCATTTATCACAGTTTCTGTCTTCCGGTCGATCGAAATTTCCAAGCAAAGTTTCTCTAGAATTAAAAAGTGAATGTCTATTTTCAATTTCCAATTGTAATTCGATAAAGAAAAGTTACGAGAGTCGAGCTAAGACGTTCCAAAGAAACACGCACACACGATACACGCCGCACACATTCGCCAACGTACGTTTTTCTTTCTTTAGATCGTAAAATGGCGTAAGTTCGATAATGAAATATAGTTTGTATGATCGTGTGTTGCGTGGTGGTTGATGTAATCCGGTAGTCGAACTAAAAATGTTGGTTCCTGGAAAGTTTGGAGCACCTCCCCTCACAGTATGTGCGAGCACGCTTTCATTGACCCTGTAAATTTATTTTTTCAACGAAAACGGCAGCGTTAAATAATCAAGCAGCTAAAACAGATCTGAAACTTCTATTTTTTGTCTGTAACCGAAGAAGAACATTTAGTCGCATGTTTAACCGTGTCGTTGCTCGTTGAAAAGTATTTAGTTTTTGATTCCCTAGCTCCAGGAAATAAAATAAGACTCTGCCATTGTTTTTCATTCCCCACGATTATTTAATAATGTCATTGTGACTTACCTTCGACGAAAACCCCCTGTTATTTAATCAGTATTCAGTAGTCTAATAGCGAACCGTATTGTGGACGATTAACAGCGCCGACTCATTCTCAATGTTATAATACTGCACCCCTAAATGTCGCACTGAATAGAAGAAAGAAGCGGACCCCGGCTCGTAGGCATGATGTGTGATTTAGCGTGGAAATTAATTCGAACCTTACTTAGATCGTTCGGCAGGGTGTTGATCGAAGGCGTCAAGTACTATGCAGATCAGCCACGTATGCTGGGCAAGACTTTCCTGCGATTGGTAAGGCTTTACACTTTTCTCGAAAATAAACAAGGAAACTTTTATCTCAGTAAACTTTCCGACAGTACGAAATAAATGAAAATATTTCTTTTACTTTAGATCAAAAATCAATATTCCTTTTCGCATTCAATTTGGGAATGTCCACAGAGTATTCCATTGTCAACGGCGATCCAAATAGAACCAATGCCAGAGAAAAATTTGTTTCTTAAATCAAAGAATTTAGACTTATATTTTTTCGTCGAAGCTTTTGTATCATTGCATTTCACGTAGTTCGAGGTAGCACAAAAGCTTAAACATGAAATATTCTGACTTGAGCACAAACGGGTTTATCTGGCCAGAATCTGACGAATTAGAATCAGTTTAAAAATCGTACTGTATAAAAAAGTTAATATTTAAGTGGAACGTTCATTCATCCAGGAAAGGGACTTCGACAAGCACGTGGCCTACTGCAGGGACGAGCCAGCTGCGCAGGAATTCCTACAAATGAACGACGCCGCACGAGAATATTTTGAGGTCAGTCGCTTGTCTATTAAATTCGCTAAAAAAATTCAAAAAAATAATATTCTCAATGAAACGACAAAGTTAAAAACATACAAAAGTCGAAGTTCTCCTAGTCGATCGTTGGTAAGAAAGATCTCTATGCACCATCTTCTTATTTCGACCTTTGAACGCCGGTGGCTGTAGAAGTTAGACGTCTTTTCTTTTCAAATTTGAAACAAACATGCTTCGAATAATTCTAAAAACGCGCATTCGACCGAACGTGTTCACATTTGAACTTGTTCGAAAGTAATCCAAATTTTTACGGTATCAGAGGACGGTTAATCAAATCTTAGTCCTCGGGCGTCGCGTTTAAGTAAATTTTTTTTAATGCGATCGGATAGAAAAATTCTAGAATGGGCAAATCGCTGAAGATGTTCCAGCCCGTTCCATGAGATAGCTAGTCTTGTCCATGTGAATCGGAGGAAATCTCAGGATTACGTAACAAGCGGGGGTAAAAGCGGGCGTCTGTCCAGCCCCCGAAATAGCTCGGTTTATTCTCGACGCGCGGAACATCTTTCGCTCCTCTTGCTGATGCACGACAATGCTGATGCCCCGCAAAGAAAAGGAAGAAAGCGCCACGTTATCGGCCGGTGACGTCGCGCTGCTGTCATTACGCGATGACAGCGTAATCCTCGTCCGATGATAGAGAGCACCGTTCACCGGTTCGCGCTATATGCGGTGCAGGATCGTTCTAAACTTGCGTCGACATTTATTGGTGCACCATACACCTTAGAATCGATAAGAAGATTCTAACGAGTCTATTAAGATCCGTTTCTCTCAACGCCCACCCTAACACCACTCCCAATTCAGACGCACCCAATTCTTTTTTTACACGATTTTTAAATAACACGGTCCAAAAAAGAGATGCGTAAGTATATACAGTTGATCCAAAAAGTATTTGAACGCTAAATTTTCTTGAAAATCTACCGGTCAAAGATGCTTGAAATCGGCGAACTTTAAACACGCGTAACTTTTGAGTCTAACTAGAATTTAATATTATAATATTACATTCAGAAAAGTTGAAAATTTTTGTTCCCCTGAGTGGAAGTTTAACCAAACTTATATTAATAAAAGAACTCGCAAAGTTCTTAAGAGAATGGAATTAACTTTCGTGCAGTGCTCTAGAAAATAAATATTTTATTCTTTTGTTAAACTACTTCTTTCTCGTGAACATTTGTAAATGAATTGTATACGCTTTAGGTATAAATTTTATCAATTCGTAGAGTAGATATTCATATTGGTGCGGTTTCGCAGGAAGGGCATGAACAGCCAGAGTCGAATGAGTTCGTTTCAAACCTGAAATATCTCGCTGGTCTTCCGAAAGAGTCAGAAAGTGGCGAACGCTAGGAACAAACTTGCAGAATCACGTGATCGTTTATTTTCTCAAGAGCAGATGCAGACTCTCCGCAGCAATGTTAAATTATTGATCCAACCGATTTATGCGTTTTTGCTGAAATCGTAGTTAAAATACGTAATTCCGGGATCTATACAATTTTCAATTAATTATGAACACGCTCGAATGCGGAGATCCGTTCTGAACATTGTTGCAATTACATACCGCGCAGTAGCTGTTACTCATCATTATAATTATAATACACAAAGTAGATCGTGTATCCCAGAGTATCGTGGGTGGTCAAGAACTATGCGCTAAAACATTTCGTTTCATTCGGTCTGTTGTTCGGTTTTTTCAACGTGATTCGTCCTGTTATTTCTGGAGACTTGACTCAAGTTCGACGAGATTTTCACAGGATTCTCGAGACCGTATTAATGATACGGCATTAAAATTAGATCGGTCCGAATCGTGTCCGGTTTCAGGCCCGGTCGCACCAAAGTGCATTAAGACACTCGTAGATTAAACGTGTTTACGAGATGCCTTTCCGTTTGTCTCCTGTTTTAATTGGATTCGATTTAGGTTTATTTCGGTGGCCATCGTTAAAATTGGCAACAACATGGAATAGGCGTCTCAGGGCTCTCGCGATAGTGTTATGGCATCGATAGGGTGGCCCGTCTGCCTTTCGCTTTCCCATTACTCTCGTTGGAAAATTCGATTACATGAAACCGTAGGCAAAGTGTCGAGAGAAGTCCGAATGCGACAAATTTGTTCAAAAACATCCTGAAATATTCTGATATTATCTAGAAATGTTCTACTATTATTTCAACCTTGGGATTTGAAGCTTCAAAAACATTTTTTGAAAAATTTGTACTATAATCTACAAATGTGAAGTGTACTTCCTGGATAGAAATTAATTCTACATTCGAATTGAAAGAGTAACATGGGCAGATGGAAATAATAGTAACAGTTAGACTGCGGATCTTTATGCAAAATAAAAATTTCCTGCATCATTTACAAGCTACTGGTACTAAATGAAAATTTGTTTCCTCCTTTGATAATTTCAATTGGTTGATAATAAAGTACCGATACGTTTTAGGTTTCGCTTACGCACTTTTGTCATAAGTGCTTAAAATCCGTAGTCGAGTAATGGTTAATTTAATAGTAGCTTTTCGACGTATAGTACATGTAAGAAGCTTAAAAATGATACAATATAATAAGAATAAGTAATTGTATATAACTACGGACAAGAACAAAAGAATAGAAGAAATGTGTCCAACAGATGAGAAGAAATATAAAAATAATAATATAATGAGGCTATTATAAAAGCAGATGAAAATTGCTGCTAGCTTTAAAATTGCGTTAAAAGTTATGTGCAAATGAATGAATCTACAATAGAACCTGGATAATTGCACAAAATAGTATTTTCTTGTTAATTATCTTTCATTAGTTTACTGAAATAACTCAACAGTGAAGCTTTCTTTTTATTGCAGCTCTCTTACTAGCAAATAATATAAAATTATTGTTGTATGCTATTGGAAACATAACCGGATGTTCTGTAATAAAAGAAGTATTATTGTGTATTAGATTCAGGTAGATTATAATAGGACGGTATTATAGATACAATATTAATTCCATTTGTTACCGAACTTCAAATAAGTAGTAGTTTCGGAAGTGTTGATAATAACTTGATCACTCTCTGTAATATCAGCAGATATTAGCGGTGTTTCCTGTTAGATACCGGGTGACTCCTTAAGTCTGGAGAAGCGTAGACAAGCGGAGGTCTCGAGTAAAAGGTGCTCACAATCCGGAGACGATCCGCGTTGTTTTTGTGCGTGGTCAGTCCGCGAGTTCGTCCGGCGTCTAAGTATAGCCGTGGCCGTATTGGTCTCCTGGCGGGTGATTTTCGGTAACCACCGACTGCGGAGGAAGAGAATCGACAGAGGAGAAGGGACCTGGTCCAGTCTGCGACCAGCCACGGTATCTTCATCGAACCAACGACTCGAAACACGAACAACGGTTGTTTACCTCCCTTGACCTCCGCTAAGGTGCGTCCGCCCTTCCGGTTTGTCGGCACGTCGTCTTCCGTTATCCGCGTTCCTCGTCGATCATTTGTTTTTGGCGAGCCGCTCCCTTCATCGACGCTGTTTCTTTCTGTGGAACCTCGTTCTTCGATCCAAAAAGTGCTACCGAAATACTTAGTGAAAAATAGTTGGAATAGTTCGGCTCCTATCAAGTCGACTTGGAAAATCTGGAAATTCCTTGGCCATCGTTCTGTCGCCATCTTGAACGTACAATATTTGGTGCTATTGAAATACACAGTGAAAAATAGTTGAATAGTCCCGCCCCCCCTTGAGTCGACTTGGAAAATCTGGAAATTGATTGTCCATTGATTTTCCTCCTTGATTTTCCATCTTGAAAGTTCAACATTTGATACCGTCGAAATATTTAGTGAAAATAGTTGGAATATTTTGTCTCCTCCGAAGTTGACTTGAAAAATCTAGAGATTGATTTTCCTCCATCTTGAACATACAATATTTGGTGCTCTTGAAATCGACAGTGAAAAATAGTTGAATAGTCCCGCCTCCTCTTGAGTCGACTTGGAAAGTCTAGAAATTGATTGTCCATTGATTTTCCTCCTTATTTTCCATCTTGAAAATTCAACATTTGATACCGTCGAAATATTTAGTGAAAATAGTTGGAATATTTTGTCTCCGCCGAAGTTGACTTGAAAATTCTAGAAATTGATTTGCCTCCATCTTGAACGTACAATATTTGGTGCTCTTGAAATCCACAGTGAAAAATAGTTGAATAGTCCCGCCCCCTCTTAAGTTGACATGGAAAGTCTGGAAATTGATTGGTCAGTGATTTGCCTCCATCTTGAAAATTCAGTATTTGATGTCATTAAAAATACGAGTGGAAAATTCGATTGACTTGGAATACCTGGAAATTGGTCCCGAGGTTTTTGTTAACATTTGCAATCGAGTCTCGAAGTGTTAAATGAAAATAAGACTGTTCCTTTTGGAATGGTGAAACGTCGACTGTGACGACTGGATTAGTTGTGATAGATTTTCGGAACGGGATATTTGGATTCCAGATTCTTGCTAACCGAAACAACTTCGAAAAATTCTTTTGTAATATCGAGCATTCCGCTCGTTCGACAAGCCTTCTAACATTTATTGTTATTACTCTCGCAAAACGTCACCTCGTAAAACGGCTGGTTTGTCTCGGTTGATTTACCGTTCGTCTGATTGCGAATAGTTACGTGGAAAATCCAGTCCCATCCAAAAATACGCGAGTCTTCATCCTGGTGTCGAATTACAGTGACGGCCACCACGTGGACCAACTGTGCGAATTAATTCTAATCTGCAATCTTCCTTTTTTTTCGACCAAACTTGGTGCATTCGTAGTCGGAGGACACTCGATCTCTTTAATTGCCGGGAGCTTTTAATCGTTCGAAATATTCGTGATCAAGGACCGTGATCAAATGACAAAAGCTTGGTTCCATCAGTTCGAATTGTGATCTATAAAAATGATTCGCCACAGAGATCAGCTAATTAATTTCTATTACAGTAATTAGTTAATTGCGGAGCATCAAAATCGACCTAGTAAAAATAATAAAAAATTGTGCAATGCAAATTTTTGATAGAATTTGATATAACTTGTGATTTATTAAAAAGATTCACGATGAAAATTAAGTTTTACGTAACTTCGGTACATTTAAGCTCGTCGGCAGGAACATAAATCAGCATACGCTTCCTCAATCGGTTAATTAGCCAGAAGGGGCAGTCATTTATCTGAGATACTTGTTTGCAGGAGCTGAGCCAGACTCTCCGTGACGACAAAAGTCTATCGGAACATTTGAAGCTTCCGATACAACGCATAAACGACTACCAGCTCCTACTCAAGGTAACGTTCACCGATGAACTCGCGGGTTTCCCCTTGTTTATCGCGCTCCTTCGCTCCCGTTCCGAAAAAATCCATTTCAAAATACATTTCAAGGGTGTTTTGACAGAAATACAGCGTGCCGAGTATATCTCTTGAAAGCATTCCAGCAGTTGTGCATAAACCACCCGCGTAACTAATCGTCACATAACGTTGAATCTGAAATTCGATAGGTCCCGCCACATGCCTTTCGAAACTCTCGTGCACCTTTTTCCTTTTTCCTCCCTTGAAAAGCGTTGTAACCGTTCCTTGCTTGTGAACAATTTAGCAGATTCATGAAAGCTGGCCGCGCGTGAATGGCGCGAGTTACGATGTAAAGCCAAAAAGTAAATCATTTACAACTCTGATTCGCGTTTCAACACAAAATCTAAATCGTATAGTTCCGTTGACCTGGACATTATCAAGGTTTTCGGCAGCTTCGAATTATTGAATAGAAATTCTCAAATCTCATTATATACGATGTTGCATGAATATTAACAGTTTAAAAATATTAACATGGGAGATATAAAGCTTAAAAAAGATTTCCGAGTATTCAAAGATATTCGAGAACGTTAGCTTGACATTGAACCTGTCACTAATAGCGTCTCATTCATGAAACCAGTTTTTTCGCAGTCTCTTTCTGATCGAAGAAAGAAATACACCTTTTCCGAATTCTTAATATGTCGCAACCTTCTGTGTTAGCTATTTACAACGGCAATAAGTATTGTTAATCTCGAAGAAACTTTAAAGAGAACCGATTTGACGGCGGCCAGACACGACGACCTGTAAAACCCGCACGTGACCTATATCCGTGCCGAAATTTCAATCTGTCGGACGAAAATAGCACGGCGCTAAAATACTTCCCGGTTCGCCTTGAAAACGCATACCGATGGATTAATTGTTGCGTCGAACTTTATTTCTCTCGTTGGAGGGTGCGTCCACCCCCTCGAGTCGTCGGCGCCCATTGAATTCCTTGGAAAACTGGAAATACTTCATTCACAGCGTCTAACATCGGAGAAACTTGACTAACATCACCGGCCCCACTGATTTATAACGATCACGTTACGTTAATCACATTTTGTTGCGTACAAATTTCTGGCTTAGCGTGTAGCTCACTCTGATTCGATCTTGGGCCCGTTGCCCGAAAAGAATCGCAAACATAAGCTGCTGGACAAGCCACAGCGCGAAACTCGAAAATAAATTACGAAAGATAAACAAACGGAATAACCACTTTTCGATTATTGGATGTTTATGAAAATTTACGAAAGTGAAATTGCAGGAAAGTGGAGCAAAGTGGTAATAACTCTCGACGAGGAAAATCAAACGAGTACACTGTGCTTCATGAATGAATAAACTTACTCGATAACGTACAGTTCAGAGACGAAAGTCGAATCGATTCGCTTGTCTCCGGTGTTTATATTTTTGGGAATTCTCTGGTATTTACAGAAACCGACTATATTCTTAATCCGATTAGGTGGCGATAAAAATGCACACCGTTGCTATAAAACGCCAAGAATACTCGAACCGGCACAATGACGTCGGATCATTCGTTCACCTCGATACCGTCCTCCGGTTCCCATGATCCGCGAGGGGGTGGATATAGATCAAGGAAAGCCGCAAAGTTCGACGATGTATAGTTGTAATATCGCGACAGAGCGTTTCTCGGTGGTGTGGGACGGAGTGGGCGTCGTACGGATTTAGCGAGCTAAAAACGGGTCGTCTTCGCGGCACGTTATCCTTTCCCTCGTTCCTCATCCATCGTAGAAAAACGTTATCCATTCGAACGACGAAAGATCTATAGCGAAATCGATGCCGGAAACCCGCCTCTGCGATCACCTTTTTCAGACAACTTACTCGGAAATTAAAATCGACGAAGATTCCAAAGCGTGGGACCTTCCACGTCACCTAACGCTATTTTTTCGTTACATTTTTAGTAACAAGGCATTGGTTACAGGAGCTGGTGAAGTATTCGACCCGACTAGGCGAAAACTGCGACGACCTCCAAAAGGCTTTGGAGTTGATGCTAGGTATACCCCATAGGGCAACGGATAATAAGTTCATAAGTAATATCGAAGGATACAAAGGGAATATCCACAAACTTGGAAGACTACTCACGCACGTTAGTGGATTATTATTTGTTGGTTTATTTCGATCGGAATGAATTTTTACACGGTATTTGTATACGTTGTTCTGGCCTGACAGGAGTGGTATACGGTGATTGACAAGGACGGAAAGAGCAAGGAAAGGTATCTGTTTCTTTTCAAAGCTCGCATACTCGTCTGCAAAGTCAGACGAATATCGGAAGACAGATCCGTGTTTGTCTTGAAAGATATTATTCGAGTAAGTGACTGTACTAACTGTTCGAGTTCTCTGGTGTACGAAGAGCGTCATACTATGCCATCCTTGCCGTAACTGTTACTTCAATACTGATTTCCAGCTACCGGAAGTAGAGGTGAAGGACCACCCAGAGGACGTACGATCCTTCGAGCTCCACAATCCAGCGAGTCCCGCTTACCCGATCACTTTGGTAGCGCACAAGGATCCTGTGAAGGCTTGCTGGCTGAAGGAGATCCGACAGTACGCGAGCGATGTGGTAGCACTCGCCGAACACGCTGCCGACGACCTACAATTGACAGAGGTACCGGAACTGAAGGAAGAGATCAAAGGGAACGCAGGAAATCCGGGACCAAAGAAGGAGGGCAACCCAGGACCAAAGAAAGAAGGAAATCCAGGCCCCGAGGAGAAGGCTGTGGAGAAGAGAGGCAACCCCGACAACCCAGGCAATCCTGAAAATCCAGACTCTAAGAAGGCTAAAGTTGAAGAAGAAACCGCAGACATGTCTCGAAGATACTCGTCCAGTCGATACAGCAGCTCCTCCAAAGTTGTGGAAGGTAGACAATGGAACTTGAACTTTTTAAGGGTTACATGTGTACACTTGTAAATGCTTATATATTTATTTCTAAGGATTAAGAGCCAAGACTCTGTAGATTCGCGATAAGGTAGAGCGACTACGTTACCGACAAAAATAGGCGAAAAATGGTTTCACGTGCTTCAACTTTTCGTTCTTATATGAAAACATTTTTCGCTAGGAAAGGGCTCATTCGAGAGAGAAATGTTCAATCTAGCGCGCGCTGTTCATGAGCTGACGAGATTATGCAGATATTTGGTAATATAAGAAGTAGGCCAAAAATTGATGATGTGACGGAATCCAAGCATTGTTCTGACATCGGATGAGTTTTTTGGATGAAATCGAGAGTAGCGCGAACTAAAAAATATCTCCAGCTACAAATTGAGTTATATTTTGTCTTCATTCACTGCAAAATAAAGCAAAAAAGCTTGAAGCACGTTTCTAGCTTCAGAATTCATAATGTCGATAATACAGAGCAAAAAATGTAACAAATTTAGTCACAGACTTAGGACCCGTCGGATCAAGACCAAGATGGATCTTAAGTCAGTGGTTAAAGGTTGTGAACGGAAATTATACAGCAGATACCGACCTGCTGACTCTGCAAAAGTCACGTGACTACCCTTGGCTCCTAACATAAGAAAGAGTAACATTTCCAGTATATTTTATATCTGTATGTAGTATCTTTTGTCTCTGTAAAAAGTATCGACCATTAGAAACATTTTCACAACTACATGTGTACACAGTAACACCCATGCCCCCCAGTGGAGGGGATAGGTGAACTGACTAACATCGTGTAGCTTCGTTCGGCTTAAATCAAGACTTTACTGTAGGGTTATGAATGAAACACTGTACTAGAGTGATTGTTTAGAGTGACTGTGGACGCGACATTGTGGCGCCAACGTGTTTGTGTCCTGCGTGAAAGGAAGTCTGTTTAGGCCGAAGTGTGAAAGAAGAGTGTTTGGGTCTCGGTGACAGGGGTAAAGCGTTTAGGGGCGCCAAGCGCAGGGCATACGTGACTGTTTGGGTTTTCCGAATGGATGTGAAGCTGATAGAGAATGAGAGTGCGAGAGAAGAAGAATGAAAGAGGGCTTTATTATAAAAGGGACGAATGCGAGGGATGCTAAGTTAGTCGGTAGAGAGTCAGTCGGTAGAATGTCAGTAGGTAGAGAGAGAAAGCCTCGGGCGTTATTAAAGTATTTAGTATCGAGTCGTCGAAAGAGTATAAAGGACCGTAGAAAAATCGGTATGAAACCACTCCACCCGGTACGCCACACCTAAGACGTAGGAGTTTCCTTTAAAATAATCCTACGTTACCGTACTATGTTATTTATTTCCTGTATTTCTGCAGAGTACTCTGCCGTATCCAGCAGTCGCAATGGCGTGTCCACGACGGCAATGGAGTCATCGAGCAGCGCGATGAGGATGGAGAGCAGTTCAAGCTCTTATCAGGCTGGGAACGTCTCGGCGATCGAGACCAAAACGAGTACAATCACCGCCGGCGTAGCAGGGAAACCTGTGTTCGTCAAAACGATCGAAGGCTCCAGCATTGAACGTAAGTAGTCGCGCAACCCTTAACTTCCAACACGACACAAAATTAATTAAAGTCTCGCCTGTCTGGCATCGACGAAACATTCACTCTCGGACACTGTCCAAGAACTTCTAGGATAGCTGCTACATTTATTTAGTTACGTAAACGAAGCGTGAAGAAATCCAAAAGTCTTGGTCCACCCTTTAAGATAATAAAACAAAGAGTGGAGGGGGAGCGGAGCACGTGACATAAGAGACGTTTTTACTGTTCTAGCGATACCAGAAAATAACGTGGAATTGATACACGCCGTAGGTAAAGTGACACGCAGTTTGCCTACTATTCTGAATCATCCACTGTACTACGCACATTTCTCTCTCAGTCTTCTGTCGTACTGTATCATTGATATTACTTTCTATGTTCTCCTTTTTATCTTCCAGTCAGCTGAGTAAAACGCTTCTATACGTTCGACTAGGCGGTTGGTTGAGCTGCATTGCTAACCCTAGATGTTGTCGATCTGTTTCATTCACAGTAAACACGCTACACACATCCACAAAATGAATCTTCCAATCATCGTGCACACTCACACACTCACCACGAACACGCTTATCTATTCATTCTCTACATCTATTCACGTAGCCGCCACTTTTCTATTGACTGTTTTACTGTCGTCTTTCCTACATCAGTATTCATCGATCGCCCCCTCAAGGTTTTTCTAGAACCGAATTGCGTAATTGTTGTAGCACTAAACAAGAACATTTGAGTACCGATTTGTTCGGTACGGGCCATTGTAATATATAAATCGAAGAGACAATAGCTTTGTATATTTAGCGAGACTCTCTTAGTATCTTGGAATTTCAGTAGAGAGAATTGTCAGTAGAGTTTGACCCCTTTAATCTTTCTCGCAAAGATCGAATACTCTTGTACATAAATTAGCAAACAAAACCTCTGCAAAGACTGTCAAGCAAATAACAAATTTGCTCACAGGTATAAGTGTCTCGTCTACGATTTTTATTATTGTCCTTTGACTGATCACCATTTCTTCGCGTAGCTGGGGAAACAGCAACATTCGAATGCACCCTGTTGCATACCGATGCAACGACTCTTGTGCAGTGGTTGAAGGATAACAAACCGCTGGAAGACAAGTTGGCCGATCGCGTGACAGCGTCTGCAGTCGGGAAAACCTTCAAACTCACCCTCCAGAATGTCCTCGAGTCGGATTCTGGTATTTACATCGCTCGAGCTATGAACACCGAGGGACAGTCCACCTGCACTGCTCAACTTGTGGTACAGAAACGTAGGTTGAAATTATTTTCTCAGTCAACCCCTTACACTATAACATCGGGCCAGTGATAAAAATTCTGAATAGAGTCAGAAATGAAATTCTATTTTGTTATTGTTACTGTACAGCCATTGGAGAGCTTATAGACATACAATAGATATACAGGGTTTCCCACATAAATGGGAACACCTAAATATCTTTCGTATTTACAGTCCTATCAGAAAACTTCAGAGGACAAAATGACACTATTACAGAGGACAATATAATGGTGAAGAAAACAATTTTTTATGTCGTGTTTTTTAATGAAATTTCAAGGTCGCCGATGTTCTTTTAAATGGTACAGTATATTTTTTACGATAGCATGATAAACAATAAAAAACTGAATTTAGTGGATATCACTTTTTTGACCTTGAAATGACCTTGATCAAGGATAATCATGTTGAAGCGGATGAAATGTGGAAGTTTAAAACTTACGTGCTTCAGCAAAGATTGCGCGTTGTTTACGTTGATTGACCTTGACATATCATAATAAATGTTCGAAATGTTGACCATCCTCATTTATGAAATGTTGCAATCTTTTAATAAGTGATCTGTAGGCATTGTCGATTTCCTGAGACGTAATTGAAGCACATGCTGCAGTAATCCTTTGTCGCATAACCTTTGGCGTTGTGGATTTATCTTTGTACAAATATTTGAGCTTCTTCTAGGAAATGAACTTTGAAGAAGTTCTAATCACTGTAACCCCGTAAAATAAATCGTAGGAGTAAAATAGTCGGAACGACTGATTCGGCTGCAACAAATAATTGTTAATTATTTGATCGATCGCAGTTACACCGGAAGAGAAGAAAGCAAGGGCAGAGGCCAACGCCCCCATCTTCCTGGTACGGCTCAAGGACACCGAGCTCTTGGAGAACACCTACCTGCGCTTCATGGTCAAAGTGAAAGGCGATCCTAACCCTGAAATGAAATTGTAAGACCACAACCGATCGGTATAACGTTCTCATCGTTCCTAAACTCGTGTAAACACATTTTCTTCAACTGCTTACATTGCAGCTACAAAGACGACAGTCTGATCGACGCGAGCCACCCCCGCGTGAAAATAATCACCGAGCAATCGGACAAGGGTTTCTACGAGTTGGTGATAAGCGACGTTCAGAAACAGGACGCCGGGAAGTACTCTTGCACCGCAAAAAATCGTTTCGGAGAAGCGTCGTGCGAAGCTGTGGTGACGGTAACCGACGACAAGGTGCTTTTTCTCCCGGAAGACTTCCTCGAGCCTGGCATGGAGCCTCAGTTCACCTGGCTGCGGGACGGAAAGCCGTTCGACCCCGAAGAAAGGTTCAAAGTTCTTTTCCAGGATAACGAGGATACGTTGGCGCTGGTGTTCCAACATGTGAGACCGGAGGACGCTGGTCTATACACCTGCGTGGCACAAACCAGTACAGGTAGACGAATGGTTCAGTTGTCGTTAACCAGTTAACTGTGATTGACGAGTATACTCGTCAATCCGAAACTCTATTGCGGTGCAGTTAACGTTAATGAATTGTTAAATTCTTAACGAATAAAAAAGTAATTCTTTCTCATTTAGCTTTACAAGGGCTTTGGCTTTTATAATAGCCGCATTTGACCCGCGTTCGACGTGTATATTCGTCATTGCTTGATTTTAATTCCGCGCCGTGAGGGATTTTTAAAACTAAACTCCACAGTTAACTGGTTAATAGACTGCGGATTTTATCAATTTATGGCAGAAATGGGTAGCTGCAATTTTAAACAGCAGAAACGTCAAAAGAATCGAAGACTGTCGACACATTACTGTTGTCCTGCTAACAGTATTAAAGGAAAAAATAAATTTTTATATATGGTTTCAATACAGATCCGCAGTCTAATTATTATTAACACGTTCGAGTCGGTATCGGTTCCTGGGTACCAAATCGAAGAGTTTAGTGACGTTTTGGTATAACTTTTGTACTGTAAAGGATAGCGGAATAAAATTTATACTAAAAATATATAAAAATTGATGTTACTCTGAATATGTATGAAGTCTTACAACTTATACTTGTTTAATTATTTTTTAAAATTTTATTACTCTACAACATTTTTTTAACCTTTTTATACATATTCAGTGTTTTGTCTAAGAATATACAGGGTGTTGTAAAAATCGTGGTACAACCGGGTAAGGGATGATTCTAGAATGAAATTTGTATGCCTTGTTTCCTAGGCTTCTTCCGACAGTTGGCCAATAGGTAAAAGAGCGTATTTGATTATTTAATATAATACCATCCATAATGAGACACTCGGGTCCGTCTCGAACGTGTTAATCTTTCAATCAACACCCCTTTATCGCTCTTCTTATTTAACCCTTTGAATGCACAGGTAACATCAGCTGTAGTGCCGAGTTGACCGTCCAAGGAGCAGTGAACCAACTGATGAAGGACCCAGAGAGGCCGAAACTGGCTTCAGAAACCAGGCACTCTGAGGTGAGCGCTGGTGGTTCGGCGATGTTAGAGCTGCAGATCAGAGGATACCCTAAACCAGACATCAAGTGGACGAAAGACGGGAAAGAGATCGTCGCCGGTGGAAGGTACAAGTACCTATGGGAGGATGAAGAATCGATGTCCCTGGTGATCAAGAACGTTACCGCGAAGGACGCCGGTGTCTACACGATCCTTGCGAAGAACGAACTAGGAGAGGACACCACGCAAATCGAGCTGATCGTTAAGTCCGCTCCGAAAGTCATCAAGAAGCAAGCCGACATCACGGCCGTCCTTGACGATACCGTGACGATGACGCTACAGATCGAGGCTACTCCTTTACCGGAAATAAAATGGTACAAGGATGGCCAGGAGATCAAGGAAGACAGTCGAATCAGCATCGTGAAAGAGGCCAACGACATTTACAAACTGATTATGAAGAACTCCAGAATAGATGACGCCGGTTCTTACTCCATCGTCGCTCGCAACGATGTTAATCAGACCACTGAGATCTGGAAGGTCCGAGTTCTCAGCCCGCCGAAGATTCTCAAGGGACTAGGCGAACCCCAGATCCTCGACAACGAAGCGACTCTCATATTGTCCGTGGACGTCGAGTCCAGGATGCCTGCGTCCATTAAATGGTACAAGGATGGAAAACTCCTCGAGCAAGATGGTCGCATAAAAATGGTGAAAGAAGGAAACAGATTTATCATGAAGATCACGAGCGCAGTGGGGGAAGACGCTGGCATCTACAAAGCGGAAGTGTCGTCCGAACATGGAACTGTGTCCGATCAAACGAAGATTCAGGTGACGAACGCTCATATTTTCAATTTTATTACTATACCAACGATTCTACACATTCTTTCGCTGCTGAACGTGAAACAGCCTCCAGTGATATTAACCTTCGTTTTGAGGTGCAAGGTCGAATCTTCTTTAATCACTAGACTGCGAATTTTATGCATTTACATTATAAATTGATAGGTATATTTTCAAATAGTAAAAGGATTAAGAGTGTTATGTATTATTTTCTAAATACTTGCTGAAATTATTAAGGATGGAAAGGAATTCTTTGGCTCCTGTTTCTTACAATCTATATGCAACACTTTTATTTTAAATAAAAATTTGCAGACTAGTGATCACAAAGTTCATATGTTTGTTGTCTCCAGTTCAACTTTTGTTCGTGATGGCTCCACGAAAAACTTAATTAATTTAAAAGGCGGTTAATTTAAGAAAAAAAATTTTCTTCACACTGTGCGATTAATGTCCTCAACTTAAATAATAACTATATCACTGATTTTTTCCTAAAAATATTTGTGATAACCGTTACTTTTTATCCCTTGTTATAAATGATCAAAATTGGTATCTTCATAGATTAGAGTGCAGTATCATCTGAAAGTATTAACACTAGAACGACCGGACAAGACTGTGCCCATTCAAACTTCATACAACTTTTATTGTAATATGTGCTTGAATGAAGAGGTCCATTAAAAAAATTCCGATGAAAACATTTTTTATAATTTCAGTAATTGTAAAAGAAAAAATTAGGAACCAGTCGTTTTGACTGCTCCGGTCCATCTAGTATTAATAGAACACAGTTTTGCATCCTGTAGTACTGAGAAATGCCTGCCAGGGATTTAAATCCACACGAACTTCACAGGTACGAGGCATACCAAGGTTCAAGGCGACAATGTCGAACGTCACGGTGAACGAAGGTGCAACAAACATCGAGTTCGCCGTGGAGGTGGACGGATTCCCGAAACCGAGCGTCCACTGGTACATCGGCGACATGGAGATCACAGAGAAGAAGAAAGACTACACTCGCACGGAGGAGGAGAACATCTGCAAGCTGCTGATCTCGGAGGTCAAGTCAGAGATGAAGGGGACGTACACCTGTATGCTGAAGAACGAGTACGGCGAGATCAAGACCAGCTCGACCCTGACGGTGAACACGCGACCTAGACTGATCAAGAAGCTCACCGATCTGAGGATAAAGGAAGGAGACACCATGAGGCTGGTGTTCGAGGTGGCTGCGACACCGGAGCCTGAAATCAAATGGTTCAAAGATGGGCAGGAAGTGTCGGCGGACGCTAGGATCAAGATCACAAGGGACAGCAAACGGCAGGAGAGCTACGATCTCACGGTCACTTTGGTCAAGGGTTCCGACGGCGGTGTCTACGAAGTCAGAGCCGAGAATGAGCTCGGCTATGTCACCAGCAAGAGCAAAGTCATCGTCATGAGTAAGGGTCACATTGATTTCTCAGAGTTCATCGACGCTTTGAGGTCGGCGATGCTCGCGAATCTTCAGAAATTAAGAAAAATGAGGTCATTTTCAAAATTTCACCAGGTATTAACATGTTGACTACATTGTCGGTTAAGAGAACAAAGAGTAGAAGTTAATTTTTATGAAAATTTTAGTTTTTTAACATTTTCATAAATTCGGATAGGTACTTTTATTTTGTTTTAAATATCAAATTTTGATCGTCTTCTGTGTACTGACAAGTGAAATTTGAAACAATTTATGACGAAGTTATATCGATTAAACTCTAAACGTGTTAATACGAACGTTAGCCTCCCCTGTGGTGACTTCAATGCGTGGCAAAGAACTATCGCCGCCCTCTCAGCGATCCAACCGTGGCACTGCTCCATTGTCGACAATTCACTCTTGATCATCTTCTGCTCTGATCCTGTCCGAAGCTCTAAATTAATAGAAACATTGAAAAAATTTACAGAATAATTTTCCAGAGTGAAAAGTCTTGATAGAGCAGTTCGTCAAACGCGTAACGTGTCCGTACACATTCTTAATTTCTGAGAACCACTAGCAAATCACCGTGCCTTTCCAAGGTTCAGTAAGTACTGCTAGCAAAGGTACCGTTTCGTTTTCGATTTGATGTTGATCGTTTCCGATGTGAACGAAACAAACAAACAAATAATACACTGGAGTCTCTTCGTAGCAAGACCACGATAACCAATACGAGCGCTGAAATATCGCGTCAGACACCCGACAATTGACGTGAACATCATACTATCACACCCTGTCTTTCTCTTTTTACGTGTCGTGTCTTACTTGATGTCTATGTTGTCCGCCGTGTCTCCTTCTTTTCCGATATGTGTTAATTTCCCGTTTAATTTTTCTCTCTTCTCTCGTTTCTACCGACACACGACGCGACCACGAACGATTTTGTCAAAGACCCGTGTCCCAATATGTGTATGTACATTCCATAGCGAAAACAGAGGAAAGCGAGGAAACAATGGAAACGAAGAAGATCACCGTCGAGGAAGAGGAGAAAATCGTGGAGGAGAAAGTCGACGCGCAAGCACAGCGCGCCGAGGAATCAGGACCGGAAGGTAATCCTATCGATCGCGGAAAACACGGTCAGGGCTCTAAAGAGATGAGTACTAAATGAGTGGGCTGTATAGAGAGATTTTAAGTACGCTATAGATACGCTTCGATGGCTTCGATCTGCGTCCTATGATCGACGCGATGTCGCAAGATTTTGGTAAGAGATATATTTTTGAACGCTCCGGGATTTTATTTTTCTTTTTTGTCAAGCTCTCACATGCTTACTCTTTTTTTTATATACCAATGGAATTCGTGGCTGTAATGCAAAACGATCCGAGACGCGTTGTTAAAACAGAGCATTTTGAGAAGCAATAGAAATGACAAATCGATTGGCTCGGAGTAAGATTAGTTTTGCAGTAAAGCCGCAGAAATATCGAAACACTTTGCACTCGGGCGAAAGCTCGCGCAAACATACGGCTTCCGATGTTATTGTTCATTGTTTGATTTTGATATACACACATACGTTTTTTTCTCTTGTTATCTACCGAAATTCTTGCGAGACAATGTACAAACTCGTCACCGACGACGACAACATCAATGTGTAACGATAGTCTTTGCCGAATAGAGTTGTTGAGGGATGCTGGGTTGAGCGTAGCTTTAGATCGTAGCCGAAAAAACTATGTCTGGTGTAAATCTCAGGTCGAGTAACGCTGGAGACACAAAGCGTGGAAGTAATACGTGACCAGGGTGACACGATCACGATCTCCGTGGCCTCCAAGACAACCCACGAAGCTATACTCACAGGTAATATCGCACACGCACGCGTAACAATCTTCGCGGGGGCGGATTTCGCGACTGAAGTGGTCCAAAATGCAAATACAAATCCACTTTTACACTACTTGTACACTTGAATCAAATATACTAATAAGTTTTACATATATATAAATGGTGGCTCGAAAATACTTCCTCGAAAGGGGTGATTCCTGAGGTCAAGTGCCTTTCTCGTTTGCAAAAACATAAACTTTTATTTTAAGCTTATCACCTCGAAATTATTAGAGAATCACATTTGAATAAAGGTATAATGACTAAGAGACTAGCACAGAAAACAGTTACGTGCGCAGATAAATTGCTTAGGCCACCCGGAATTAGATTTTGATTCATCATCTTCTGTCCGCTATCAGTCGCAAGGTCCGCCGCCGCGAAAGCAAATAACGCCACACCGAACAGAGCTTTCACGAGCCTTAGACGGAGTAAAAGCGGTTATGCGGGTGGCAACAGCGTCGATAAAGTATCGAAAGGCAGCTGCGGGTTTCTCGCTGAATCTCGGCGACTCGCAGCAAGAAAAGACAAGGGGTGCCTCCTCTGTAGTAGCGTTAGTCGAAAGGTAATTGGTGACGAGCCAGGCCGTTCGCAGGTCCCGACGAGAGCCACACGATCAGCAAGATGACCGCGACAAAGGTCGAGTGCCAGGAGTCGTACTCCGAGAGTCCTCGGGTCGAGGAGATCGCCTCGTACAGTTACACGGTGCAGGAGGAGTCGATGCAAAGACCGCAAAACGGTGTTCTGATCGAGGAATTCTCGGAGACCAGCGAGGACAATCGAAGGACGCTTCAGGTGAACCGGGGAGTCTCCATAGTGTCCGTCTCCGACGACGAGTCGACGTTGAAGGCGATCTCCAGGGACGTCAGCACCGACGACATGCAGTGCGCCGAGCTGACCGAAGATGTGAAGGTCGTGAACGGATCCTACGAGGAGTTTAACGGGAACGGGCTTGAAGAAAGGATCCTGGACGAGGTGAAACCCTTCAGAGGCACTTTGCTCACGGAAACGATCATTGAGGAACGATCGATGGAAGAGACGCCGTCGGAGAAATCGACGCTGGAGACCGCGAAGGAGCCTAGAAACGGTGAATTGAAGAACGGATTTTCCAAAGAGACCTCGAAGATGGAGAGGAGAGCTTCGTCGGAGAAGATCACCGAGAAAACGCTGGAGCAACCGCAGACTCCGACGATCGAAGAGAGCAAACTGAGGAAACAGAGTTTGAAGATAGAACGAACGAACTCGATCGCCGAGAAGGTTGTCGAGACGAATTTAGAGGAGCGAAGAGCGTCCGTTCAGAACGGTGTGTCGAGGCAGAGCTCGAGGATCGAGAGAATGGACTCGAGAGAGTCGCTGAAGGCGACAGAGAAGTCCCTGTCGAGGCAGAGCTTGAAGATCGAGAGAATGGACTCGAGAGAGTCGTTGAAGGCGACGGAGAAGTCGCTGTCGAGGCAGAGCTCTTTGAAGGCTGCCCTGAGCGCCGACGAGGAAGTTGACGAGGAGCTCGAGGCGCTACTAGACCGCGTTAAACGGCAACGCAGCGTTCTTGACGATATCCTTGAAAAGGAATCTAGCAGAGACTCAGGTACGGGTGGATCGCTCCGTCAGCTGCGGGAATGGATCTTGTAGATCGACGCGCCAGAGATCAGGCTGTTATTACTCGCCATTGTTCGCTTATTTTTTTATCACTGGCTTTGGAATTCTACAACACGTTTGTCCCACATGCCCCTTATGTGTCCTAACTTGTTTGCTACTTCATCCTAACAACTCCATACACGCTTGTCGCCTGTGCACGTTGACGATCCATGTCGGAAGCGTCTAACAAAGTTAACCTCGTATTGAGGTTCACCGAATAATGAATAATTTAAGAGATTCGTCCTGGAAAGGATCAGAATTTTGTTAGCGTTTCTGAACAATGCCCAACACTCGCTGCTTGTACAATGAGTCGGTCAAACACAGCCAGAACGGTATGGAGAGTTGGTAATTCAAGGTAAGCTGATATCAGGAATGCTGTACAATAATGAATCCTTAACGCGCTGGGAACCTGAAATGTCAACAACTGTAATGATTTATTGCTGAATCCACTGTTCTAAGATTCTGTAGGGCGTACGTACTCGATACGCCGCCATCTTGATTCCTACCGCACGGATGATTAAGCAAGCAATAATCAAGTATTGGACGTACCAATAAGTAATCAACTGTCCGATAGTAAATAAACGTTTAATTGTCATTCTTCAGGGCTGTATCGCGTTTCATATCAGAAAGTGGAAACAATCTATTTCGTGTTTGAATCGCAAATACTTATTGGCACGCCTAATGCGTGTAAAAAAGTAGAAAATTGTCTGGCATTCGAAAAAGTGTCTTAACATATTAGCGAATAACAAAAGCAGCACGTAGCAAGCGAGATGCATTAGCTGCACGGCAAAGCAAAAAATACTTCGAATGACTGCCCGAAGTCATTCCTGGTGAACGGTGTGCTAATGTTCTCATTCTTCGTGTAGCGCCTCCTCACATCCTCAGCGCGAGTCTCTCCGATCTAACGATCTACGAGACTCAGAAGGTCCACTTCGAGATCACAGCGACAGGTCTGCCGAGGCCAGATGCGAAATGGTTCAAGGACGGCAAGCAGTTGCGAGCAGGGGAACGCATAAGGATCACTGGCACGGGCGAGAATTACAGCATGGAGCTGAGCAAGGCCATCCTCGAGGACGAAGGTGTCTACTCGTTCGTGCTAACGAATAAGCTCGGCGAAGACACTGCCGAAGGGTACCTGACCGTCGGCACCGTCGACGAGCTTAGACGACCGAAGTTCACCGAACTACTGGCCGATGCTGACGTGGCCAAAGGCGATTCTGGAGAGTTCCGGGCTACGTTCACTGCTGATCCTGTTCCAGAGATGACCTGGTAAGTAGAAATACTAAAATATTAAAACTACCCCAGGCAATAAGTTTCGAATCCTTTCAGAGGCGTTCGAATATTAATAGAAGTCACTCTATACAGGATGTTCATTTGAATACTTTCCAACCGAATATCTCGAAAAGTACGAAAGATATTAAAAAAGTCTAAACCACGTGTCCAAGGATTTCGAGGGAAAAATAGGCCGCAGTATCAGTTTTTTATTTGAGTGGCGTTTTCAAGGTCATTTGAAGGTTAACTTTGTTTTTTCAAATGTAAACCTATATTTTTTATTACGGCATCTTATTATACGTAAATATTTTCGTAGGATACTTTTTTTTTATTCGCGCAATAGCTTCGGAGATGTTTAAAGAGAAGTAATACGAGGCATATTATTGTGTAAAATTCTTTGACGCAAATCGTTGATGTTTTCAAAAACAAAATTGTCCTCTATTGATCTCTTATTTATGTTGTCTGTCTTTCAATGTAATAAGAAATACTCTGCCGTAGTACAAATAATTGCATAAAAATGTGTATTCTTTAGAAGAACGAGTAGAAATAATTTTCATGTATATGGGGCTGATGAGTGTGCTCGTCGAACTGTTGCTACAATGAGATTACATCCTGATACACATGTTTCTCATACGTACGTTGTACAATTAATTGCAAAGTTTAAGGAAGCAGAATCGGTGACAAATTTAAAAAGACACCAGCCAAAATTCATATGAGAAGCTGAACAAATCAAAATTATAAGACAGTTTATTGTAAATCCTACTAGTTCAATTCGACAAGTTTTAATGGTAACTGGTGTATCAATGGGATCTGTGCAAAAATTACTCGAACATAACAAGTTTCATTCTTATAAAATGCAGTTGCATCAAAAGTTATTGAAACATGTCTTTGACAGGCGGATTGAGTTTTGTGAATAATTAACAAACATGATCAACGTCACTCCTAATCTAATTGAAAGCATTTGTTTTAGTGACAAATTCACTTTCTTCTTAAACAATGCTGTAAATCGTCATAACTATCCTCAATACTCAATGGCCGGAAAAAATAAATGTTTGGACAGGACTTTTTGGAAATGCTATTATAGGTTTTTCCAAGAGAATTTGAATGACAATCTGTATTCAAATTTGCTGAACCACATCATTGATCCACTTATAACAGAAAGTCTTAAAAACTAAAGAGGTGAAAACGGAAATTTTTTGTGAAATCAAGAGCTTTTGTACTTCCAACATGATGGTGTTCCCCCGCATTACACGTTACACTTTACAGTGGTTAAACAATCGATTCCCATTAACATGGATCGGTAGAAGAGGTGTTATTGAATGCTCACCAAGATCACCAGATCTAACTCCAGTCGACTTCTTTTTGTGGGAACACTTAAAGTCTGTTGTTCATAAAACACAACCAGAAAGCGTCAACGATTTGGGTCGCAGAATTATACAGGAATGTAGAGCTATTCCAACAGATACCTCCAAAAATGTTCGTTCAGAATTTGAGAATCGTCTGTATTATTGTTTAGAAAACAACGGAGAACATTTTGAAAATTTGTTACAGTTATAAAGAAATTACAAACTTTCTCGCAGTATAAGCATGACTCGCTCTATTTCTCTTTAAATATCACCGAAATTATTGCGCGAATAAAAAATAGTATCCTACGAAAATTACTGGTCTTTTTACGTACAATAAGATTCCATAATAAAAAATATAGGTTTCCATTTGAAAAAACAAAGTTGACCTTCAAATGACCTTGAAAACGCCACTCACATAAAAAACTGATATTGCCACCCTCTTTCCCTTTCGAAATCCTTCGACACGTGTTTTACACTTTTTTAATAACTTTAACACCCTGTATAAAACACAATGGTACACATATGAAATGTATTGTAATGTTCAATTAGTCTGTTTGAAAACAAAACCTCATAAAATAATTATGAATTTTGTTTATTGTGTAACAAAAAAATATAGAAGAAGCAATATGTTGCTTAGAGATAAGTATGAAAAATGCTACCGTCAAACAAAAAAATGTTATTCCTTTTTTTCGATTTGCCCATTCTCTGCCCAGTTGTACTGCAATTTCTGCCCCAACCTGTATCAGAAACTTTGATATTTCCCCTTAGCGTCGTATTTTTGCGTTTGGTTCCAAACTTATTGCCAGCTCTTGTTACCCTTGCGTATTAAAAATGATTACTGTTTTTAACTACTGCATCGTCAAGGGTTAAGCGTTAGGTAGGTCAACCTTGAAACACGTAACTTCATGCCAGATCAATTAAAATGTTTAAACGCTACTTTAAAGATGATTTGTTCGAATAGGTACTTCAAGGGTGAAGAAATTCCGGCAGATGACGGACGACTCAAGTTCAGCGTTCAGAATAAACCAGCTAATGATAAATTGACCGAAACTACGGTCACGTTAGGTGTGCCTAAATGCGGCGCCGACGACACTGGAGAATACACATTGAAGCTGAAGAACAAATACGGCGAGGCAGAAGCCAGCGTTAGTAGCCATTTCTATTTATGATACGGGATAGTTGTACAAATTGATAATCGATTCAAACCGTTCAGGCTTTCCTCAACCTCCTATTGCGACCAGAAATCGAAGAATTCAAGGACGTGGTTGAATCGGTCGGAGAGTCGCTAGAATGGGTAGCCATCATAAAAGGAAATCCCAAGCCGGATATCACGTGGATGAAAGACGGTCAGAAGTTGGAGGAGGGAGACAGATTCCATTTCAAGGAAGATAAGAGGAACAATAAATACACGTTCGTCATCAAGAGCGTCGAAGTGTCAGATAAGGGAGTGTATACCTTGTCCGTGAAGAATTACCTTGGCGAAGCGTCCGCGCAGGCGACGCTAACACCTCACAGTAAGCATCATCCTATAAAATCCTTCAATCCAAAAGGATACTCTCTGGAAGTGTGCGAAAACCCGAAAATGTCGGATCGGGACGGTTCAGAATTTTTTCGAGAATCCGACCCGTCCCGGCCATCCATTACCCGTCATTTTCAGGTTCTCGCACGCCTCTAACAATCTCCCCTTATTATAATTACCTTTGAATGAATCGCAACGTGTATTATTTCAGCCGAGACACCTATCTTCACGAAATCCCTCGCCGACGCGTCCATCAAGGATCGCGACGACATGGAGTTGAAGATCCGACTCACTGGCATCCCCAGACCCAAGGTTCTGTGGCTGAAGGATGGCGTGGAGATCAAGGAAGACAGTCGTCACACGATCACCACTCACGTGGACGGCATCGTGGACAGCACCTTGTCCATCAAGACCTTCTCTCAAAGCGACGTCGGCACCATAAAATGTCAGGCGACCAACGTTGCCGGAAGTGCTCAGACTGCTTGCGAGTTGAAGATGGAAATGATCACACCTGGCTTCGGCCAGACCTTGCCGAGGTCGCTGGACGTCGACGAAGGAGAACCTTTGGAACTCAAAGCTAAAGTGGACGGCAGCCCTATGCCTAGCGTCGCATGGTTCAAGGACGGGGAAAAGCTCGTGCCCGACGAACACGTGAAGATCGAGCACCTCCCGGATGGTTCTACCAAGCTTACCATCGACTGCGTGAAACCCACCGATTGCGGGGCTTATAAGTTAGTGATCACCAACCCCACCGGCGAACTAACTTCTCTGTGTGCTGTGGCTATTAAACGTGAGTATTACAATATACAGAGTATTTTTTGACGTGAAACATTTGCGCAATCATAGAAAGAATCATGAAACGTGAGGAACCTGAGCGTCACGAAAAAGGCATCCAGGCAATGATACCGTTAGACAAGTTACCAACAAATCACTAATCAATTTATCAATAGAAATACCACTATTGCTAATAAAAGCGGAGTATTCTTTAAAATAGAGACGAAATCAGTATGAATTTTTTTACTTTTGAAGGGTATAAAACCATCAGAACGACCTGTGAATTTTCTTTTTATGTCATCGCAAACGAAGGAGATATCTTGGTGATAATATCATTTGATTGCAGCTCAAAGAAGGAAACCATCTTTCTCGAAACCCCTGGAAGACACCAAGGCAATCGTCGGCCAGCCCCTCAAACTGGAGGCCCAAGTGGTTGCATTCCCCAATCCCCAGGTGCAATGGTTCAAGGACGGATTACCATTGCGTCACTCGAAGGAGATCTACTTCATGAACGAACCGAATGGATTGATTGGTTTAAGGATCGACAATGTCCGTCCGGAGGATGCCGGCACATACTCCTTAACAGCGTCGAATTCGCTGGGCGAGACCTCCGGGTCTGCTAAAGTGACGGTCGAAGAGAAGGAGAAACGACCAGAATTCATAACAAATCTTCAACCTCTAACGGTGGTCGAAGGCTTCCCAGTTAAGTTGGAGGTCAAGGTGCTGGGAAAGCCGGCGCCGCAGCTTCAATGGTTCAAGGATGGACAGGAGGTAGTCCAATCTCATTAGAAACCAGAGCTGAGTAACCTTTTAAGGAAAAATATTTCAAATGTTACTATACGGTACAACGAAACGTAAAAATCAAGATCGACATTTTTGCACGGAATTTTCTTATTTTTTATACACCTTTACATTAATTGATCGCATTAATTGATCGCTTTACATTAATTGATACCATTTGATCGTTACGAATAAACGACAAAATAAATAAACTATTTCAAATAAAATTCTCACCAGTTTGAGAATTCTTCAAATGAAATAAAAAGAAATATTATTATTTATTTTAGAAACTTTTTCTAACATATAAAATATTTTATTTCCAAAAGCGCACGTATAATTTCAAATAAAATAGAGTATTTACTATTTACTAGTTGAAATAATATTATATTCAGCTCTGTTGAAACCGCGGAAGCAATAAGGTTGATGCTAAAGTATCGTATATTTTCAGATCAAACCCGATGGGCAACGTATAAAGACAGTCAGTTTACCAGACGGAAGTCAAGCATTGATCATCGAAAGAGCCACGCCAGAAGATGCGGGAGAGTATCAGGTGATAGCAGGCAACACGGAAGGAACGTCCTCTTGCAAGGGTACCATCAGCATCATGGGCAAACTCCAAGAGGGCGTCCCCGAGGAGAAACCTAGCTTCATGAATCCAATGAGGGATGTGTACGTCGAAGAGGGTCAGCCGTTGAATCTGTCCGCCACGTTCGTCGGCAATCCCGTGCCAGACGTCAGCTGGACCAAGGATGGTGCGCCTGTGTCGCCTTCTGATCGCTTGACTGTGACCTGTGACGGAAAGAAGACCGAATTAGAGATCAATCCCTGCGAGCCGAAGGATGCTGGTGTCTACGAATGTCGTGTAGCCAATCCGCTCGGCGAAGACTCGACCAAGGCCACGGCCAACATCAGAAAGATCTACACGCCGCCTAGTTTCTCGCAGAGGTTCACCGACCTTCAACAACTGCCTACCTTCGACGCCAAGTTCCCAGCTCGTATCGCCGGCCTCCCGCGTCCTGAGATCAGCTGGTACTTCAACGACAAGCCGATCTTGCACGACGACGACAAATACAAGATCAAACGAGACGGCGACGCTTGTTGCTTGTACGTGAAGGATTGCACTTACGACGACTCCGGGCTTTACAAGTGCAAAGCGGTGAACCGGAGCGGAGAAGCGGAATGCGTCGCCAATCTGGCTATAGTTGACAAGATGTACGCACATTTGGTGCAATTACTTAATTCCTTGTGTTTTCGCGTTACCCTTATCTTTTATCGTTCGCGCTCTTCGGTTCCAGAGGAAAGATGCAGAAGATCGAACCACCGTCCTTCTTGAAGAGGATTGGCGACTGCGAGGTGTACAGAGGAATGCCAGCCAAGTTCACCGCCTGCATCACAGGCTACCCCGAGCCAGACTTCGAGTGGTACCGCAACGGCGATCGAATTTGGCAGACCGACAGGATCAGAACGGAGCAAGAAGGCAGCCTGTTGCGTCTGGTCATTTCCAACGTGGACGAGCTGGACGCTGGCAAATACGAGCTGAAGATAGTGAACCCCCACGGCTCGGACTCGTGCACCGCAGAACTGATCTACGAATGTAAGAATCTTTTGTTGTTTTTTTCTTTTAACAAATGCAATAATATTACTATTAAATGATAGATTTTCAAGTCTGTGTCCATTCGCAGTTGAATAATTGCTGAGTGAAAACAAAACCAGAAAATAAACTGGATGTCTCATAATTTTGTCCAATCAAAATCAGCATGTTTACATTTTCTTTTTTAACTTTTTTTTCTGTAGGTCCTGCGTATCTATGCTTTTCGTATATACGTTCTAGCAATAGTATGCAAAAAGATAGTAAACCAGATCGTCGAACGTAAAATCATTGTTTGTGCAGCACTGGAGCCAAGGCCAAAGAAACCATTGGCAGACCAATACGCCGAGTTCGACAAGTACCGGAAGTCTGGCGTCCCGCTGCCGCTGGCCGACCGTCCGATCATCAGCAGGATGATGGATCGTCACTTGACGTTGTCCTGGAAGCCATCTATTCCTATCGGTCCCCGAATCCCTGTCACGTATCAAGTGGAAATGTGCGAGCTGCCAGACGGCGACTGGTTCACCGCCCGTTCCGGGATTCGCAGCTGCGTCTGCGACATCCGCAACTTGGAGCCCTTCAGGGACTACAAATTCCGTATCCGCGTGGAGAACAAATACGGGCTGAGCGATCCGTCGCCGTTCGCGCAGACCTACCGCGCGAAATTAGAACCCGATCCTCCAAAGTTCTTCCCCTATCTGCCACCTGGCATCGACTTCCGCCCGGAGACCAGTCCCTACTTCCCGAAGGACTTCGACATCGAGAGGCCACCGCACGATAACTATGCCCAAGCGCCGAGATTCTTGCGACAGGAACACGACACCCAGTTTGGCGTGAAAAATCACAACTGCAGTCTGTTCTGGTTCGTCTACGGCTACCCCAAACCGAAGATGACCTACTACTTCAACGACCAGCCGATAGAATCCGGCGGAAGGTACGATCAAAGCTACACGAGGAACGGACAGGCTACCTTGTTCATCAATAGGATGCTGGAACGAGACGAAGGCATGTACGAAGCTGTGGCTACCAACGAACATGGCGAGGCTAGACAAAGGGTTCGCCTGCAGATCGCGGAATACCCGTCCTTCATTCAGAGACCGGAAGAGGTGATCGTGATGGTCCGAAGAACCGGGCAACTAGTCGCCAAGGTCACCGGTATACCCTATCCGGACATCAAGTGGTACAAGGACTGGAAGCCTTTGACGTCCTCTTCGAGGATCAGGGTCAGTTGAAGCTAATCTTAATTCTTTGCGATCCGCGATACTCTCGCGCAGAGTTAATAGTAGATTGGATTCTTAGGCCTTCGATTACAGAAATTGGTTCTATTGTTCTAGATCGAATTCACGGAACCGGACACTTCGATTCTGTTTATCAGCGACGCCATAGTGAAGGACGAGGGTCTCTATTCGATCAGCGCAGGAAACGTGGCAGGATCGATTTCCTGTTCGGTGATGTTGCACGTGGAAGAGAACGAGCACGAGTATGGATTCAGAACGTACAAGAGGAAGAGCGACATCAGAACTCGCCACGACAGGCCATACGACGATTACTATGATCTTGGCGACGAACTTGGCCGTGGTACCCAGGGTATCACTTATCACGCTGTAGAAAGGTGTACCGGAAGAAACTACGCGGCCAAGGTCATGCACGGTAGAGGAGACCTGAAACCGTACATGTACAACGAGATGGAAATCATGAACAATTTGAACCATAGGAAACTGCTGCGGCTGCACGACGCTTACGAGACCGACCTTACAGTCACGTTGATTATAGAACTGTATCCTTCGCTAGAAATATTTCCATCATTTTCTCACTCTCGTTTTGAATCGTTGCTGGTTCCTTTATGTAGCTTCGCGATCGGTTCCAATAAAATGTTTCTTAACCAAATATCAGAGCTGCCGGTGGTGAACTTGTGGACACCCTGACCAAGCAAGCATACTACACAGAGTCTGAAATTGCTAGTTACATGAGGCAACTGCTCTGGGGATTGGAGTACATGCACGACAATCACTTTGCTCACCTCGGCCTGACGGTTGATTTCTCTTTCAATCAATTTATCCACCTTTAGAGGGCGGCCACTATAGTGGCTAGGGACAAACTTAAAAATTTCTTGTAACATATTGATTGTATACAGTGTAGTCAGCGTAACGTCCATTACAATTTTTCAGACGCTTTTGATAACGTGAGAAAAACATGCTTGGAATAAAAAGTCATCATCAAAAGTAGTATCTGGATAATTATTAGATCTAGGACATATAAAGGTCAACACATTTTTACGCACAATTTGATACTCTATCTATAGATCTTTCCATTTAAAGAAATCAAGATGACTCTATACTATGCAACTTTTATGTAACCATTTTTTCATATTATTACAAGTAACGGAAATATTCTAGGTACGCAAGTTGCGTGAACCAGCCTGTAGTATATGTATAATATTTTACGTAAAGAAAATTCAAGTTTTCAATAGAAAAATAATGGCCCTCTATAGGTGAAACGCACGATCGAACAATGAATAACATATTTATTTTAACCTCCGCGTCGATAATTTGTTTGCAGCTCGGGGACCTGTTAATTTCGCACACGGGAGGCGACGACCTAAAGATCTGCGACTTCGGCCTGTCCAGAAGAATCACTCAGACGAAGCTGATGACCTTAGCTTACGGAATGCCGGAGTACGTGGCTCCGGAAGTGACGAACAACGAAGGAGTATCGTATGGCGCGGACATGTGGTCCGTTGGTATCATCACGTACATCCTTCTGTCCGGTATCTCGCCCTTCAGAGGTTTCAATGACAAGGAAACCCTACTGAAGATCAGAGGTGGGAAGTGGGAGTTCGATGATCGTTGGCAGAACATTTCCGATGATGCTAAAGACTTCATTCGTCTACTGTTAATGTATAATTGCGAGAGGAGGATGGACGTCAAAGCTGCCCTTGCTCATCCTTGGATCACTGGTTACGCGGACAGATCTCCTACCGATTTGTACAAGATACCATCCGAGAACTTGAAGAACTACTACAAGCTATATCGGTAAATAGTTCATAGCATACACAAGATTTGTATCCTACAGATTGTTATTCACTCCGAGCATAATCATTTCAGCGACTGGTACAACAATGCATCCTGCCGCACCTGGTACCGCAGAAGTAAACTGGAAACTGCTTTCGAGCATCCGTCCAAAATGGTTTATCCACCCGGTCATAAGTACACTCCTGAGCCCAGCGACGACAGAATATACAGCCCAACGAAGAAACCATCGGCGAAACCTTGGGACACTCAAATACCCTCGAGAGAGCCAATCGACACTGAGATTGGAATTATCAAAAGTGAAAGCCAGTAAGTTATTACTTCGAGAACTGCAAAGTGAAAGTGAAAGATAATCAAGCCTCCGAACGGTCATATTGAATATTATTCAATTCCAATTGAGGTTTTAAAATATACTCGCCTGAGGGTCTAACCTTGTATTCTGGATAATATACGCTTGTTTACCTTTATAGCTATCAGAACGGACCAGACACGTACCTTCTTCAACTGCGGGACACCGACTTCCCTGTACGTTTGCGCGAGTACATGAAAGTTGCCTGTAATCGTAGCCCAGGGTTCTCGCGTACCATCGCCGAAGAAAACTTCGATTGGAGGGTAACCGCCGGCTGTTAATTCGAATTCAAGGCTGCATCTTCGAATTATCAGATTCTAATTCGTCCTTTCTCCAACGTAGGCACCAATTATACGCGAACGTCGCCGTTTTACGGACGTAATGGACGAAGAGATCGACGACGAAAGACGTGCCAGGATCAGTAGATACGGAGCACCCGATAACTTCACTCTGAGACGCTTGAAACATGAATTGGGAACGCGATTGGATAGCTACGCCGAAGCTGAGGCAATGCTGGAGTCGAAGAAAGAAGGACACCCGCCATTCTTCCGCGAGAAACCGCAAATCAGACCGATCGAGGAAGGAAAGCCTGCTCAGCTAGCATGCCTTGCTGTAGGAAGTCCCAAGCCGTTGATTCAGTGGTTCAAGAACGACATAATGATTCAAGAATCAAACAGGGTAAAGGTCACCGAGGACAAAGACGGGAGGTCCATACTCAGTTTCAATCCAACGAAGGATCACGACGTAGGTAGCTACAAGGTTGTAGCTAGGAACACATTGGGACAGACTGTCGTCAGGTGCAGACTGGTGGAGGCGGTTGTTCCTTCGTGTCCTGACTCTCCCGAGGTAACCAGAAAAAATGTATACCGACCGTACGACCTTTTTCTAACAAATTGACTTTCCAGGTATCCGAGCTATCAGATACGGAGATCCTTCTGCGATGGAAGCAGCCCAAGTACGACGGCAATTCTCCAGTTCTGTGCTACAATCTTCAGATCAGAGAAGGCGACGGTATCGAGTGGATAGACCTCGCTTCGAACATCGATCATGAATTCTTTCTGGTGAGAAACCTGAAGCCGGACAGCAGCTACAACTTCCGTTTGGCGGCTCGCAACCGTATCGGTTGGAGCGAGAAGGGAATACCATCGAAACTGATCAAGACTAGGCCAACGGGATGTCCGAAGGTTCAGATAACGCGAGCAATGAGGCATCTTCAAGACCTTACAGAAGCTGGACAAGTTATTATCCCCGAAGACGATAAACCACACATGGATTACTCCGTCGAGGAGCATCCAATCGAATGGTCGACTGAGACCAATCTGACCAGCAAGTATAGCTTCATCTCTGAGGTAGCCAGAGGACAGTTCTCCGCCGTGGTGAAGGGCGTTGACAAGTCCTCGGACCGTGTGATAGTAGCCAAGATCTTGGAACTGAATTCGGACACTGAGAAACAGGTGAACAAAGAGTTCGAAGCTCTTCGTTCCTTAAGACACGAAAGGATAGCGATGCTGGAAGCGGCGTACAAATCACCAGGAGCTCCAGTTGCGGTGTTCATCTTGGAGAAGCTGCAGGGCGCAGATATACTCACGTATTTCTCGAGCAGACACGAGTACACAGAAAACTGCGTGGCAACAGCTATTTCGCAGATCCTAGACGGGTTGCAGTACCTTCACTGGCGAGGGTACAGTCACCTAGATATTCAACCCGATAACGTAGTTATGTCCACTGTTAGATCACTTCAGATAAAGCTAGTCGATATGGGTTCGTCCCGCTTCGTCAGCAAATTAGGCACCTCGGTGCCTAAACTCGGCCATCCAGAATATAGAGCACCTGAAATCTACAACGAGGAACCGGCACATCCTCAGACAGACATCTGGATGGTCGGTGTGCTAATGTACGTCCTTCTGTCCGGTATCTCGCCGTTCCGCGGTAAGGACCCTGAGGAGACCAGACAGAACATCCTGTTCGTTAGGTACAGATTTGAATATCTGTTCAAAGAACTGAGCCAGGAAGCCACGAGGTTCCTTATGTTGGTCTTTAAACGGGCACCGAAGTAAGTAAAAGTGATTACTGGGGAAATTTGTGTTCAATTAAAATCTGTCACAACATTTCCAAGCCATTGAATACATTAGCACTGTTTCTATACATTTATTTTGTGTCTGTTTTAGTAAAAGACCACTGGTGGAGGAGTGCCACGAACACAGATGGCTTCAACTGTCCGACTTCATGATCAAAAAACGCGAGAGGGCTGTGTTCTTGGGAAACAGACTGAAAGAATATAGCGAAGAGTACCACGAAGAGAAATCAAAGATGGCATCCGACAGTCAAACGTTGGCAAGCGAAAGCCTATTAGGTTCCACGCAGAAACTGATCAGATCGACTAGCATACAGGAAGAACTGCTCACCACGTTCTAAGGAATAAGATACAATTAAGCCACGATTTTTCCAATTTTCTTTACCTAACGTGACCGTAAAACTTCATGCACATATCTAGTCAGACTTGTGAAGGGCAAGGAAACAGTTACCGAGGAGGAACGAAACGCAAGAGCTTTTTTCTTCTCCATGTTCTTTTTTTTTTGTTATTATTTATTTGTTACAACTATTAACTATTTTAACAGATACCAATGTCTATCGGTAACGTGAAAGATTCACGACGCAGATGGCGAAAGGAATGAACGGTATATTTGAATGTAACGTAAGGCACATCAGGTTTTAACGAGTCAAGGTACAAACCGAAACCGTTTGAAATTGTACAAAAATTATGCAACTATGTTCTAATAAAATCGCCAATAAATACTAAGTAATAAAGACAAAGAAGATGTACATTTAAACACAGATATTGTCCCATGGTGTTGACGAATAACGCAATTAAAAAAGTCTTATTATTAAATATGGAATTTATTTACAAATTATCTTCCATCGTTACAATGCTCTATAAAGAGGATAAGCATAATGTACAAATGACACATTTTTCTGTCCTCGTTTCTTGTACCAATAATTACAAATATAAATTGTATCGTGACCGCAATAAAATATCAGAACAATCAAAAGCCGCGTTCGGTTAACGAAACGGAAGTGCAACGAGTACAATCTTCCTGGACGAAGAAGACTAGTAGCAAAAAGTTAATATGAATTTGATCGGTATCGTCTAGAAAAAGAAAGGAACACAAAATCTTTCAATTGAATTATAAATGTCTGTCAAAGTCAGATAGCAACCCCATAATTGTAAAATTACATCATTAGAATATTGTTGTCTAGTTCAAATCATCTTTTCGCATACTGCATAACATAGTCTTTCACCTTACTCCGAAACGATTCCTTATCTTTTATAAAGAGGTCGGCTGCGTCTCTGTTCAGGGGATCATCGAAATTTAAAAGATCCTGAAGAAAAAAACAACATATTATTTTTAATGAAACCTTGAAAGTCAGTAAAGTCTGCCATATAAAATAGAAATTTCTGTATTTATGTCATGCTCTTGGACTCACAGTGAAAAGGGAATTCAAGCCCCATACAACATCCTGAAGCTTACGTGTTGGTGCCCATCCCATTCCATCTATACTACTTTGTCTTAATATCGAAAGACATACATCGCCATCTTCGCTTATATTAGGATGCCACAGTTTTGTTAAGCAATTAACTTTTGGAGGCTGTAAAGGTAGTTTGTTAGTAACTACTTTGTTGTAAGTGATTATGTTATAACTATTAGTGACATATTTACAGCCATGTTATAGTCTTCGGGTATATAAATCTGGAAGTAAAATCGACCTCCCAACCAATATCCTTCATCAGGAACAATTAAAAGAGTGAACTCGTGGAGACAGTGTGGATCATTAAAAGTAACTTGACACGTACTAGGTAAAGTTTGTTCCATTTCTTGAACCTAAGTGGGAAAAAGTATACGTGTTAACGAAGCCATAATACAATAGTCAGTCACAATTATTTTGAAATGATCAAAGTAATTTAGAATTTTGTGCATCCCGGTATACACTCTACCTCTTTGATAAGTAATTTGTCGCGGACAGAAATGCGTTTGTTATAATCTTTATTTTTTGAATTTGCTATGTCACCATCCTTTTTTAACTTTCCTCTTAGAGTAATCATGTTTTCCGCGTTTAGATCTGTAAACAAATAACACAGATGACCGCAAAATACAGCGAAAGCAATTAAAATTTAATAATTTAACAATTTACGCAAATAAAAGTAAATTCCGATGAACATGAAAGAACGATCAACCCATTATTTTTGTTACATGATAACCTTTGAGTACGGGAGAGAAATAAAATATTTTATTACGACAGAATGAGAAAAATTATGATATACAACTGTAAAAATTAAAATATTGAATACATTTTCCCGGTTGACAAGTATCATTTATGTATTTATGACATTCGAGTAACGGGAGTTTAAGGTTAGGTTATCGTATGTACCTGAAATTTTGCAAAAATCATACCTTATACGAAAATTAATATTTTAGCACCGTGTAGAATGTTATTTATTCCGGTTTCTTCAATGATCACGCATTTCGTTAAATTGTAAGTAATATTCTCCAACTCCCAGCCATTTAAAAGGAAACGGTAAATATTTAAGTGCACCGAAAGTCTGTCTCTCTCACTGCAGATGGCAACACCGATTAAAAACTTAAAGAATGTTTACTACAAAAACCGACATGCTGATTGTTTCTTGAATATTTACGTGTTTTTGCGAACAACCTAGTGTATCACTTGAATTTTTAATATACCCAATAAATGCATGATGGTGAAGAATGTATTGAGACGTAAAACGATCATGAAATTTCGAATAACAATTTATAAAAGAAGTCATTCAAAATGATTTACAATCAATGTTTAACAAGGAGGAAAAACGCTTTATACGAGTTTTTGGAATTTTAGAAATTACACTTTGATAAAATTGCAGTTATAAATTTTTCTACGAACTTTATTCTATGAAAATGCTAGAAAAACGCTACAACTGCCATTTTTATGCAAATGCATGCCATATTTGCAAACAGTTTGGTGAAGGTGTTTCTTTAAAAAGATGTGGTAACTGTACAATGATTGCATATTGCTGTAAGGAGCATCAAAAAGAACATTGGCCGCAACACAAAGATTTATGTAATGTTATTTGTAATGTTTTCAATGATAATAAAATTACCAACTTTGTAAATAGTAAAGAAGCTGTTAATACAGTAAAATGGGCTGAAATGAAAATGAACTTTATGTTATTAGTAGCATTGAAGCTTCCCAGAAGATTGGAATTTTATGAAGAACAAATGTTTAAATTCTATAGATCTTGCATAGTGTGTCACAACCGAAGTTCAAAAGAACTTGTGGACTGTCTATATTGTCCCGCAACGACTTTCTGTAAAAAGCATAAAAATGATACAATGCACTCGAGTGTTTGTAACAAATTAAAATTATGTTTCAAATTGGATATGGCCTCAGTAATGTACAAAAATTTAGTGCCTGAATTAAGATTACCATACAATGTAAACTGTGCAGATCTGCCACCAAATATGGAGGATTATATAAAACATTATGGTAATAAAAAGAAGTCTTTACACTTGTCAATAGAAGAAGAAACAATGATTGACTCAGAATATCTTACACGACCATTGACATTGTGTTATGCAATGAAAAAGTTAGGTATTTTCTCATGGGAAGAAAATATAACTATTCACGTAATTGGAGCTAATATGATAGAAATTAGTGGTACCAATTTTTGGGAAATTTTATTGCACTGGTTACCAAAATCAACAGAAGCTAAGATTATATTAATTGGGCCTGAATTATGCCCAGACTCTACGTCGATAAATCTTTGTAAATACTGTCAATTGAACAACAAACAACTTTTAATTCAAATGCACAATGTATTTTACAATAATTATATAAATAGTACTTCGTATACAAAACCAAATTTTATTATTGGTTACAATGCTGGAATCAGTGAATATGTGGACTTTAAGCTTGGGAATGATACATGGGCAGAATCTTTACAAACAATTGCTGAGCAAAATTGTCCATTTATTTTAACATCTTACACATTGTCAGAAGCAAGGGAAGAACAAACAAGATTTGAGACAGTCATAAATCATAATGGAAAGTGTATATTTTTAGGACACAATCCGTATTCGGGTTTACGCCCATATAGAGATTTTGAAACTGAAGGTGTATATTATCAAAATCAATATATAATTATTTACAAAATTTTAAGACTACAATAGTCATTATACATGCTTACAAATACAGAACATTACATCTATAGTATAAGAAACGTACTTTATAAGAAACTATCATTTTTACATTTGATACATAATTATATCTGATGCAATATATACATATATATAAAACTTTATATTTTAATAAAGAAAAGAAAGTAATACTCATATTTGTTATTTATCGTGCGTTCATATTATGTAATTAGTAACATTATTTTTGTTATATCTGTAATATCACAGACGAGGTACTCATTCAAATGTATAATTGTATATGCGCGCCCTTTTGTTGTAGAAACCGATATTGTAGAAATTGCAGATTGACTAGAGAGTCACTAAAATCGTCAATAGATGGCATCTGATGAAAATCTGCTGCTAGCGGGCTCTAATGCCAATATCGCGGTAAATTGTAACAGAAAGGGTATTAGAGTGCTCACGCCCTTTTAGCATGGAACAGATTTCACATCATCTTTAAAAGATACGATACATTCTGTTTCATACAGAAAGATGATGTGGTTCTGTTCCGTGCAAAAAGTAGACATGGTTTTGTTCAATGCTAAAAAGGCGATGTCACAAAAGTGGGAACTTTGCTTTGTCGAAACATCTCTATAATACACCGTGCCGTAAACCGATGGACACCAAAATAAATTGAGTGTCAGGTCTATTCCTATATCACGTTTATGGTACTAGAGTATTTCCTACAGAGTCGGTAATTCAGAACCGTAGACAAAAAAAGCATTGCATGCACAGTCTATAAGTCTGTGCTTTAACAGTATCTTGTCGGTACTCGTCGGTGCCCATCGGTGCTTAAATAGAACAATAGAACATTTGCTTCTACCATACACGATATCATTCGGATCATATTTATGCTAATTTTCCATTAGTAAAATTTTAATGAGAAGTAATACAGGGTCTGGTACATCGGTGAGGCAACAGTAATGTAGTGACGACACTTTTTTATTTTTAATGATTCTTTTATGAAACTTTTAACTAGGTTTTCTAATAATTTTTAAATTCATTCCAGTTTTTCATCATTTCCCGTGAACTAGCATTTCTGTTGCTTTTGGCAACCATTTATGACACATCTAAATAGCTGAAAAACCCTTAAAATTTGCTGCGGGTACCCCGGACATCTGCGTGCCAACTGTCGACCGGTTCAACAGACCCACAATGTGAATCCGTGGCCGTGTCATATGTTGTAAACCGTCCATAATTGCTAGCCTCGACGCTAGCTTTTCCGTATTTTCTTAGCTGTGTCCTTTGCATTCTTACTATCTCTTTCTTCTCCCTCTTTTTCTTCCCTAATCACTTATACTATATTTTTAAGGGTTTGTTTTTTCGCTTTCGCGTCAGTCAATTTGCAGGACATTGCTGTACGTATATTTCACTCTCCAGTTTGTTTCTAAAGTTCTTATTATTATTATCGTGATCGTTATAGTGACAGTGGTTGTTACTATTGTTATTTTTCGGTTGTTTCTTTTTAATCATTGTTATTATACTTATTTAAAATGTCAGTTCCCAAACGTGTAACTTTAACCATAAAAGAACGTATGGACGTACTAAGGGATTTGGACATAGCGTCGGTACAACAAGTAGCTGCACAGTACAATATAAGTCCAAGAACAGTTCAGCGTATACAGCAGAATGCTGCTAGCATTACTCAGCTTGCAGCAAATAAGGACCAGAGGAAACGCAAAAGGATGAGGGAAACAGCATTTCCAGACTTAGAACGACAATTGTATTCATGGTTCATTGAGAGAAGAAGATTGGGAGATAAACTATGTGACTCGCTGCTTTTACAGAAAGCTCATCAACTACGGGATAGTATAGCATCAAGTTCTGCTTGCAAGTTGAGCGCCGGATGGCTTGCCAACTTTAAACAGCGCAACAATATACGTCTAGTCCATCGGCATGGTTACAAAGCAAGTGCCGATGAAGATGCAGCACATACTTTTGTTAGTGAATTGAAAAAAGAAATTGAGGAAGATGAAATCGATTTGGACTGCATTTATAATATGGATGGGACGGGATTATTATGGAAGGCTCTACCATCGAAAACCCGTGTAAGTAATGAAGAGGGCTGTGTGAGCGGCTACATAGAGAAGAAGGAGAGAGTTTGCATCGCTTTCTGCGCAAATGCTACTGGAACGCATAAACTTACGCCCTTCTTCATTCACAAGTTTGAGAGGCCAAGAACTTTAACACCTGATACAACTCTGCTCCCAGTTATTTACGCATCGCAGAAAAATGCATGGATGGACCAACAATTATTTCTGGAGTGGTTTAGCCATTTTAAAAAAAGCGTGCAATTGTTTCAATTACAACAAGGAATTTGTAATAAAGTAATTTTACTTGTTCGCGATATTGAAGCACATAAGCTTCCTACTATTTATATACATGATAGCAAAGTAGAAATAAAATATTTTCCCCCAAATACAACGTCATTGATCCAACCTATGGATCAAGTAATTGATAAAACAAAGAAATATTTCCGATATAAGTTAATGCAACACGTCAGAACGTATACAGATGGAACAGTAGAATTTTATAAAAAGTACTCCATAACAGATTGCATACACATCCTAGCTGATGCTTGGGCAGATGTTACAAGTGATAACATAAAAAATTCCTGGCAGAAAATTCTTCCACACACACAACTTCATGGAGAAGTCGGAGCAGAAGCAGAAGAAGAAGACGAAGAAGCCTGTATTGTTCAAAGAATGGTAGATTCTATGTCAAAAATTTTACGGCATAATGTAAGAACAAAAGACATAACAGATTTTTTAACTGCATGTAATGAAAAAGAAAGGAGATATTTAGAGGAAGGAGAAGTTAGAAAAGAAAGGAGATATTTAATGGAAGAAGTTAGTAAAGAATACGAGAACGAAGATTGGAATGAAGGAAAGAACGAGAACCAGGATGAATGCAAGAATGAAAACAAGGTCGAAGGTGCAGCTGTAAGACTGCAAACGAGCGGAATCCCATTAAATATGGAAGAAAGGCAAGATCTTGAGAATATTTTTGAGCATTTAGAAAGGTATGATGACCGTGCAACACCTGCAATGCGAATACTAGTGCAATCCATAAAATTATTGTATTTAGGTAAAGTCATTAATTAAAATTATATAGCTACTAATTACTTCACGTTATTTTAATGTCCAAAATTACAATTCGTTTCTTCTAGGTGAAAAACTACAATATAGAAACGAAATCTAGACAACTAATGTGGATGATGACCATCGCCTTTCAAAAGAAAACTTTTTTTTTATATTTCGTATATTCTGTGTATATTTTTAGTTTTTTGTATTTTGTATATCTTTTGTATATTTGTATATTTTTTATAGTTTTTATATCTTGTACAAAAATATTTTGTACATTAAATTTATGGGACTGGATATTTTTTATAAACATTGTTTATATTATTCAATATATGCTACTTTCTTTGTCATTTACCGTTGTTAGAACACGAAGGCATAGTTCTGCCAATTTTTTGTAGGGAGGTTTACGACATGGGCGACTAAATTCAGCTATTTTTGAGGAAGTTTCACAATTGGTAATTTCAGCCGGCCTGGATTAGTTTTGGAATCAGGCCCCTACAAGCTAATTTATTACGTTTTTCGTGAAAAACGTCCTCTTGTAGGGTTCTGATTGCGCGCTCAATAGTAATCGACGTGTTATAAACAGACATATGTGACTCAGAGCTATTGGGGAGTTTTAATTGCGAAAAAACCCTTGGGCTTAATACATATGTACATATTTTTATGGAGCTACTTCTTCGAGTCAACTTTGACCCTACCCCAGAAAAATGTGCTAGGAAGTAACCGCCTATTGGTTAACAATGTTTACGTCCACGAAGGGCCCGCGGATGAAAGTATGGTAAGGACAATGAGATCGCTGCTGTCAAAATCTAACCTCCGAGTACTAGGACATGGAGTACTGTGCTAGGGTCATTTTTGACTCATACCGATATTTCTCTAATACGGACGCGTTCATGGTTCCTCAAGGTTCGCTCAGATATATATCTGATAATCAGTTATATAGCATGTTGCCGGTCGCTCGAGACTTGAGTTCGTCAAAAACATTATACAAATATGCTGATTTTTGAACTTTCATTATGCGCATATTGCGTGCAGCGTTTTCGTCTTCGATGTAGATATAAGGAAATATAGTATATATAAAACTGCATTGTGATTTAAGAAAAAATTATATTTATTCAATATTTCTATTGCATGTTTTATATGTACGCTCGTTTGTTGAATGTATGTACGGACATATCAAACAAATAAATAAAAATATTCGACAATACATACCAGAAACCTGAAAACTTTTCAATATAAAATATCGATTTGCGTCTTGTCGCACACGACCTTCTTTAGCAGAGAATCGTAAGACACTAAGCTATCCGTAAAGTTTTGGACTTGAGAGAATAAAAAAAACCGCTTTGAGATAACAAGTATAGGGATGTACGCAAGTGTCTCCGCCGCAGAAGCGGTGAAAGTGGTGGTGCGTTAAAAACTTACTCCATCGTTCATTAAAAAAAAAAATATGTAGCCAGAAAAATTTTAATCAGAGAAATGTTACAAATATAATAGCAAAAGTGTTATAAAAGAATCATTAAAAATTAAAAAAAATCGGAAAATTATTGTAAATATAATCCGAATGATATCGTCAGAGAGGAAATGAGCGTGCTCACGCCCCAGGTTTGGGTGTCTCCACTTTTTCCTGTATCATCGTTTAGCCTGAAACAGAATCTACATCATTTTTAGCACCGACGAGATATTTAGAAAGACTGTCAACCTTACGGAAGAATGTGTCGCTCGAAAAATGCGGTGTTTTTTACCGCCCTCTAGGATAGATTTTGGCTGGAGTAAGAACTCCTATACCTCATATGTGATTGTACCTTGCGATAGAATACGGTCGATAATGCAGATCGATAGTACAGGTTTACATATGTACGATATGTATGCTGCCGAATATTGCAACTTACTCGACGATTCGCAATTTGGGCTCTAGACAGACGTAAATTTTACTTTTAAGAAACACAAGTGACCACTTTCAAACTGCTCATTGCAATATTGAAGAGTCAATTTGTTAAGATTTTGACCCCTGCACGTTTCGCTACGCATCTCGTAACGTCGCGCATGCTTCGAACGCCTCGCGACTGGCAGTATGCTGCCGAATATTGCAAATTACTCGACGATGAGGTATAAATTCGTAATTTTGGCTCTGGACAGACGTAGATTCGACTTTTAGGAAACAGAAGTGACCACGGCCTTCGGGTCACGGATTCTGTTGAAACTTTGCAGATCTCGTTGTCTTGTTCACGAATATGCACCATTGTAGGGGCAGATACTCAATAATTTTCGAGATATTGAGGATTTTCATTCTTTCCTATGTAATG
>CM052133.1:7331697-7371924 GCA_028454255.1 Halictus ligatus
CTTAGACACTTTTCAAAACTTTTTTATTTAAATTCGCAATAAAAATTTGAAATATGTGTCTTTACCTCTATGTTAGTGATACACAAATTGAAAATTTCATCGAAATCGGTTGACGGAGAAAAAAACAACATGCAGTGGAAGATATAAAAATCTGTGTATCTATGCGTTTGTACAAATAGCAATAATACTGCCACCAAATAGCATTATATGAATAAGAGCAGTCGAAAGTTAGTTTCGTTATTTAACACTTTTATTTCGTGACTACCTCTTCTTGAATAATTGCTGTCAATGCAGTCGAGCATTACAAATGGTATTATCGGTTAAGTAAGTAAAAAAATTAATTTTCTGTTTTTTACTACGGATCACAATAAGAATGATTGAATTTTGTCATTACTTGATTACCATCATGCGACATTACACTACCATAAACAAGAATCCGTTGAATTCCATGGAAAATGTGAAACAAACAATTTTTATTTTTTAATTTTGCCAAAGTAGTATGGGTAACAGAATCATACACATGATTACGATTACAATAATTTGAAATCCAATATACAGGGTGTTATCTAAATGATAATACATAGATGATGCAGATTTTGATCCAGTCTAAAAATTAGACAAGGGGGCAGCACTATACCGGGGACACTGAAACCTCGGGTGTGAGCACTCTCATTTCCGCTCTGTATATCGTGTTTCGTATCATTTTCAATAGAGAAATGTCACAAACATATTAGTGAGTCTCATAAAAAATGTGGTGCAATCACAAATTGTGCTTCAACAAACGATGTCAGTCGACTTGCCGCGAACGTAATTTTTTTTTCTACGACAACTGCCTATCGACAGTTAAAAACTTGCATTTGCGCTTTCGCGTCAGTCAGTTTCCAAAACCTCTCGCTCTACATACGTACATTTCGCTCTCGAGTTTTTTTCCAAAGTTCTTATTATTGTTATCGTAGTTGTTATTGTTGTTCTGGTTGTTATTGTGGCAGTGGTATACTTATCTATAATGTCAGTTATCAAACGCAAGGCTTTAACCATACAACAACGCGTGGACATACTAAAGGATTTGGAGACAGCGTCGGTTAAACAAGTGGCTGCAGCGTACAAAATAAATATAAAAACAGTTCACCGGATAAAGAAGGAGGCTGCTACCATAACTCGGATGGCAGAGAATAAAAACCAGACGAAAATCAAAAGGATAAGGAAACCAGGATTTCCAGAATTAGAGCGACGATTGTATTCATGGTTTGTTGAGAGAAGAACTTTGGGAGACAAACTATCCGATGCACTACTTTTAGAAAAAGCTCGTGAACTTCAGGATGGTACAGAGTCACATTCATCTTGCAAGATGAGCGTCGGGTGGCTTGCCAGATTTAAAAAGCGCAATAATATCCGTCTAGTCCATCTACCTGGATACAAAGCAAGCGCCGATGAAGATGCAGCGCGTCTTTTCATTAGTGAATTGAAAAAAGAAATTGAGGAAGATGAAATCGATTTGGAGTGCGTTTATAATATGGATTTGACTGGATTATTGTGGAAGGCTATACCGTCAAAAGCCCTTGTAAGAAATGAAGAGGGCGATGTGATCGACACCAAGGAGGAAAAGGAGATAGTTACCGTTGCTTTATGCGCAAATGCAACTGGAACGCATAAACTTATGCCCTTCCTCATTCACAGATATAAGAAGCCAAAAGCTTTAAGAAACGGTACAAATGAACTCCCAGTTATTTACGCATCGCAAAAACATGCATGGATGGACCAAAAATTATTTCTAGAGTGGTTCAGTCATTTTAAAAAAAGTGTACAATTGTTTCAATTACAACAAGGAATTTGTAATAAAGTAATTTTACTCGTTCGCGATTTTGAAGCACATAAGCTTCCTACCATTCATATACATGATAGCAATATAGAAATAAAATATTTCCCCCCAAATACAACGTCCTTGATCCACCCTATGGATCAAGTAATTGATAAAACAAAAAAATGTTTCAGGCATAAGTTAATGCAACACGTCGCAACATATGCAAGTGGAAAAACAGAATTTTATAAAAAGTACTCCATAACAGATTGCATACCCATACTAGCTAATGCTTGGGCTGATGTAACAAGCAATAACATAAAAAATTCCTGGCATGAACTGTTTCCGCACACACGAATACATGGTGAAGTTAAAAGAGAAATCGTAGGAGAAGAAGAAGAAGACGAAGAAACCAGTATTCTTCAAGAAATGCAAAAAATTATGTCACAAATTACATCGCGTAATATAACAACAAAAGGCATAACAGATTTTTTAACTGCATGCAAAGGAAAAGAAAGGAGACATTTAGAGGAAGGACAAGTTAGGAAAGAAAGATATTTAACGGATGGAGAAATTAGTGAAGAATACGAGAACGAAGACAGGAATGAAGACCAGAGCAAAAACTGGAATAAAGAAAGATACAAGAACAAGGATGAATGTACAAATGAAAACAGGATTCAGGGCAGAAGGGTCGAAGGTGCAGATGTAAGACTGCAAAAGAGCGGAATTCAATTAAGTATAGAAGAAAGGCAAGATCTTGAGGAGTTTTTTACACATATAGAAAGGTACAACGACCGAGCAACACCTGCAATGCGAATACTAGTTCAATCCATAAAATTATTGTATTTAGGTAAAGTCATTAATTAAAATTTATTAGCTATTAATTATTTCATGTTATTTTAATGTCCAAAATTACAATTCGTTTCTTCTAGGTGAAAATCTACATAACAGAAACGAAATCTAGATGCCTAATCTGGATGACGACCATCGTCTTTCAAAAGAAAACTTTTTTTTATATTTCGTATATTCTGTGTGTTTTTTTAATTTCTGGTATTTTGTATATATTTTATATCTTTTTATATTTTTTATAGTTCTTATATCTTGTACAGTAATATTTTGTACAGTGAATTTTTGGGACTGGAAAAATTTTATAAACATTGTTTATATCATTTAATATATGCTACTTGTAGCCTCTTTCTTTATCATGTACCGTTGTTAGGACGCGAAGGCATAGTTCTGCCAATTTATTGTAGGGAGGTTTACAACATGGGCGACTGAATTCAGCTATTTTTGAGGAAGTTTCCCAATGGATAATTTCAGCCGCCCTGGATTAGTTTCGGAATCAGGCCCTTACAAGCTAATTTATTATGTTTCTCCACGCTCAATAGCAATTGACGTGTTATAAACAGCCATATGCGACTCAGAGCTATTGAGGACTTTTAATTGCGAAAAAATCCTTCGGCCTACTATCACTACAGACTACCTATCTCTGAAACTAGTGCACAGATAAAAGAAAAGTATCCTACGAAAATTGCTGGTCTTTTTACGTACAATAAGAGATTACGTACCATAATAAAAAATATAGGTTTCCATTTCAAAAAACAAAGTTCACCTTCAAATGACCTCGAAAACGCCACCGAAATAAAAAACTGATACTGCCCCCCTCTTTCCCCCTCGTAATCCTTGGACACGCCTTTTTTCACTATTTAATATCATTCAGACTTTTCCGAGATATTCGGCTGGAAAGTTTTCAAATGAGCACCCTGTATATGTATTTACGTATAAAGAAATAGTGTGTATACTGGTCCTGGTTGCCGGTAACTTCTTAACAAAAAGAAAGAAATAAAGAGATTTACTAAGATTATAGTAAATTCTAATTTTTATAAATAAAATAAACGGCATATATTGTTTATAATTACTTTACAAAATTTTAAACAATACAATATACATACAGAAAAACGAAACTCAAGTATGTGAACATAAAAAAACAATGTTTAGGAATTATAAAATTTTCATAATTTTTTTTATGTAATTTTCTTAAAGAACGATTTTCTGCTTTTACATACTATATCGCATGCACATAGTAATGTAATAAAACAAACATTTACTAATTGTTTCGGTTTTGTGTTCTTCACATGGACATGTAAAGGTATAATTATTAATTAATTTGTGGGTGGTCATATCTAAGGTAACACATCTTTTCGTTTCTATCGCTTGAAGAAAGTACTTTTCCGTTTGTCGTAACAAAAGATAAATTGCACAGTTAAATTTAATTGAAATTGGTCAATGTTGCAATGAACTACAAATGGTTAAAGATGATCACATAAGGACGAAATTCTGCGACTTTCAGCCTTAGGCTCTCATCTTGAAACGTTTGTAGCTCATTGGAACGTTTACCGATTTCGATGAAATTTTCAGTGTGCGTATAAGTTAGCGAAACCTAAAAAATGCAGTTTTGTAAATTATCGTTATAGGCTTAGATAAAAAAGTTGAAAAATCGTCATATTTTCATTTCTTTATCATTCCAACCAATTGCAATGTAAAGAAATGTTTGTCTACTAAAAATTTCAAGTCATTTGGACCAATCTTAAAAAAGTTATGCGATTTTTTACAGTGTCCACTTAATATCGTCCCCGACTGTACAAGTCTAAACTTCAAACTGTTATATCTCATTATGGAATCATCTGACAAAAAAATGTTTCAAGCAAATTTTACTTGTTTTTTCCTGTAGAATCTAAATATTTAACGTTTTATAGGGGGTTCTATTTAAAATTATAAAGGTACCCCGGCCCCTTTTAAAATGAAAGGGGGGGGTGCCACTTCACGATTATGTAATAAAAAAGGCCGTTCAGATCCATGCAATTTAAGATCAAGAACTTTAAAATCAATGGCATTCACTTATTGCTATTATTTGTTTCCGTTGTTGTTTTTGCTTATTCCCTTCTGCTATATTTGTTTCAGTGCTATAACCTTTCTTAATTTTCGTTAATTTTTTTAAGGATACAGTTTTTCTGGTTGCTACTGGAAGTGTTGCTGTAGACTAAAATGCCTAAGGATGCCTAGGCGTCAATACAAATGTGGCTTAAGGTCCAGCTTTCCCAGGTGGCCTTGATTCGCCCCAGTGTGCGTGCCGTGTGCGTGTGCCATGGTGTGCCGTACACAACGCTAGATCGTACAAGGTTGCAAGGGTTCGGGAGGCGCGGATTTATGGCTCGATAATGCAAAGATGGGTCTTATCAGTGGTCAAAAGCGATAGATAAATGATAAATCTAGTGCGCTCATGACCTGGCAGGTCCTACTTTTGCGTTGTCGGTCAACATTTTGCATTATTCGGTCGTATGATGCCTGTCAGAGAGGCGATCTGAGCGCGCGTGGCCGAAGCTACGGCAGCGCCGTTGGTTACATTGTCGGCTACGTGTTCTCAGATCGCCTCTCTGATAGGCATCGTGCGACCGAATAATGCAAAATGTTGCTAAAAAACGCAAAAGTAGAACCTGCCAGGTCAAGAGCGCGCAGGATTTATCTTTTATCTAACGTTTTTCATTCTTGAAATTCCCCATCTTTGCATTATCGAACAATGATTTGCCGCCTCCCGAACCCTTGCAACCTTGTACGATCTAGCGTTGTGTGTGACATACCATGGCACACGCACACTGGGGCGGATCAAGGCCACCTGGCAAAGCTGGACCTTAAGAGGGCGGCCGTCCGCAACAAACGGATTAGTAAAAAATTTTAATGTTTAATGGTTAATTTTAATTTCAACTTTAATTTTAACGTTTAATTTTAATTTTATAAGAAATAGTAATAAAGAAATGAATTAAAAACGATAAGCGTGCTTTGAGACTTATTTCCTCCATTCGCTTTTCATGTTAATTCCACATTTGGTCTCCCTATTTATTACTTTATTTAAAATCGTTTCTCTCGTAAGTTATGTTTTTCCTTCCACTCCCTTTTCGCATGACCCATTTCATATGTACATTTGATTTTGTTTTAATTAACATTTATGAACGTCTTTAAGACGTCTTTTAACACAAGAAGTTCAGGAGATCGAAACCGTTCGGAAGACATTCGACACGTCTTTAAGATGTGTCTGTGCTATCTAGGCAATTGTGGCCTAAGTCTCAACAACGAATGTCCCTTCGTGCCGACTGTAGCGTTGAGTTTATTTACTGTTAGATATGCGAGGCTTTTAATTTTTCATAAGTATCTTTTTGTTTTTAATGAAAAGTATGAGTGTCGTGTGTTGAACGATGAACACAGAAAAAATTTACAATAGATAGAAATAGAAACATTACAAATATTTTACAATGTTAAATGGAAAAAAATTAAGTTCAATACATATAAGCTAGCATAAGGTTGTTAACGTTAGGAGATTTCTTTCTAAGGGTCGATGCATACCTCACAGGTCAGGCTGGCGGGTAAAATGTTACAAACCTTTTATTTCCTTGGGAAAACGCTTTTCGCATGACCCGGCTCCCTGGGGGGCCCGGGGTTATGTGGAATTACCCCTGGGAAGTATCCTCAGAGACCACCCACTAAAAACCCACGCCCACCTAAGCTAAAAGGGTGGTATCTGGATCACGCGAGTCCTCAACAGGATACCTTCCAGCTAACATACTACCCGAGGGAGGGGGTTAACCTCCCCCATTGCCTACTCTATAGGACTCGGGGCGGAGGGACCCCACAGCTCCCGGAGCCTTCGTGCCCCGCTGGGAGCTGGTGTCCCGAAGGAATCAGCCCCAGCCGAGGCAGGCAGACGCCGCCACCGGAAGGAAGGACCGTTGGAGGCGCAATCCGGCACGCCCCGACCCTTCCTAACCCCCCCCCCCCCCCCCACGAATACCTCTCTTCTAGGGGAGAGACGGACCGACACCCCCCATACCGGGAAATAAATCCGGGGGGAGCCACGCTCCCCCCCAGGGGCCCGAGTCATCTCACGCTCCGGGCCCCCACGTCCACCGCCCCCACTGGCGAGGGCACATCAGGGCAGTGAGTTTCCCCGCGCCGACCCCACTCTTGGGGGCACAAGTTGGCGCGGGGGAGACCCCTGCGCCCTTCCATCCCTCATCGCCCCACTCGTGGGGGGCACACGTCGGAGCGGTGGTCGGCCCCGCGCCCATAAATGATACAACCCTTTTTTTCTTTTTTTCCGTGAGGAAATGCGTTACGCATACCCCGGCTCCCTGGGGGGAGACGGGGTTATGTGGGGCTACCCCGAAGGGCTACCCACTAAAACCTCACGCCCACCTAAGCTACACGGGAGGATCCTGGATCACGCGAGTAAAAAGTTCAGCACGCGATCATATGCGAAATAGTTTGGACGAGGGACCAAACTCTTAGTTTTCAGGGGTTTGCCCGAAATTTCGCCTCTTCTGGGGGCGGAACTTTCTTACTTAGAATTTTTAATAACAACGTGGATACGTGGGGGGATTTGAGAACCCACGACCCTTGTGATTGGAAGGCAAGCTTCCAGTCAGTGAGCCACAGAGGACTCCGAAATGATACAACCCTGGTTTTGTGTCTAACGTTTATGAGCGGACAGCTTGTGCGCCAGATACAAAACCAGGGTTGTAATATTTTCAAACCAGAGTTGCACTGGATCTAGTTATCGAATTCACCGTTCTGAAAGCGTAAAGGACGCTAAAATCACTGGCATTTTAAGGTGACGGTACTAACAGTAACTAAAAAATAACTGTGATAAATCACGGTTAGTGATTTTGGACGCAATTCCTAATGTATATAGCCGGACTCTCGCGGTGTTGCCATTTTTACCTTCGGCATGACTAGAGTCGGCTGTGGTACTACAGATTCCTATAGACACCAAATCCCATAAGGTGTCAGGTCTATTCCTATATCTCGTCTGTGGAGCATATTCTACAGAGTCGGTAATTCAGAACCGTAGATAGAAAAACGCATTGCATGCAATGTCTGTAGAGCCGCAACCCGTGGCGTAAGCACTTGATATATATTCTCTGTATGTATTCTTTTGCAGTAACTAAGTACTGCTAAGTACCTTACATTATCAAGATGTCTGCGTTGTTTAGGTTTGTTAAAAATGTAGGGAGAAACATACAGTTCCCAACACAAAACAGGAATATTTCATTGTCTGCTACATCCTATCTGAAAGAAAGTAAGCATGAACCATTCGTTTTCGATTCAAATGAAAAAATTACATGGAGTTTAGTCCGATTCTATAAGTAAATTTATAAGAAATCTTATATATATTCCACTTAATATTCTTTGTAGTTATCGAGAAAAAAGAAGGAAATAATTTAATAATTGAAGCAGTGATAAAACCAGACGAAAATGATAGTCGATTCCTGAAACCTAAAAATGGGGCCTGTCCTGTGTGTTCCTCTGGTCTTAACATTCGTCACACTGTACGATCTTATTTTCGTGTTTTTTTTTTGGAACATGTCTCAATTTTTTATATTTTTAAGCAATTTAAAAATTATTTTAGGATGTTCTGATACTCAGCCAGTTTTTAAGGTCAAATGGTTCTATATTACCACGTAGAATTACTGGCCTCTGCAAAGTACAACAAAAGAGAATTTCTTCAATGATCTTGATGGCCCAGAGAGCAGGTAAAGTATAATTAATTTGTTTTAATTTAAGATTAGAAATCAATTAATACGTTCGAGACGATGTCAGTTCCTGGGGACTGACTCTGTGGTTCGATTGTATCGAATATGATAAATAATCTTAATATATATGACATAAAAGGTACGCTTACAAAACTATAATTTATATAACAAGGACTTTTACTCTTTCGTAATTCTGCCTACACTAACTGTCTCTTAGCCAATATCTATTTCTCGTTTTCTATCCACTTATCAAATAATAAGGAATCTAAATCTAGCATAATCTAAACATAAAATGAAATAGAATCTCCATCGCCTTAAACACACTATCTTCTGTGTATACTCTGTAAAACATCCGCCGAGTGCTCTCCACTGGCTGAACAGAAAATATATCAAAATCAATGTCTCGACCATATTAACTTTAAAATATGTTTGCATTGTTTCCTCCTTTCAGGATTAATACCAAAGAAATCTCCTTCGGGAGATTACTGGGATCCTCTAAAAAGGAGCAAGTGGAAGAAGTTTAATACATATTATGATGAAGACACCATTAAAGAGAAATATCGCTTGTAATTTATTTTAAAAAAATCTCACAATAAATATATATTTCGTTGGATCATAAATAAACGCAATATTTTCATTACATAAATTCTACATAAACTATACATATTTGCATGCGGTTCGGTTTCCGTTTGAGCATCAGCTGATACATCGGTACAGGTTAGAAATCATGTTGAAACGTAGGTTAATAGCAACTTCGTGGTGTAAAGTTCAGAAACGATACGCGCAAAAGAATTCAAAAGTAATAGTAAAAGGTGACCATGAGGAACACGATGTTGCAAAAATCCGTAATATTGGAATTTTGGCGCACATTGATGCCGGTTCGTTAAATTTTAATATATTTTTTAATATAACCTGATGTTGTCGGATGTATCTGTCACGAGAATAATTTTTACTAATGATCTTTTAGGTAAAACAACTACTACAGAAAGAATGTTATTTTACTCTGGTCTTATTAAATCTATGGGAGAAGTACATCATGGTAATACGGTAACAGATTACATGGATCAAGAACGTGAACGAGGTATAACTATTACCTCTGCAGCAGTAACATATGAATGGAAAAACCATCGTATCAATTTAATAGACACACCAGGGCATATTGATTTTACTATGGAGGTAGAACAAACTCTAAGAGTGTTAGATGGAGCTGTAGTTATACTTGATGGTTCTGCAGGTGTGGAGGCTCAAACGTTGACAGTTTATCGACAGGCTGACAAATATAATATACCTAGAATTATTTATGTAAACAAAATGGACAGACTCGATGCAAATTTCGATGCAAGCATAAAGTCTATCGAGTCAAAATTGCATGTAGAAGCACTGCCTACTCAATTTCCCATCAAAGAACAAGGGCTTTTGAAAGGCATAGTGGACGTGATTACATTAGAAAAACTGGTTTTTACTAAAGATGATAAGGGTATGAAATTTACAAGGCTAAAACTATGCGATGGAGAGGACAAAAGTTTGTTGGAAACGGCGGTTGAGAAGCGAAGACATTTAACAGATAAATTATCTAATATAGACGATAAACTAGCAGATGTAATCATTGAACAAGAATCTTTAGACACTATTGCTCCACAATTGCTGATAGACTCTTTATACAGAGCCACCATAAATATGAAAGGTGTACCTGTACTATTAGGTAGTTCCTATAAAAATATAGGTGTGCAACCTTTAATGGACAGCATCCTCCTGTATCTTCCACCTCCGGATAAAAATAAATATTTAAAGTACTATCGTTCTTTCGACAAAAATTTATCTGCCAGAGCATTTAAAATTGTGCACGATAAACAGAGAGGACCAATTACATTCTTCAGAATTTATACTGGAGCCATGGAGAAAAATACAAAAGTATATAACATTCAAAAAGAAGCGTCTGAACAAGTTACCAAATTGTACATTGCTTGTGCAGACGACTATGACGAAGTATCTAGTATTAATAATGGTAACATTGCAGCAGTAGCAGGATTGAAAAGCACCACAACTGGTGATTTAGTGACGACTAATGCATCAGCAGCCAATAAAGCCAAAACAAAGTTGGCATCGCAGAAAAATATTGAACTAGAAGATGTTGAGACCTTTTTCACTTCCAATTCGAGGATATTAGAACCTGTTTTCTTTTGTTCGATAGAAGCACCATCCCTTTCTTCTCAAGCAGCCTTGGAATCTGCTCTGCAGCAGCTACAAAGAGAAGATTCAAGCTTAAGAGTAACTCAGGACAGTGAAACTGGACAAACTGTGCTCGCTGGTATGGGCGAATTGCACTTAGAAATTATCAAAGAAAGAATTCGATCAGAATTTAAAATTGACGCAGATTTAGGACCATTGCAGATTGCCTACAGAGAGACGATAACAGACTCTGTTAAGGATACCTTTAGTTCCGAATACACCATAGGGAAAAGTAAACATTCAGTGACGGTAACAATATCGTTGATTCCGAACTATCAGGGAACCGAACCTTTGCTATTAGATAGAACACCGGATTGCATAGCAAACATTGATGCTATACCTATGAAAATGATGAAGGCAGTCAAGGCTGGTGTGACATCAGTTCTCCTGCATGGACCAAAACTAAGCTACCCAGTTATAAACATGGGGATAAAGTTACATTGGTTGGAATACAAACCTGGTACTTCTTCAACAATCATTACTGCTGCTGTTGCTCAGTGTATCCGGAAGGTAATTTCATTTCCTTTATGGCGTATTTTAATTTAAAAGCCTAATCCAAAGCTTTGAAACTGTAATTACGACAGTCATATCCGAATCTCTTCTGTTGTTCATAATTTTGTACTTTTACAAAAAAGACTGAAAGTGAAAGATTTTATAGTTTAATGGTGAAAGAATCTCAAGGTCAGCCTAATATTTCCATTTATTTAACAACTATGTTTTGGTCATCATGTTTGATCGTCTCGGATGTCTTCACGGGTTCTGCAATTTTTTCATTTTGGCCGTTATCCTTTGGCTCTGATAACATCAACATAGACTTGGGTTTACGGTCCAGCATTGTTCTCCTTGAGTTTTGTCTTGTTGATTCGCTGCTTTTCGTCTCTTCGTGGCGCAGGCAGTACCTATTCTGCCATTTTTCTTGCATAGATTTTGTAGCCTCTTCTTTTTTCAGTATCTCCTCATTGGGTGTCAATGTATCTGTAAGAGTCTTTAGGATGTTGATCTTCTTGAACGTATCGTCCGAGATCAGATTCGGATCGTAGTATTTGGGTGTCGTGTCCATCGCCGGAAAAACATAACGCTTCAACTTGGCATGTTGCTTAAATTCTGTGGCTTGCGGTAACTTGCCGGATTGCCGCTCGAAAAAATCGTTGATTAATATATCGTTCTTGATCTGTAAACTTCTTAGAAAATTCTGATCAACCATCTTCCGTTTAGTGTTTTTGGTATCATGGCTCCCTTCGGAACTGCCATTGTCACCGTGAAGAAGCTTTGGCGAGTGCTTCTGATTGTTGTTACCCTCCCTTAATCTGCTTTTGGTTCTTTTGGTATTGGTTTGACTCGACTTGTCGACACCGCGGATACCCCATTTCAGCATGTAAGCGTCGAGGAAATGGTGGTAAAGTTTGGGGCAAACCTCTTGATGCTCATAATGCTTGTCTATGAAATAGATCCTGCGAAGACGACAGTTTCCGTATATTTGCAGTCTCTGCGTGGCAGCATAAATACTGTTGAAGGCGGTTTGCGTTAATTGCGGCAGGTTCAGCTCTAATTTGTTCCATCCGGCTTCCAATTTCATTCGCACGCGACATATTACGCCCCTGGAGTTGTACCTCTCGTTTTCCGAGTTAGTGAATTGAAAGTGATGCAGACAGTTTTGGGTGTCTACTACCTGTGGTTCAATCGAAGTTAGTAAAACACTAAACCTATCGAGCAGTAAAAGTGACTAGTCTCGGACAACTATAATAGCAAAACAAAAATACGAAGTCATGCTAACTGGTTCGATAAATGTCTAATCTTAATATCATTGATTTGTTTCTGAAAAGATCATGATAACTCGCAGTCTGCATTGTTATGAAGAAATCATTGCACCTACAGTAACGAGTTGCTCGTTACTGTATATTGATTATACTTATATTTATTATATTTATTATACTTATTATTAAATATTAGAAAAGTGATATATAACGTATATATTGATTAATTTTAATGAAAAAATTTAATATCTCTTTTTTTAATATTCATTATGCTTTAAAAATAAGTATAATTAATATAGGCACAGTAATTGGGTACCTTACCCTACGACGAGTTAACACGACGGTTCTTTGAAATAGGTTACCTGCACTTGCAATCGGCAGTGCAAATTCTGATTTTTTATGACGACAACCAGAATCGGTAATTCAATATTGAGAAACTGTGATGAATCGGGCGGACAAAGGATAGAGGTTCCATAGTCGTTCGGTTGTTCCAAGTCCTGCACCTCAATGACCTGTCGACGGTTTCCGGTTAACATTAATTAGTATCGTATAGGATTAGAAGGCGGAACGTTTATTGTACATTCGCATTCGAGAAACAAGGAACGTACATTTTCCAACAAGTCCGAATCGAGGATCTTACGAATACGACCCGACTGCGACTGATGTTTCCTCCAGTACTCTAACGGCTTGTCGCTGATGCTGTATAGTAGTGACACATATCCAGCAACCATTAAACCGCAATATTATTTGGTACAACTGGGAAACGTTAATGCGGATTTACACCGTGGGATTTACATATTTTCGTTCGCTTGTTTGTTTACCAACTGCTTCGTTGCCGAAAACCGAGGCTAGATTCGATATGAACGACGACTAGCACTCGCAACTGTGTGTTTCTTTCACGCCAGTCAATTTTTCTTTAATACAGAGTGACTAACAATTTGTCGATGCAGCACCTTTATTCAAAATTTTATGCGAGTGAAAATTAAATGTGAACTATATCTGTAACAACTTACTTTAGCGTCCTGTGTCGATCAAATGAAGTTGTAAAATACTGCTATTAAATAATTTATGAGAATTAGGTTGCGACAATTACAGACATATTTTGGTTTAGTTGATGCACAGTAGCACGATTCTGTTGCTGGAGCCAATAATGCTGTTGGAGATCGTGGTGAACGAAGAATACTCTTCCGGTGTCATGGCCGACCTCCCGAAGAGACGGGCAGAAATACAAGATATCGACGTACGTGGACAGAACAAGGTAATTAAGACCGGTTGGTATTCGGTTTGTATTCATAGTAGCGTCAGAGTTGTTTTCTTTGTCCTAGCAACTTAAAAATACCGCTGTGAATCCAGGAGACCTACTTGAATTTTTTGTATGTGAAAATTTAGACAGTTAACGTACAAATATTTAGGCAGTATAAATACACAAACTCGATAGAGTCCAAGGTCCACGTTTCATATTTTTGCCAATCTCGAGAAGTTTATTATAATTGGCTTTCAATCGATTCTCTTTGACACTCTGCCAACATGTATGCGACTGCTGGTTTCGTATCCTTGGAAACCTAATCTTATTCGAATGCGTGTTCTATCCACAGGTGATCAGGTGCCTCGCCCCGCTGGCGGAGCTCTTAGGCTACTCGACGACACTGAGGATACTGTCGTCGGGCCACGCAACGTTTTCTTTGGAGTTTGATCATTACGAGCAATTGGATCCGATCAACGAAGCGGAAGCGATTAAGAGGATCACGGGATTTAATTAGGAGATTGTTAGACCAGGTGTGAAATAAAAGCTTACGTGACGAAACGAGAAATGCGTGCATTTCGAACACCCATCACGTTATTTGTTTCTTTTTTAAATCTTGTGTATTAAGAAATTAGCAGTTCAACTTTACAAAGATGTAAATTCGGTCGTTCTAACGTAAAAATTATTTACACGAAAAGAGCATTGCCTTCGTGGAACACGCGGCCACGAAGGCAGCGAGCTCGCTTACATCTAGAAGGAGTAACGATTCGTATGATCGATACACGTCGTTATATTATTCTCGACTAATTACATGTTCAGCTTCACGTTTCATTCGTTCGATCTAATCAAAATATATTGCAGCATTATCAATGGTGCGTTACAATTTTTCTTATACGATCGTCGTTCGCGGTCGCGGATTGCGGAGCCGATTCGCATATATGCCGGGTTTGCAAATTCTCGACGAGCGCGATTCGAAGGGAGAAAATAAACATCTCGGCTTTGAAAAAGTCCGCGACCGGCCTCGCAATCGACCACCGCGTATAAATAAATTAATATTGCTTAAGATCATGCAAAAATGTCATACATAGTAAAATATATGTATGTGTATATATTATTATATGTATGGAGGGATGAAATGTTAAAAATGGGATGAGACTTGCAAACACGTCAGTTGCATCTTCTCGTAGTATTGCGTGGAGACGGTTGCGGGACGAATTTCAAGGCAAAATTCAGTAAAATGTACAGTTACACGGGCGCCGAGCCTAAATCGTGCGATCAAACAACTCCTTACAACGACGATGCAACAATTTTAGTGCACCCTGTACCAGAGCTGGGCAAAACTTATTTTAAATAACGAATAAAAAGATAACGAATAAAATCGATTTATTCATTATTCGTGAATGACGAATAAATCGATTTTATTCGTTATTCTTTATTTGATTACAGGAATACAGTATTATTCATTGTTCACGAATAACGTATAAATTTTAATAGTAGTGGTCGTAGACGAGCATGTGGACATATCTGGGCAATAAGTTCGATAACATCAATAGCTGTCAAGCAGTGCCGAAATTGGGAAGTCTTAAATAAAATCACCTAAACTTTTTATCAGTAGTGGAGCTTCAATTAATAAAATTTCATCCTTGGAAAAATTAAAGTTTTTCGTTTCGGATTTTCATTTTAGAAAATTGATCAATATCTTCGTAATCTAGCCGTTCGAGAGTATTTTTTCATTGCCTTAGCTTTCTCCGTCGTATTGAATTTGTTCAATAATTTTTAACTTGTTTTAAAACAGAAAAGGATCTTTCTTATCAGAGACGGCTGATTAACGATTATAATTATATATATATTTTTCGTTATACCAGAAACTCTTTTATTCTACAATTATTATCGTATTAGTATTTGCATTCTCTATTATTAATAAAAATTTTAAGTGACATTATTTGAGATTTCTCTAGAAGCAAATTACATAAATGGACCCCAATTTAAATTTTGTCTAGGGCCCGCTAGAGACTGCTTGACAGTCTCTACATGCTCGTGTACAACCGATACTAGGTATTAAAATTCATTCGCTATTTGTAAATGACAAATAATACTGTATCCCTGTATTCCTGTAATACTGTATTCCTGAATAAATCAATTTTATTCGTTATCTTTTTATTCGTTATTTAAAATAAATTTTGCCCAACTCTGATCCTCGGACGTGATGTCTGACTTTATCACGGGCTTGACGTCCGTAGGAGACGCGGAATGACGTCGGCAAACGGCTCTGTGGCCTTCTAGGATGAACTCTAGTTCCTCTTTGGCCTGCTGCAGCTGGTGAATCTCCTCCTGCAAGCTCTGTTTCTTTTGTTCCAAACCCTCAGTCTCCTGCGAAAAGACAACAATGCCGGTTACATTCGTTAAAACCTCTATTTTCCAGAATTTTCAGCGACCTTAGTCGCTGTTTTCCACTGTTGGAGATCGTTCTGTGGCTTCGTTTTTGCTGACCTTCTATCTCAAGGATAGGCACATCGAGAAAAAGAGAGTGAGCAAGATAGATATACTCTTTCTTCTTCTTTCAAAGCGTTGGCTCCAAGAGTAAACGAAGTTGTTTTCAGGACAAACAATTCTCTATGCTGCCTAAGTTTACTGCGTTCTTACAAACATGACAGGGCTGAAGTTCCGAAAATCGGTCAAATCTGATTGAGCTCAAATTCTGCACATAGCCTGATTTTGTATGAAAAACATGTTTCGCAAAGGAATTTTTGGCAACTCGGAAAAAAATGTTGTATCATATTAGTATCATTTTTGACCTTACCGGTATTAACTTTTGGATTAGCTGCCGTTTCTGAACTTGTTATTGCTGTACATGGTCTGATTATGTTTAATTTTTATCGTTTTATAGGCATGGTTGAACGTGGCGGTAGATATCGCTTGGAAATGTATGCAGACAATCAAAGAGACGCGACCACATTGATTGGTTTGATACGAAAACATGTTGAAATTGGTACGGAAATGCCCGTAAGGTAGAAGATGTTACGTCGGTATGGTAGAAAATGACAATAAACTGATAAACAAATATTTTTCGACTCGCCAAAAATCCTTTTGGGAAACATGTATTTAATGCAAAATAAGGCTTTGTGCAAAATTTTAGCTCTGTCCAACCTGGCCGGTTTTCGGAATTTTAGCCGATGACAGTTGCGGTAGCAAAGCGTGGCCAAGATCTCCAAAGTGAGGCGAATCGGGACCAGGATATCGGTCGATTCGAGTTTCGGATATTGACCGGAAAATGCTTACTTCTAGCAGGGCATTGGTGTGGTCCATCCTTCGCTTGCGGCACCTCGCTGCTGCCATTTTGTTCCTCTCCCGGCGGATCTGTCGACGCTCCTCCTCCTCCGGGGTCATCCCGATCGTTCTCGTGGGCCTTCTGCCGCCCATGTTGCGCCTGACTGGCTGCTGCGGCTGCGTTTGATGGGACTCCACGAGGGTGGTGTTGGTTGCCACCGGGGCGGCACTCGTCGTGATTATGTGATGCGCCGTCGTGTTCTGGGTCTGCGCCGGGGTCGGCTGCGACGGTTCGACCAGCGGCGGCACGAACCCGGCCTCGCGGCTGTGCGACGCTGACTCGCTGGTCAGCTCCAAGAACGTCTGCTCGATACTGCGGAGCGTCGTCGGCGTCAGCGTCGGCGTCGTTATGGTTGGCACTCCGCTGTGCAATCCGTCCAAGGATACCAACTGCAACGGCAAACAACGGTTTTATGTTAATCTCAACATCCTTTGGACTTGTCTCTTTCGTTTCTTTGTTTGACCATGCTTAACGCTAAAAACCTACCGCTAAGGTGACTGTTCTTCGCAGCATTCGAAACTAGAGATCATGATTTTCTACGTATAAGTGAAACTGGTATTTAAATATAATTAATAATGTGTATTCAAGTACACATGTAAGGCTTGCTATTTCACGTGCATTAACACGTACATCTTAGAATTCGTGTTTCGATACAATGAAATTGACGTGTTTACATTTTCTGGTAACGGTCGACTTCTTTTCGAACTTGTACATTCTCTCTGAAATTGTCTCGCATGTTACGAGTCGTTCATTGATAACGCTTTTATTGACTTTCTTTAGATCGTTTCTTTTAGATCGTAATCTATTGCAGACTGGGCCGCTGACCGCTAGGTCCGAAGAGAGGTGTCGACAATCGCTGTGCGCGAAGTTGAAATGAAAAGGTTCGAAGGCGCGAGAACTTGCACGAAAACTCGCGTTTAATGGACAGATGATGTTTTGCAATGGTTACGCGGTGCGGCGGACACAATGACGATAGAGAACCCGAGATACCGAAACACCGAGACGCCGAGACACCGATACAAGAAGGCCGCGAGAATTAGCGGAGTTCGTGATGGAGGATCGACGAACCATCGCTGAAAGTGCGAGAACGTGAGAGCAAGCGCTCGGTGATTTGAATTTTTAGAGTGGCGAGAGCAAAGTGACGAGAGCGCGGAGTCGATGGTGATCGCGGAATTTTCGGTGATCCGGTAATTGGCTAAATCGGATCATCCGATTAGATAGGAGGCCCCCGGATTGGTTCGTGGCGGAACGCGACAGGAGGCGATCGTGAACGAAATCAAATTCTATTTTTCTGTTATCGATAATTGGCCATTAGACTAAATATGGACATACAACGAATATCAATTATCTTTTTCTTGTAGGAAATGATTAACGACAAAGTTGCTTTACTCCGTCGGCAGCTAATCTTACGATACACACTTCACTCCGTTATAAAGGAGTATATTCTGTTCCGATGAATTGATTTCTTCTGTAAAGCGTTGTCCGTGTCTTGCAAAGTCGCTTTTCAATACCGACCCAGGTATTTCCAAGTGTTTTATAGGGGCATGTGTCGCAGCGAAAATTCGAGTGCTCGACGACCGAATTGTTTCGATGCAGAAGGAAAGAAAAAGGAACAAGTCAACGATTCCAGAAAATAGTAGCATCGGAATGACTCACGGAAAGTAAGTGAGCTCGACGTCCGCTGAAACGTCGAGAGAAGTTCGGCCATTAACCCTTAGCACTCGAGTGGTGACTCTGAAGCACCACTAGAAATTATTCTGGCATTATTTCAAAGAAATTACAAAAAATATTACAAAATATTTGTTACATTACAAAATTTAAATATTATACGTGGAAATCGGATCAGTTTCATATGAATAAAATGAAAATAATTCAAGACGGAAGAAAAATTTACTTTTAGAATGAAAATAGCGCCGAGTGTAAAGGGTTAGTAGTCTGCAATCATGTAGCTATCTGTCTATCTGTACTAGTGGCACAGAGAGCGCGAGGAACGGTGGTACACGCGGCTCGACTAGCGCGCAACCGTGTAAACGCGGCTCGGCCAGGTGCGACAAGATCATGAAGCGGTTGGGAAACAAATGGTTTTTCGCGGGCAGCTGTGGAACGAGTCCGATCACCCTCGAGAGCCGGACTGCGCATTAGATGGCCACCGCCGCGCCGTTTGTTCAATACTGCCCGGATAAAAGAAGTTCGTCGTACTGTACCGACATTGAGCAACGTTCGAGAGCCGATTCCAACGAACGATTTCGTTCGATGGAAAGCGGTTGTGCAACGATCGAACCGGGGAAAAAACGAGGCGAAGAGAGAAAGAGAGAGAGAGAGAGAGAGAGAGAGAGAGAGAGAGAGAGAGACATCAATTTGTCATTCCAAGACCGCAGAAAAAGACAAACTTTGAGTAACTTTTGAAAAGACAAAAAGAGTAACTTTGACAACAGCGTCAGCAGCAAAATAGATCCGCATTCACCCCTCGAACGGTACAACCCTCGTCCCAGACGTTTACGAGATTCGATCCCGGCAATATTTACAAAAGGGAAAAACAATATCGCGGGTTTAGCTCGGAATTAATAAATCTTCGCTTTCAAGAATTCCCATTGAGGACAGTATTTTTTCTGGCCGAGGCAGCGGACAAGATAGATAGATAGATAGAGAGAGAGAGAGAGAGAGAGAGAGAGAGAGAGAGAGAGAGAGAGAGAGAGAGAGAGAGAGAGAGAGAGAGAGAAGGGAAAGAAAAGTATAAAGAAAGAAACAAAGAAGAGATGGAAAGGTACGCGCGACTCAGGACACTCGTTATCGTTTCCTCTTCCCCCGCCTTTTCGTGATACCGCGGGTAGCTTGATCAGACGAGATCCTCTGACAAAAATATCCGTGATTCAATAGCCGATAAGCTATCGCGCGAGCCATATTCGTTCGCGCGGTTACGTTTCAAGGTACGCGCATCATTATCGCCCGGCATCATCATCGCTAAAATTACTACAAATTATCGCGACGCTCCTAACGATTATCCCCTTCCTCGTAATCGGCCATCGTCGAATTCTGTTTACACGTCCCGCGTACAATCTCGACTACTTCGCTGGCACGAAAATAGCACTTTCGATCCTTTGTTACCGGGAATTTAAAGCGATCTGTGTCCACAATGCTAATGGCTAATTGAAATCGATATTTCCCCGGACGAGGAAGCGGCCCGGCGGGTTCCGAAACGCATGGAGAATCTAAAGACGCGATTTTAGTACTGGAATCGATTGATACACCTCTTTGGGACAGGTAAACCTTTCTCTGTGTAATGGCAATTTTCCAGATACTTTATTTTTTCTGCGTCTTATCTTAGTTGAGAAAGAACACGTTTATTCAAGGAATTCTGTATAGGTATCGCACAGGTGACTGCAAGAAACGCGCGAGACAAGACTTCTGGTAGTGTTTCTCAATTAATGTAACTATGACGTTACGCAGCTATCAGCGGTTCGAAGAAGTAAATTTACTGGGGTTTACTGGACTTATGTGAGCAATGCCGTTGGAATTTCGACTGTCGTCTACGCATATGTGGTACAATTTTTTACCTGAATGTGAGAATGATTTCTCGCGTTGCGACATTCAGTGAAAGATGTTTGAGATCGGTATGCGAAGGGTTCAAAGGGTATTAACCAGTTAACTGTGAAACTCTGTTGCGGTGCAGTTAACGTTAATGAATTGTTAAATTCTTATCGAATAAAAAAGTAATTCTTTCTCATTTAGCTCCACAAGGGCTTTGGCTTTTATAATAGCCGCATTTGGCCTGCGTTCGACGTGTATATTCGTCATTGCTTGATTTTCATTCCGCGCCGTGAGGGATTTTTCAAATTCAATTCCACAGTTAACTGGTTAGAAAGATTGAGGAGTGTGCGAGTACAAAGTAACAGTGTCTATAATAAACAACGATTCTTTTTCTACAAAACGTCAAGCGGGCGCTGAGAAAATTGTACGGATCGTTCAACAACTTGAAATCCTGTGTGGGATCAGTTCGCGTTTTATGTTGCACATGTTCGTTGTTAATAACTGGAAATGACAGTGGTCTTGCGAGCGAAAGCGTATTAGAGACGTAAAAGGTCGGCGCGTTCGAGGGTCAGGTACGTGCTCGATGTCACGCCGAGCCGAGCCGAGCCGAGCCGCGCTGCGCGCCCGGGGCATGATAGAAAACCGATTGTCAGTCACCGGACGGATTTCATCGGAGGAACGAAAGTGTGCGCGCACGTCCGGAGAGGTACGATGATATTAATGACTCGGCTCGAGTCGCAGCTCACGTAGCGACGGAGCCTCGCGTTCGCCATTATCGCGGCGACCAATCGCCGGACGGGGACAAGCGCGACGTATTACACACAAGCGAACACCACGCGTTTCCCAGAAAGCACAAAAAGACGCGGGAAGGAGAGAACAGGCGTCCTTCGGTCTCGTAACGAGGAGAGACAACGACACAGAGATGCAAGGCGAGCGCTGCACCGCCACGCATCCTCGCGACGTCATTTCGAAAATTACGACCCGTGTTTGGATCGTTAACGAAGGTCGAGCCGAAGATCGATCTTCTGGCGGCGGATCTTCATGCAAATTACAATTTCTTAGACCACTTTCACAGCAATCGAAATTGGGTAAGCGCTGTGCGTTAAGGTCGTACAGAGCGGTACACGTATTATACATTTTACAATCTCGTTGATCGAAAAATTATTTATTTTTGTGAATGTGGTTTGTCTTTCCTCGGAAGAATTTTAAAGTGGTTTTACGATTGAATTGCGCACAGACGCGTACCGAATGATTTGTACCGTTTCTTGGAATGAGATATTGTTATTTATATTATTCGCTCGCTCTTCGGCCACGACCACGCTCTTTCTTCTATAGTGGTTGCACGGCGATGACTCCGTGCAAATGGAATCTTCGGCGACCCCCAGGTGGTACTCATTCCCGCTTTTGGACGAAAATTTATTGTCGGGGTATTTTTAACGCAGAATTACGGTGCATAATCGCGGGACCCCGCATCTGGCCGAGTGTCATCGCTAAAATTACTCGGTACACCACCGAACGGAGGCCACGACTTCAACGGGAAGAGTAATCACCCACCCACAAAGTTCGCGGCTCGCCCAACCGATATTTGCCGTTCCCCGTGCACGCTACAAGTTCAAGAATGTCCAGAGCGATAAACTTAGGCGTTACCGAATCGTTACCGGCGGACACCGGTTTCTGGAATTCTGCTGCCGGGCCCCGACGAATACCTCGACTTTCAAAATAACACGTCGTTCTGTCATCGCGACCCTATTTCATGAAAATACATTTCTTTCAAACCATCTCCTTAACCCATTTGCATCATAAGAAAATATGAAGAGAAGGCCTTTATCACTAAACTTTTTTTTTATTATATTTAAGTACAAAAATGACTACAAGTAAAAGAACTTCATATTTCAGCATTATAAGAAAAAATCAGAATTACTGTTTTCATCTCCAACAACACTCTCCATTTCTATTTTTTAGATAACAAATAATGATAGTGACCAACAAAGTTGAGCATATGCATACTGCATGTGCATATATATATACTAATGATGAAAATGAGTTAAAGGCGCATCCTTGTTTAATGATCCAATATTTTTTTAAAGTACGGAACCTTAAGAATGCTTATTAACCCTTTGCACTCGAAGCTAATTTAACTCCAAAATGAAACATTTCTTCCGACCTAGAATATTGCCCTTCTATGTATTTTTTTCATTTTATATATACGAAAATGATACAACTTAAAATGTTTAGTAATTTATTAAATACAAACAAATTTAATAATGTAAAAAATATTTTGAATAATGATACAGCAATTTTTAGTGGTGTCTTACGGGCACCATACGAGTGCTAAGGGTTAAAAATTGTATACATAAGTTCATGGAAATGAACATCGTTACGACGATTGGGCAAACTCTCCCATCTCGATTATTAATGTCTTTCGAACGCCAAAATTTTTCGCGCGCAGAGATGCCCGTGCCCCAAAGGGGTTAATCCGTCGTCCCGACCTTCGAGGCGAGTTAACCGCAATTTATTGCAGCCTCGAATGATGCGGCAGCGCTCGCGCTTATAAATCAGGTAATATGGTACTTGGAAGCTGTCTTTTGCCCTGCACGGTGTCCCGATTTGGCACGGCCCGAAATTTATAGCCGCGCGCCAATAGCGAGAAAGCAATTCCGTTATTGCGCCGATTACACCGGGGCCACGGATATTCAATTTTGGGGGTATGCGCGGGGGCGCGGTGTTTGCCGACGGGCTCACGGGACCTCTAATCGGCCCGTATTTACTTCCTATGCGGTCTGGTATCGGGCCAAGGAAGCTCGTCGACCGACAAAGGCGTGGCCGTCGACAGTTACCCTTTCCGGAAAGAGAAACGGATTTTATTTGTGCTCGGGCTCTTGATGTCGGTCTCTGTTTGCGCTGGAAGATTGTCGGCAACGCAACTCGGCCCGTTTTTAATCAGCCGCGAAAATGTCGAGATCCGATCGCGTTCGACTCTCCCTCCCTCCCTCCTCCCCCTCCGGGTTCATAAGCCGGCTTTCCGGTTTTTCGAGTCGCACGACTCTGATAAAAAGTACCGCCTCTGTTTGTGTAGTAGAAATTGGACGGAACGATTGTTTGCGCAACTCTTTGTCCCGGTCGTTCAATGTTTTCAGATAACGGTTTACAAGCACGGAAAATGTCAAAGGTTCGGAGATAAACGAACCGCGGACGTCGATGCGAAATTATATTGTGACAGATCGACGTTGCGAAAGAGGAAGTTGAACGGAGCCGTCCTTTGCCGAATATCTTCGCTCCGCTGTTAACACATTAAAGGCGGGGGATCTTGACGAAAGTATGCTAGGTAACGCGTCTACAGTCGAGATAAGTCGTAGTACTAAGACTCCCGCCTTTAAGCTACAGTCGAGATAAATCGTAGTACTACGACTCCCGCCTTTAATGTGTTAACACATCGCTGACCGGCAACTTTTCTAAAAATTTACCGCATACGCCCGGCTTAGCACAGCTTACCACGAGTTTACTCGTGACCGGTCAGCAATGTGTTAGTATCGTGCGAATATAATTGGGTCGAAGTTGACCGTAGTCGTTAGTTCTTTTGACTTTTTTTTTGAAGCTCCGATATCGAGAAAATTGAGACGACAGACATCGAGAAGATTGATCGTGACGCGTAACAAGACCGAGGACAGTCGCCACTGATAAACGGTAAAAGGACACGTACCGAGTTCACGAAGTTCAAGTCTCGTAGGTGGTGTGGACGATTAAAAAAAAAAGGAAGCGTCAGCTCTATCTGTTCTTTTTTTTCGGTAGCAGTCACGAGACCGCGATTATTATACAGATTCGTTGACCGACGGGGGCCGTTCACCTTACGTCGCGTCGCGTCGTCGGCTGAGGACGTCGGGGATACGATACGGCGACGCGCTGAACTCGAACATTTTTGTCCGGACGTGTCTGCGCAGGTTCCGACAAGTCGATGCCTTTCCGAGGAATGCGTCATGGCATGTCCGGAGACGAGCTCGCTCATTTTACGCGTAGCCACCTGAATTTTGCATAACAATGGCTCGGGGGATCCGTCCTCGCACATGCAACTTCCGCGCAGCGAACAGTTAAACCTCTGAAAGCTTCCTTTCCGCGGAGAACAGTTTTTAATCAACGAAACGTTGGACACGGAAACTGTTACACAAAACCTTTCTCAAATAAAATTTGCCCACGTACAAACATTTCCGAATTTTACTTAAAACTCTGTAATTATTCGACTGCGGATCTTTATGCGAAATAAAAATTGTATAGGTTAATTGAAACGTACAGGAGCTTGATAAACATTTTTTTTCTTTCATTAATCATTTTACTATGTCGAAAATAATATAGTACTTTTACTACTGTTTCTTTTACTGCTCTTTCTAATGTTTCAAGTTTCACCTATTCATTTTTGTCATAAATGCATAAAATCCGCAGTGTAGTAATTGTTAACTGTATATTATAGCATTTGTCTTGACTAATCATCTCATTTTAACCATCTTGAAATATTAATCCGTGGACTTTTGCGAGTTCTCGGCCTATGCCGGAGTCATTTCTGACCCACGCCGATATTCTTCTATAGACTTTTTTCGATATAAGACGATGGCTCGAGACCAGCTTTCGTCGTATTTCGGATGAAAAAGAAGAGGCGATAGCGATTTTCTTATTTCGAAATAAAAAGCGTCATCTTATATCGGAATAAAATTGTACGTATTGGTGATTGTTCGAGCTTATCCCTACGGAGTTTTAAAATAAGCTGAAATTTGTACAAAGTCCCTTAGTTGTTAAATAATTTCCAAGACAATGAAATATTACTGTAAAAAATATAATTATCTTTAGGTTTAAATAAAATATAGAGTATTGGTATAATTCGTTTCGTGATTGGAAAACCAAAAGCGGAGGTTGCTACATAGAAGGAATCTGCTAGCGTGTCTGACTATGGCTTTTGGTTTCTACTTGAAAGCCTCACGCGTGAGATAAACGTTTGATATCGATTGCTTCAATAACGGAGCAAAAATGGTAATTCTGCTGGTTTTATTTATTTTCCGCGTCTAGGATAATTGGAATACGATTAGTCCATCTGTCCTAGTCGACGATGGACGTTTGCTTGAAAAGCACATAAGCTATCTAGTTACTCGCGACCTTCTTCGCTACTATTAAAAGTCTCGGAGATTCGTTTTCTATTCTGAAGTGAAAGCTAAGAGTGTGGAGAGTCCTTGAGCCGCCAAACCGACTTTGTTATACGCTTCCTGCGAAACTTTAGATTCCTGGAATATATTGTATACATTCCAAGAGGTTTGCGGCTACTTATCGACCTTGGTCACTTCAATTTTCATCATTCTCTTCCGAAAGAATAAGAGCGAAGCTAATTACGAAACCATCTGGATGCTGCTTGGCACTATAAATATTACAGTTTCGATCGGCTAGGGTACCAATTACCCTATATTAATTATACTTATTTCTAAAGCATAATGAATATTAAAAAAGAGATATGCAATTTTTTTCATTGATAATAGTTAATATATAAACACAGTTTTACCAAAGCGCACCCCAATTAGGAATGTTTTAGTCACCCCATAGAGTTTAAAGACAACCAATAAGAAAAGATCAGAGCTGACATAATACAAGACACGACGCTGAAAATCAGATCTCGAAAATCACTCATAGCGAACACAACTAGCTAATCATCTGGAACCGAAATCCTGTAACTCGTTAAGTTTGAGGATATATATTAAAGTGTTTTTTAATTTCCAAACATCGAACTTCAATTCAACTAGGCGTTGTTACTTCGTAATATCGTCAAAGCCCCGAGTATCGTCGCGAGCAAGCGAAATGGGATTTACTTACGGTATTCCGACGCTTCATGTTATATGTATATCTCTTTTTTAATATTCATTATGTTTTAGAAATAAGTATAATTAATATAGACACAGTAGTTGTGTCCCTTTCCCTGGAAATACACAAGTGAAACCAACAACTATGAAAAATAACACATCAGAAATATTTCACAATCCAGAGAGGTACTTATTGAAAAAATCTGCAGTTTGCTATCTCGGTTAAGATAAGTGGAATACGTGTTACGTTACCGAATGTTCTAAAACTTGTGCATACCTCGTAAATTTAAGGATGATGCAACGAACGTTCATAACGTACACATTATTTCGCCCCGGATTTTTCACGTCTGTGTCGTCTTTAGAATAGTTCAGGAGTCGATCGGGTGAATATTGTTTGAATCGAGGGGCATGTAACGAGGCACTGCCGCAGTCGCCGGCACATATTGACCCCGACTGACGACGAAAAAAGGCCTTTGCCTGCGTGCATGCGGTTTCTGCAAAGTAGCCGCCGTATGTGCGCGCGTCTCATTTCTTGCGCCCGTAGCACGCCGGTATCATTAATCTCTACGGGATGCATGGTATGCGCAGCATTCCATAATGCTGGGGTATGAAGCAATTTTTCGGATCGCGGGAGCCGCATCGATAAATCAAGAATTCTTCATTTTCTCGGGCGAATAAGCGAAATTCTACGGAGGTTGCGGCAACGGGGTGTCGCCGCGTTGATCAACGGTCTAAGATCGTCGACGCTGCGAGGATTGTATTCCAATTAATCGTTCGGAATCTAGAGATCTTTGGAAGCGATCGAACGGCGGCAAGGTCGATCGCGCCGCGCGATAGAAGAAATCGGAGATAATGAAGAGAATGGAAGGAAAATGTGGAGTGGCACAATCGCGCGCTTCAGGCGCTGCGATAAGCTAAGCCTGAACCTATCAGGTGTATCAAATAATAATTTATTCTTGTAATCGGATTAAATTAAGACAACGGGACATCAACTGAACAATTTGCAGAACTTGCGTCAATCACATCGATTCACATGGAAATAAACTTTATTTAAATATAAAGTTAGATATCTAAATAAAAGCTGAAGAGAGAACTTTAAAGATTAGCTTCGTATCTTAAAATGGGGTATAATAAATAGACAGCTGATTTTATGCATTTATGACAAAACTGACTAGCTAAGTAATATATCTAAATAAAAGCTGAAGATAGAACTTTAAAGATTAGCTTCGTATCTTAAAATGAGGTGTAATAAATAGACAGCCGATTTTATGCATTTATGACAAAACTGAGTAGGTGTAATTTAAAACAGTAAAAACATTATAACATAGACTACTTTAAAAATACGGATATATTATTTTCAACTTATTATTGCGTATTAAAAAAGAAAATAAATTTCTACTTCAATCTAGTTTTTTGCAAATCAGGTAAAAGCTTTTCATTTTGCAGAAAGTTACGCAGCCTAATAATAAACCTGCAGGCTATAGGAGAATTTCTTGATCTAAACGCTTCATAACATTTGCATTCTAACGTCGGGAATTTCATATGCAACAACCTAATAATACAAGCACGTTCTACCGCCAGACTATAACAAACGTGAAACAGTTTGCCCGTGAAAAGCTCGGCAAAAATAGCGCGCGATACGGCAGGACTAAGCGTGTTCTCGATCACCGGTGCATTAAACTTTCCCTTATCTTCTTTCATTTCATTTTTTCCGCCGCATCATTAATTTCCAGCCTGCGGCCGTCCCGCAGTCCCTGTTTGCACAGCTGTAGACCCCGAATTTCGCGCAGACGCGGGACTCGGTTTTTTCCTCCTAAACTCCGCCGCCGTTGGCTCGCATCATTTTCCGTTTCGCGATGCAGTCGGTTCGCTCTTTTCGTCCCGCTGCTGCTCGCGACATTCGAGCGAGCGCGTGCTCGCGCGAGTACGCGCGTTCGAGCGCACGCACACAACCTCGCTACGGCTATAAATAAATATGCGTTTGCTGTTTTAATCTGCCCTGGGCCCGAGTATAGCGCGGACAAAGGGCGATATCGACAACCAAAAAATTGTTGCGAAATGTCCAGTCGGACAGTGCGTGTGAATCGCGTTTTCCCGAGGATCGCGGAAAAACTGTTCGCGGGAAAAAGCGTTCTAAACATGCACACTGCGAAACGAGCCTAACCGAGGCGGGAGAGGGAGGAACCACCAGCCGGACCTCCCTCGACCGCACGTGCACGTAACCCTATACCGCGAAAAATAGATTTCTCGCTAGACGGAGAGAGACAGAGAGAGAGAGAGAGAGAGAGAGAGAGAGAGAGAGAGAGAGATACTCGTCTCGAAAGCGAAGACGATCAAATAATTGTAATCAGACACTTAATTGGCCGCAAGTCGACTCCTCATGCTCGCCACGACCATCGCGGTCCATCTCGTTTCCTGTTTACGAGCGGCGCCGTTTTTAATAATGTTTTTTAATCGTTTAGCAATCAGTTACGCAAACTAAACAAGGATGAGCATGCTGTGAACCGGACAAACATAACACATCGTCGTTGAATGTGTACGCATAGTTGTGTTTTCGTTACTCCAAAAATCTGTTCAGTATTGTGCTTTACATCCACGACGACACAAAGAACATGCAAGTCGATCAATGTGTGTCGTATACAGACAGGCGCGATAAACATAAACATTCATAAAATAAATATTGATGTTTCATTCATTTTCTCGTTGATATTTCCCTCAACCAGAATTTCCGTAGAAATAATAGCGGAGAAAGTAAGCAGACAGGGTGTGTTTTCACGCCGGCAGGCATTTTCGGGCCGCGCTGGTTTACAATCTGTTTATTTCAGCCAAAGCGGGTGGAACCAACGTCATTGCACAATGTTGCACAATTCTCGCTGGTCCGCGTCGCAATAATGCTCCCGCATGCGTTTAACAAGGCTCAATAACGAGGATTCTTGCGTCGAATAGACTTTCTCCATCAAGTTCATCGGTGTGTACGCAATCGCTGTGCCCGCCGTATTCTATTTTTTGCTTTGAGTCTTTGCCGCCGCACAATGTGACCAACAATCGACAAAAGTCGAAAAAAGTCAAGTCTAAAATTCGCGGGTTGTGGTACTGCAAAGTACGAATAAAGAAACGTAGATTTTAATAAGAGTTAACAATGTCGACTGAATTTTTCCAATTTGTTTCCAAAATAGTGCTTGGAATTTTTGTCCCGAATTTTCAGTGCATTCATTTAAACACGTGCCGTTTGTCAAAGGCTTATCCGATTAATTTGATTTTTACAAGTTATTATAACGATTCTTTTGTAATGTTACCAATTTATCCTATTCGTAAACGTTTATCAACTTTGATTTGAGTTTAAAAAAAAGTATCAGAAAGTACCTGAAATGTATAATCAAAGTACAGTATCATTTACGTTAGCCCTTTGCGCTCCCAAAAAATTCCCAAAATGAATGACTACTTGTCCAAAAAACAAACTTTTCTCAAATAGGCTTGGATTTAGAAAAGTTTGAAGCACTTTCCTAATGCGAGAGATTAAAGAGATCATTAGAACGTCTAATAAATTTGATTAAAGCTGCATACGTGGACGACAGAAAAATCCAACATCTGATAGCACAAGGTGCACGTAAATCTAAAATGTCGGTGCAGTATCGTTCAATGAGGAATCGTGGAAAGAGCGTATCCACCGTGGAATCGACGAGGCGGGCGCGTTAATTTGCCGATTCGACTAATGGCCCATTGAATGGAGCAGCGCATCGAATGGCTGCCAAGTGGTGTGTTTATTTTCGACGATCGCTTTCGCTCCTCCTCGGAGTCCTTTGTACTGTTTTCTTCGAACAGAAGGCTACATTGTGAGAGGCACAATACGCTTGAACGCGATCCGTCAAGTCCGGCCACATCATCACCCCCTCTCCCCCAAGATTAAATCGAATTTAGAAGCATGTCCGACGATATTCTAAGTCGACTTTCTAAATTTAAACGGACCATCTCCCCGCTACTTTTTCTCGGGGGCCGCCGCGAAATCATTTTCACGATTCACGGGTCCCGCCATTAATCAAATCACGATCGGTGTCCATTGTTCATCACGCGGAACCATTCCAACCGATTTCCGTTCCCGTTCAACTTCGAATTCTGTCACTGTTAATCATTCGAGATTATTAGCGTGTCGGAGCAGTTGATGCTTGGATTCATTTGTTGCTAGAAAGCAGAAAATACTACACGAGTCGGCAGATCATCCAAATAAATCACGCAGCATTTCTAAGCCAATGACAGGACCGTTCGCCCGGCGGTAAACAAAAAAGGGCATTATTTTCAATCGTCTTTTTCGTCAATTCCCTTCGATTGTTATAGGATTCTGTTCTTTCGAAAAATAGGGTACAGAACGCAAGGAAAAAGCTTAACCTTTGCATGAAGGCCTCTCGGTCCATTTTCAGCGAATGTTTTCAAAGGATCGCGTCTACCTACGCAGCCTTTGATGATTAATTGAAATTGGTAGCCGTTCAATTAGGGCAGAAGTTCTTCCGAAAATACGTACGATAAAACGAATAGATAATGTTCGAAATAGCGGCAAGCATCGCAACGCGACGTCGATTGTTGCAATTGTCAGAAGCTTTCCAAGGGTTAATAACCGGAAATCGCGAACGTGAGATACGATTTACCTGCTGATAAAGCAGTTCCTGCGCGAGGATATTCGCAATGTCGACTGGATCCATGGCGGTGGTTGCCATAGTTCGAGGTGTCGGTTATTTCGTTCAGTGTTCGTTTCGTCGTCGATTGAAAGTAAACAAATGAAGGGAAAGTGGAAAGGAAACTGGGGGCGAGGATCTCGTGCGGGACTCGAGGGAAATAAGTGGAACAAGAGGGGAAAGACTCTGGCAGTTTCGCGGGGATGTAGGAGGGCTGGTTTGGGAGGTGGGGGGTGTGAAGTATGAAAACAGTAATTTCAGTCGATCGTTCGTTCGTGAGAGATCGTTCAGGACGTCGGTGTGCGCCTCCCCTCCGCTATCTGTCGTCTCGTTCTCCCTTTCTCTCTTCGCTCTCTCGATTCTCCACCGTCTCGTGCGCGCGATCTTGTCCTCTTCTTCTTCTCCTTCTTCGTCTTCTCACTTTTCGAAAGAGTTCGTCACCACTGCGTCCTCCACCGACGCCTCTCTTACACTGAGCCGCTCTCGACGCCGCTGCGCTGCTCTTCGTGGCCATACGCGACGAGGAAACTTAATCTAAAAATAACCTTCGAATTTCGAGTATGTGCGCTCGACAGAGAGAGATAGAGAACCACAAACCGGGAGGAACGACAGAGAGAGAAACAGTCCGAGTAGAAAAAGGTGGGAGAGATTTCCGCGCCCCTGTTCAATTGCTCGCATGGCACATTGACCTTTTCGCCATTTTTTAAAACGTCGACTTCGTTCAAGCAATCTCACGAAAAATGACCTATTTCATTTTCGCCGAAACAGTTAATTTGTTCATCACCGTTATTTGCTATTTCATGAAAATTGGAGCGACGAGTTAGGTCGTCTTCTCTGCGTAACAAATCAAGTGTAACTTTTGTAAACAAGTACCTTCTCCGTACGTCTACTCCTTGTCTTGACAAATTGTTACAATGTCTCGACACTGAATAATTATAAATTATGTTTAATATCACCGAGTTATAACATGTGAAAATAAAGTTGTAGATTGGGACGCGCTGTTTGCAAGATGAACGAGAAACTATCACATAAACCCACCGGAAACATAAATACGTCCACAAATTAACACGTTTACTGCCGTGCAGTGGATTCGGATGAATCACGACAGTATAAACTTCGCAATATTAGTAATATTGTTACTCGATACCCTTACCGAAGCAGAATGCACGCGAAGACGTACGCCAATTTCAGATTAGTTCAACGAAACTGAAATGAACGGTTCTCTTCATGAATGATGCCGACGAATTGAAAATAAAATTAGAATGCATGAATTTAAAACGACTTTAAATACATATGCTGCTAATTCAGAAAGCTTACAATCACATCTCAACCTCTTCTCGTTGATTGCCGTCGGTGGCTCGGTCGGTAAGGCAGGTATCCACGAAGCAAAAAATTCGAATTCAGATTTCGGTGCCAATGAAGCACCGAATCAGCTGAATAGAAAATTTTCTATCATTTCCGGTTCTATTTTTTTCGATTATTATCTCTTATCTCGCGTATCATGTTTTATTTAACGCGCCCGACGACGGGTCACCCATAAGGTTTTCAGTCGAGCAGATAAGAAAGGGGGTGTTGTGGCTTTGCAACTTTCTCCATTGTTCCAGCTCGACGAGAGCAACATTCTTTTGGAATCGCGTAACGGTCCGAGAAGTTTCACGGGCCCGACGCTGGTCCGCCGATTTATCCGCGACGGAGATTTATACTAATGCGCCGATGTCTTTACTAGCTGCGAAAACGCGAATCGGTGGACGCTGTCTGCGCGGAAGAAATTATTCGCCTAACGGTTGTCACGGATGCACGCGGAATTCCGAGTCCGGTCCAATTTAATTCGATTAATGTCCTCCGCTCGTGCACGCATAAACTTCGGCGAAGAGGAAAAAACATTTTCGTCGTACACGAGCGCCGTGAAACATGTTTTAGATAATTTACTCAATGACTGAAAAATATTACGTCATTCGTGTATTATAATCGTCTTCTTTACTTTAGCAGTTTCATCTCTACTTTATCACTGTTCGGCGAGAGCTATATCTTGATTCAGCTAATATTTAAAATAATTTTGCATTAAGTACCATTTTCACGGTGAAATAGATATTCAACCCGACGGGACACAGTGGATATTTAATTTACAGATAAAAATGCTAATAAAACTCCAATATTTACGTTACTAGGGTCGGGGACCCATTTACTGTGCCTATAGCAATTATACATACTTTTAAAGCAATATTAAAACACAGATATTAAATTTTGTTCCATTAAAATCAGTTAACATGTGCGTTATATCTCTTTTTTAACATTCATTACGCTTTAAAAATAAGTATAATTAATATGGGCACAGCAGTTGGTATCCCTATACGGTTAGAGATTGATCGTTGACGGTCCAGAAGACAGTTGTAGACAACTGCGTACGCAACGGAAAATGAAATAACAAAAGTCGCAGCTATTTGGGGACCGCGTCGAACACGACAAACTCGAGCTCGACGACTAACAACTAGAACCCTTAGCCGGCCAAGAGTGTATTCGCGAGCGGTGGTTTTTCCCGGCATCCGTGAAATTCCCAATTGCGCGGCCGCCTGGAGGATCTTAATTAGCCCGCGTTCTAAGTTTAAACACCTGTGGAGCGTCGTTTGTCGTCGACGGCTTCCCCGCGATTCGTCGCTTTTGGAGACTCGCCAAGCAGCAATTCTAGCTTCGCAGAAGTCGACCAACGGCGAGCCAGGCGTTTCGATCTTGAAAAATTTCGCAGGTTTCAATGAAAAATGAAAAATAAAATTCGAAGAACCATTCCCCGTTGGTTCAGTCATCGCTGCGTACGATCTGCGATAAACGTCCGTTGAATAATCGCGTCGCTCGACGGACGCTCGACGGCTTTGTTGTTTATCTGAACGTTTCCAGGATGTGGCTGCCTTCGTTACTCCCGTCGCCGATGTTCCGAATTTTTACGAGTTCCTCGAGTTTGTCGACTGTCGCATAGAAACTGGAGACGCCCTATTAACCCCTAGCACTCGAATGGCGACTGTAAGGCGCGACTAAAAATTGCTGTATAATTATTCAAAATAGTTTTTACATTATTAATACTAGGTTGACGGAACCCGTCAAAACAACGGGTTCTAATATTTTTAATTTACGATTATTGAGATTGTGAAGATCCATCTACGTGGAACTACTCAACAAACTTATTTCCTTAGGTACATATTATTCAAAAAATGGCTGAAAACTTGGATGGACACATTCCTCTTATTTTTATAAAGTAATGTAAAATACTCACTTTTAATGCTCCGTAAATCTAGTGTTAAATTTGTCTGTATTTAATAAATTACTAAACACTTCAGTACTGTACGAGTAAATTGCACCATTTTCGTATGTACAACATGAAAAAGAATATATAGAGGGGAAATATTCTAGGTCGGAAGAAATGTTTCGTTTTCGAGTTAAAATAGCTTCGAGTGCAAAGGGTTAACCACCCAGTCTTCGTGGCAAGCTTCGCTCGGGAGTATGAGAAGGTGTTTCAATGCGAAAATATTACCGCTGTACGGTGATCCGTCGAAAGTGTAAGACGAAGCGCAGATTCATTATCTAAGAGGGAGTATTTTGACGCAAGTTTCGTGACACGGTGGAAAACATCGGTAATTGGAATGCCGACGGAAAACCTGTTCTCTTTTACGTCACTCGAGAACAAACCAGCAGCGGTGGCAGCGCGCGCGCGCGCGATACGCTCAACACGAGATGGACATTCAAAACCGCCTTATCTGTGCGTCGCGATACGAAAACATGTGGCTGCCAGATTACAATAAACAATCTCCGGTGCTTTACCAGTCGACGGTGTCCGTGGAATTTTTAAACATCAAACAACGGTGGCCGGAGGCGTATCCTTCCTGTCCTTATTATGTTACTCATGAATAAAGCTCTCGTTTGTCATGAAAAAACAGATTTACGTGGGCTCTTCCGTCACAAAAGAGCGCCGAAAAAATGGAATACAAAAGGCGATTCTTCTCCCGTGAAAGATACCGATTCTTCTCAAACGTAATTATTTTTTCCAGTGTCGCCAGACGAAGGGAAGGAGCACGAATTGAGGGGAAAAAATTACCCTCTTTCCAAGAGAAGGTGAAATTAGAGTGGGGGAACAAGTCCTGGACTGGCGACATTGCATAGATCCTGCACAGTGTGTAATGTCAGCAACGATTTGCTCATTCGTTAGCCTCTTTTTGCGCTCTTTATGTTATTATAGCATACAGCTCGAAGAAAAAACTCATGGTCACTCAGATTACTCCAGACTCGTAATGTACGAGTTACAGGAAAGGGGTAGATGGCTACCGTCGCCATTAGTGTAACTCCTCCCTTTGAAACACAAGATACGAAAATATTTTCTATCGACTTTCAGTCGCCCGGCATTGCTACGTTCTTAAATGCCTCTTCATCTCATCGCAAAGCTTCTAAAAATGCCTAAAATCAAACTGATTTATTCGACGAAATAAATATCGGGACTTTAGGACGCAGGTCCCGAATTTATCACACTGAACGCGTTAACTCCAGAGATAATTTTTTTAGTTTAGATAAATAATTCCGTCAGCCATGTACGGTTGGCACGGCAGCCAATGCGTTAGTATTGTATGTTTTGATCGGGCAGAGCGAATGATAAAATATGTGATTTCTCGCTGCACCTGATATTATGGTATCAGGGGTAAGAATACGATCCGACGGCAAGGTCGTGAATATGAGCGACACCGGTTATCGGCGCGGGCATAAACATTTCCTCGAAATTCGCGGAGGTCTTGGCTCCCAGTATAGCCGGCTATTATCCGTATTAATTTAGCTGTGCCAACCCTCTCCGGATATCTCTGCGCGTCCCCTCTCGCCAGTGTTTTTCGCGCGGCAATTTCGAATTCCGGGAACTGGCAGCACGCTTCTCTCGCCATGATAAGAACCCGAGGGGCGTACGATTAACAGGAAACCAGCGGATTCAACAAACATGCGACGCTCCCATGAACAGTTCCCGACGGCTCGTCGGAACGACGGGAACCGCGCGCGTCCGACGCGATTCTCGGAGAGCCGCTTCCACCGATGCTCGACTAATTATACGAAGAATTATGCAAGGTGCATGCGCACTCGAAGCAAAACCGTCCGATTCGTTTTGTTACCGGTACACCGAACAGTTTCAGCTTCGGTAATTGATACCTAAACTTGCTCTACTGTTTCTCTGGAGCAGCGGCTCTCAAACAACGTTCCGCGCAGACGGTGTAGACGCTGAACAACATAAATTCTCGAACATAAAAACTGAGGTTATTACACGTCTTTTAACATTTAATTTTACAAAAACAACAAACGAATAACCTTAAGTAGACAAAATATCAAATAAATGGGTCAAATTGATGCGAGAAAATCGATTAGTTTCCAAGCCCTCCGTACAATACTGAAATTCATTTCTTGTCCCAGAAGGGTGTTGCAATTCATTGCAATCTGACCAAATTACGCGGTAATTATCAAACGTATTTTTTATTCAAATTAACCCTTTGCACTCGAAGCTATTTTAACTCCAAAACAAAACATTTCTTCCGACCTAGAATATTTTCCTTCTATATATATATTTTTTTTTTTCGTGTTATACATACGATGTATAACGGTGCAATTTACTTGTACAATACTGAAATGTTTAGTAATTTATTAAATACAAACAAATTTAATAATGTAAAAAATATTTTGAATAGTGATACAGCAATTTTTAGTAGTGCCTTACAGTCATTCGAGTCCTGAGGGTTAAATATAATCTTTCATAAAAGACGTAATTAACACTAGATTTACGGGACCCGTCAAAATGAGGGATTCTAATATTTTTAAATTGCGAATATTGAGATTGTAAAAATGCATCCATGAGCAATTATTTAACAAATTGATTACTTTGGGTATATATTATTTAAAAAATGGCTACAAACTTTTTTTATAAAGTCATGTAAAATAGTGATTTTTAGTGCTTCGTAAACCTAGTGTTATGGATGCCACCAAATTTTCGCATAGATGCACTTTGATTCAGACATTCCAGGGAAAGGCATTTTTGTCTCAATTGAGACTAGACCGTCCCCACTATAGTGCCGACTGTCCCTTTCCAATAAGCGCTGTTACCGTGATAATAGAAACATTGGTGGGAGAAATAGACGTTTGAGGGGCCCCTACTACAATACATTTTATCAACCTACAGTTACTTAACTCTTTGGGGCACGGTGGGATTAAAAGTGTCCCACCTTTTTCATGTATTTTACGGTATGGTGGAACATTTCTAGTCCCACCTCGAAATCTTGCAAAAGCTGCATGTGCATAGGTTTATATTTTGTCTTTTCGATGTGGCACGGTGGGACTATTTGAGCCGCGCCCAATAACAACAAATTTAACCGACTATTACTATTTTGTTATGTATTCACATGATGTTATACCTTAATAAAAATATACCAATTTCGTTTCATTTAAAACCCGATAAAATTCCTGTGCAACATGGATCTATTTTTCATCCGAAATCCCGTGCCGCGAAGAGTAAACCAATTTCAAAAATATCAACGAGTCAGATCAAATTCCTGCTAATCGCGTCACAACATTTCAAGCAACAGAATCTAATAATTTCTTCGAGGTTATCAGGTAATAAATAAATTAAACTTAATTTTGACATGGCACAGCCACCACGAAAACTATTAATAAAGCTCCCGCCAGACAAAACGTTGAATCAATGTCTGAACTAACTCCGATGAAAAAATCGACCAAAAATAGGTAGTCGAACATTTTCTTCGAAACGCGCGCCTCGTCGGAGTTCCGACGCTCTCGAACATCGTGCAGTATCCCTACGACCTTCGCGAAAGCCACGAAAGGGTTAATCGTTACACGCAAGGTGAACATATGCATGACTCACTGTATATCCCGATGCAAGGTACACGTGGAGGAAACAATGCGTCCCTACGCGAGCGGTGTCGATCAATCGGCAAAGCTAATTTGCATCCGTGATTACCGACCAACGATATCGATCCGCGCGTGGTTAATTTCGGCTTACGTAACGAGCCAAAGATCGACCGCGAAACCGGCACAAGGCAAGCGCCGACGGGATCGAGCCCGATCTTCTGGAATCCGTTCTAAATTCAACTCTCGTGCGTCTTTCGCAGTTTCTTGGTCCACGAGCAGACGCATTAGGCGACGATGCCACTCAATCGGATAATTATACGGACAAGCATCCCACTTTGCACAACTACTCGCGATCTATCTCGCGGCTTAAATCAAGTCGTCGGGTCTTTACGAAATCGGAATCAACAGCTTTCCAAACTTGCGATCGCGTCAGAGAAACACCGTGGTTCACCCTTAACGCTAAGAGTACGGGACGCGTAAAAATGACGTATTGTTAATTTACGATTATTGAGATTGCAAAGTTGCATCAATAAGGAATTATTCCATGAATTTATTTCTTTGAGTACAGATTACTAAAAATTTGGATAGATACATTTTTGTTACGTTTATGTAAAATAGTCAAGTTTACGTAATACAATAATTTATGTAATACTTTTAGCGCTAGCAATGTTTCTGCGGCAAGTGGATCCATTCCAATGTCAACATTTTCCACCGCACGTTTTGATATGCCATTGGAATTCTATTAGGTAGCTGTATATGAAATGTCAGAGTCGCAAACAAAGACTTCGCACAAACATGATTTTTCCTTAAGCAAAACTTATTGATAACAGTAAGCACCGATAATCATATTCTGTTAACAAATGGCGAGTTTTACCTAACATAATGTTGTTGCCAATATGCTTATTTTCTAACTCGTATAAAAAGAATGCACGACGACCATGTCGACTGATATTGAAATAAACTGTATTTAAAAGTACCAGTTCGATACGTAAATAGAAACTGAAGATAGGACTTAAAAGATTAGCATTGTACTTCCAAATGGTATGCATATAATAAACGTTTAGACTATAATAGTATTTCTTCGTCAAAACACTTCGTAATATATGCATTCTGGAATCGGGCATTTAGTATGCAATCACCTAATAGGACCGGGGAACATCGTGTAGATATAGTCAAGTCGAAAAACCTACGAGTCACGAGTTTTCCACGAAAATCGTTCCCGCGGAGGCCATTGAAATGTCAGGCCAAGATCAACGGAGCGCTCAACTCGGTCCGGTGGGCGACTTCAAGGTCGTGTGTCGCGAACAAACTGCGACGATCAGCCATCGTCACGGTTATCGTCATTTTCCATAGCGATTAGGGCTTTCCGCGAGACAATTGCGGCTTCGGGCGCAATCAGCTGCTCCTTGCAACTACTCCTCCTTGGGAATGGCTTTTTCAATCTCGTCGTTACGCGCGGACAACGAGAAGCGCAAAACAGGAGACCAAAGCGTCGGGTTACAACTTAGCATTCTGTTTTTCGATTTCTAAATCTAGATTCAAAGGAACCTGTTTCATTTTAGGAGCCTCGAACACGTTGACAAAATTTTTTAGAAAATTTTTTGACTATGGTCATCGGTGGGAGAGGTTTTGCAGCTTATGGTAAAGTAGACTGCGCCCATCAGGAAGCAGTGTCAATATAAATTAAACTATCCTGGGTGGGTCTGAGTGGGTTTCTATAAGAAATCTGAAAAAATTCACATGGGACCTTCGAATATACTAAATTGAGATTATCACAGTGATTTTGACAAATAATTTGTTGAAATATTGAATATGGTAGTAGTATGAAGCAAAACACGCCAATTTTACAAATTGTTCGAAATCGTGCGGACAAGAATCACCCTCTTAACATCTTAGGGGTTGAAAATGAACATAAGCTGTTCCCTCTGTTTTTACTCGTTCTGTTTTTCATGAAGTTAATCGATCTGGTAAGTGAGCAACTCGCATACTCAAGTTTCAAGATTCCACGCGAAACGAGCTTAATTTGTCAGGATAAAATTAATTTCTTCAACACTGGAACTACCGAGTAATAAATACAACTGATGTATATTGCTTCGTAATAACAACAAGACTACAATATTCAAACCTCATATCATTTTTATTCTTACATGAGCTTCAATACAGAAGTTCTTTCAAATATTTCTGATGAAAACATTTTTATAATTTCAGTAATTGTGAAAGAAAAAATTAAGAATCAGTTCTTTCGACTGGTTCGGTACATAACCACTTGCATTACAATTTATTTTATGATTACAATGATTAGAATTTTGGTGCCTACAATCTACCAGGAAAAATAGAAAATATATATTTATTGTTAAACACGTGTTCTGTAATGGCTAAATATTGACTA
>CM052133.1:7372024-7439605 GCA_028454255.1 Halictus ligatus
ATAAAATTAATTTCTTCAACACTGGAACTACCGAGTGATAAATACAACTGATGTATATTGCTTCGTAATAACGGCAAGACTACAATATTTAAACCTCATACCATTTTTATTCTTACATGAGCTTCAATACAGAAGTTCTTTCAAATATTTCTGATGAAAACATTTTTATAATTTCAGTAATTGTGAAAGAAAAAATTAAGAATCAGTTATTTCGACTGGTTCGGTACATAACCCCTTGCACTACAATTTATTTTATGATTACAATGATTAGAATTTCTTTGGTGCCTACAAATAGAAAATGTATATTTATTGTTAAACACGTGTTCTGTAATGGCTAAATATTGACTACGATAAAATAGAATTTCATTTCAATTTCTGTTCGAAGTTTTTACGCGAGTCTGTCTCGATATTATAGTGCAAGGGGTTAATGGTACAGGGATGCAGCATGAACCTGGCATGATCGTGGCTCTCCGAATATTTTCGAGCGACGATACACGTTGCGGTTGTTCGAAAGTGCTAATGGCTGCGGTTCGCGAAGGTTCACCGAGCAGTTTGTCGAAGTACACGGTAGTCGTTGGAAGCAGATGGCATTAGTCGCTCGGAGGATTGAGCGAGGACGCGATTATCGCGTATTGCGGTCGGGAATGCGGCCCGCACACGCGTACAAAACGAAGAACGCGTTCCAATTCCTAATCTCGTATTAATCCCTCGTCGATGGACCGTGCGTGTGCCTTGAGATCGCGCTCAGCACACGCTTCATCTCGGTGTTTTACGACTCGCGGACGTGTTTTCCCTCGGAACGAGCGAGCAGACGTCGCGCAGCGCGCCGCGGCGCCGTTCGCTGTTACGCGGTAAATAATAACGCAATTACGTCGTCAACGCGCGGTTCGGGAGTACCGTCGTGCTACCAAACGAAAAAGAAGAAAATAAAGAAAAAAAAAGGGAGAGAGAGTGGCATGTATACGTGTGCGGTAAACCACCGTGCGGCGACACGAGTCGCGCCAGCCTTGGATAACAAAGGAAACGCGTCTATATTTTGCTCGCGCTTCTCGCCAGAAGGACGAAAACATGGCGACCGCCGACCGTCGAAATCGTTCACCGAGTCCGAACCGCAAAGAATAACTATGGAGACCATGATGGGAGGTATAAACACTCGCTGTTATAATTTTACCACATATGCATATTCATTTCGGCGATATCAGGACAGTACTCTCTCGTTTAATAGTTCACCTTTTCTCCTTCTTAGCGTTCGTACGGTTCCCCTAACTACTGAGCAAACGTGTTCGCAAAAATCTCACATGAACCGTAGATCGCAAATGACCCGCTCTCTTGAAAAACGACCTTAACACTAGAACGACCGGAGCAGTCAAAACGACTGGTTCCTAATTTTTTCTTTTACAATTACCGAAGTTGTAAAAATGTTTTCATCGGAAATTTTTTAATGAACCTCTTCATTGAAGCTCATATTACAATACAAGTTGTATGAAGTCTGAATGGGCACAGACTTGTCACTGTTACAAAGCAATGTACGTCAGTCGCATTTATTGCTCGGTCGTTCTAGTGTTAAAGCTTTGTAAACTATTTTATTGCATTTGTCTAAAGGGTATTGTGAACAGCCGTGGAGGGGGTGATTCCAAAGAAGAAAATAAGTCGAAAAATATGGAATACATTTTTTTAAAATGACGTCACGTTTTCAAGAAAATGATGGTTACTTGCATTTTTTAATATTGCACGTCTTCTCGATCTATTTCCATCGCCAAGAAATATTTTATTGTATACTTTAGATTAGCCAAATAAAAATATTTTATTTTGTGTTTTAGGTTATAAAAATAAAAATGTTTAATTTTCAGAAATGTTATTGCTAATTTAATATAGTATTTCATTTGAATTGTAAGACAACGTTTATCTAAAATAGTAGTTGTAATGTTCTTTCTTAAAAATTTTACCCAGCTCTGCTGAGAACGGATGGAATATCGAAGCTTGATTATTTTCCGCTCGTAAGTGACAAATGAAGAAGAAGAAAATATGAAAGACCGAGGAAACGGGTCGGGAATATTGAACGGGGATTGATTCCACAAAGAGGTTAAGGAAACTCCGTTCGGTACTCGCCACGAATTATAATCCCCTTTGTCCGATCCTCTTGGAAGCGGAAACCTTAATAGCCAGCGCAATTTCGTAATCATTTATTCCGCTCGCTTCGCTGTTTTTCATCCGCAGTCTCGATAGGAAAACAATAGTAATACTATGCGCGCCGCGGTTCCAGAGAAGCTTCTCTCGGCTTGAAAAAGCGGTTATCGTGCGGCTTCTTGTTGCCGCGTGCTCGATACGCGAAAAGGGAGAAAAACGGTGAGCGTTACCGTAATTAGAATTTCAGATTGCATCATAGACGTTTTAGCCGACGATTCGGGTGGATTGGCACGATACAATCGGCGCGAAGACGCTTGATCATTGGTATCACGATTGTCGTGCGATTGCGAAATAATTCGGCTGATGAAGGATCACCTTTATATACTGTTCAAGCGATCGTTACATATTCATGGGAGCAATTCTCGAATCAAAATTGAAATTAAATCACGAAAACGTGTTAACTTTCTATTTGGGTTGCAACGCGCATGAATTATGCATACGGAATTTATTGGTACACTTTTTTAATATAAGAAATCATGGAAAACGACGATGTATGCACACTTCATTTTAATAACAATCTGATCTGGGATGCCCGATAACGCCCTCTACCATTACACGAATACCAATTTTTTCTTTGAGACACAACGAACATTTTATAATCACTAAATTAACCGCGCTCGTTGTACCCAACTGAATTACTCGGTAGAGATGAAACAGGGTGGAATGGTTAACCCTTAGCACTCGAATGGCGACTAAAGTAAGACGTGACTAAAAATTGCTGTATATTTTTTACATTACTAAATTTGTTTGTATTTAATAAATTACCAAACATTTCAGTATTGTACAGTGTGAAAAAAGATATATAGAAGGGAAATATTCTAGGTTGGAAGAAATGTTTCGTCTTGGAGTTAATACAGCTTCGAGCGCAAAGGATTAATCGATCCGGTCAACACGAGTGGCAATGATTTTCATTTGGAAGGTTGAGCTATGGAAAAACCGGTTAAAAAGTTCGCGTTTCTAACTCAGTAGTACGGTCTGTCTTGAAGTAAACTGGAAATCATGATCTGACGCAAACAGTGCGCGATCCACCAGCCACGACGGACAAAGAACGAAAAATGTAAACACGATAAACACGCGGACTGCGCGCGATTCGCTGCACACAACTTTCCCCCGTTTGCTACGGTTTTCGCGAAAGCACGCGAACGGGTCATGCGAGCATGCACCAATTGCATAACCTGGCCAGTCCGTTATCCGCGCAACAGAGCCGGCTGAGTCCCTATCGAAAAAGATAAACCTAAATGTGGGACGACGTGATAGTTGATTGTTTTAACCTCCCATCGTGCGCAGCGTTTCGCGCGACAACCGCCGACGAATTCGGAATGACAAAATGTCGTTACCTCGAAAAATGTTTACGCGAGATATTTATTCGAAAAATTTGGAATTGATATCGTCGTGGTCGTCCTGAAGCGACTTTATCTCGAAGAATTTGCAGCTGGTATTGTCATTGTTGTTCGACGAGTTAGAAAACTTTTGGTACACGCGAACCTCGAACAAAGTGTTAGAGGCCAAACACGCTGATGTAAGAAGTTTTACATAGATATTTTTACATTTTTGCGCAGGAACGGTATCACAAACTGCTCAATATTACGGAAAAGCAACGCTACAAAACGTCGATAAGATAAACTTATAATTGATAGTTTATAGATTACACCTCCACTACTTTCTATAAACTCGGGCTTATCGAACTGTGTCACCGATCCTTTTTTAAAAATCCAAAAAATCGTCTCTGCGCGATTACTCGATAATAAATGTCGGAGCGTATCGCGACATGTAACAGCAAAAATTTTTTCTACCATCATAGCGATACCGTTACGAATACGATTACGTTACGATACACCAACGATAAATCCACAAAGAAAAATGTCAAACGAAACCCCTGCAATTCTCAAAATCGGGAAAAAAAAATGAAACGAGTCGCTGCTGTCGATGTAGCAGCCTGGTTACAACAGACACCAGCGTCTTCAATTGCGTAATTTTGCGCGTCGAGCTATCAGCCTGCCACTGCGCTGAGGCCATGACAATGTAACTTCGTACACCGCCAACGCCGGTGCAAATTGGCAACGCGAAAATAGAAAGCCAAAGGGGAGAAACTAATCGTGGAAGCAGAGTAATTCAAGTTCGTCAAAACATACGAACGTTTAATTGAATCCAAGAGAAAAAAGAAACATGCATCGGTGTTTCCTGGAACGTTATCGACTCGGACGTCAAGGTTTCGAAGCGACGCGACGCGGCCGATTTGCGGCTGCTCGACGTATATAAACGCGCAGCGTCTACGTACGCTACGGAGAGAGAGAGAGAGAGAGAGATAGAGAGAGCGAGAGAGAGGGAGAGGAAGAGGGAGAGCGAGAGCGAGAGGGAGAGAGAGAGGGAGAGGGAGAGGGAGAGAGAGAGACGTGGGAAGAAGCACGTGTACGAGACCAACTGTGACGAGTCTAAAGTGCACAGCCAGATCGCGGGAAAACAAAATGCATGGGCAACGGCTATCGGCCGGGGAACAAGATAAGAACGCTATTAGGAACGAAAATGGGCCACTGTCTTCCGTCCGTGTATATATAGCATCGACTTGCATTTAAAGTCTCTTCCAGCTGTACGCCAACCGAGCGAACGTCTCGGTCCTTTCGCCTGTACCTTGAACTTAAGCTCCCTTATGCAATAGGCGTGCTAGATCCGGACCGAGACTTGTGTCCCACAAAAAATTTGGAGCCTGCGAGAAACGTAGCGTCTGTGAAACAGTTACAAAATGGTGCGCGCAACTAGAAGAAGCGAAAAACGAATCCTTGGAACAGAGCTGATGAATAGACCTCCGTAGCGCTCAAGGATAGTTGATGCAATGTGCTTGGAATCTGCACGAAATTAGGGGGCGACGAAAAATGTGGAGGTGATGAAATTGAAGAAGCGGGGCGAGGATCTGTGAGAAGTATGTTGTCCACGTTGGATAATTGGAAAATCGATGCTTACTTGAGAGGGTTAGGAACGATAAGGGATGGCCAACGTTGGAGTGTACACGGGTACCATGATGCAACACCGCCTCCAAATCGAATACGAGGGTGCAAACCTAAGCGTGGCCGCGTCAGACAAAAACTGTACGCTTCGACGCGATCGCGCAACGACAGTGGCTAATGAAGATTTAATGCTAGGCGACTCTTGCCGCAGACAATCAGGATGTTTGCGCTAGTCCAGCTTCGAATGTATAACGAGAAACGCTGCAGCGCGCGCGCGAGAGAGAGAGAGAGAAGGAGAGAGAGAGAGAGAGAGAGAGAGATGGAAAGATCCGGGACTTTGTTTTCCATCCTCTGGCTGTTTACCCGCCGACGTTTATCGACGGGACGTGCTAACGTTTCGAGCATGCTAATTCACCCCACACATCGTTCGAGCAACAGCAGCCGCAACGTGCCGCGGGTCGCGTCGAACTTCTGTGTCTTTGACCGATCCCCGGCTACGCGAACACCTAAACGTGGAGATGATTTTTAAGGCTGGACTCACCTCCGCACGATTCTACAATCCTTCCCCGCGAGGAAAAAAGTCTAGCTTCTACGACCTAGGGTATCCTTCGTAGACTGTCTGCTAGACGGGCAGTCTAAGTCACTTGCGATTATGCGACGGTCGATTGAGAGATAAACAAACGGGCGCCACTCGGAACTGTGTGGCGAGGGAGGAGAAAAGGCGATCCCGACGGACCGACCTGCGCTCGACGGCAGTCGTAGTGACACTGACAGTGCTTCTGTCAACGCGCTATCACCACATGGTCTGCCTCTGTCCCGGGGACTCGGCCACATCGGCTCGGCCATCTTCGGCAACGCTCGACTACTCCTTTCTCGAGAGGACTCGCGGTCGAGCTGCGGACGACGAGCGGCGCGGGAAGACGGAAAGGGACGGGACGGGACGCCAGGGAGGATCCTCCGGCCACGGGGGATCGTCAAGAGTGGAAACGGAAAAAGATCAAGCACGCGCGGGAAGGTTGCATTAGCCCGGATAAGAGGATGACTTCATTCGGGCATCGAAACCTTCTTCTCGGAGCCACTTTCCGAGAGAGCGGGGACCGATCCAAGTGTCTTCCAGCTTCGTCCCTGTGCACTCCCTCTTCCCTTTGCTCCCCTCATTCTCTCTCTCTCTCTCTCCGTCGATGTCCCGTGTCTCGGAAGAGAGTTCGAGCACTTCTCGTTTTTAGAGGTTCGCGGAAACGAAACCATGAGTGGAATTTTCGGTATTCCCGAGCGGTCCACTTAGCTATGCTCCAAGTGCAACTGTCATTCCGTGTGGAACCCACGAATCAATGCTGATTCACCTCTTCCGTCAGCTGGGTAAGTTTTTTTTTTCGAACGCGTCTAGGTCTACAGAAATATTTCACGCAATTTTTTTCCGATTAATCTGACACATCCTCAACGTTTGGAGCAATCTAGCAATATTTGATTCTTTAGTTTGGGCTCAATCGAATTGAAATTAATCGAGTATGTAGCATTCCTTTGCGCGTTTGATTCGGTCCTTGGGAGTGGAAGCAATCTTTAAACTGTAATACCCCGCTTGTCCTATTTCACTATTCCAATGTTTACTTTTTTTAACACGTTGAACCCCGCGGTTGTGACACCGGTGACCGGCGCCATGAGTTGCTTAAGAATGATTGTCATAAAATTAATGCCACGGAATACAAGTTTATTAATATTGGAAATTAACTGGACTATAGAGCAAGGAACTTTCAACGCTTCTGTGAAACTCACAAAATTCAACATGCTAATTAACATATTATCTACAATTCTTGCGGTCATGTCACTCTTAAACCAGAATAGCGTACAAATAATCAGTATGCAACGCTTCAAGTTACGTAAAAACTACGAGAACGTTTTTACCTTTTTTAAATTGTATGCAGCAGTGTAAATAAGAAGTGTATCTGCTCGCGTTATCGAACGCGGAAGTATTGACCACAGCAGCGTGACTTTTCTGTTTTCGAGACAAAGGGAACCTCGTGTCGCTTTGTTTTCGTCTCTTATCTCGTTCTATTCTACCAAGCACAATGATAAAAAAAAGAGGAAAAGAAGTGAAAAAAGACAGAAGTCGACATAAACCGTGCAGCGTCTATCAAAGGTTCGCTTATCGGTAGAGTTCCAGCTGTTCTTAATCTCTGACACACATGCGCACGCTAACGACCGAGGTCTTCCTCGTGTGTAGAATGTTTCGGAAAAATTTGTGGACGTTTTCCGAACGGAGATAACGTCGGCCGATGTTATTCAATTATTCGATGTTGCTACGACCGAACAAACAATTGATTATTGCGAAATAGATACTTTTTTTTTTAAAGAGCCTGTATATGTCAGTGTTGTGTGCTCTCGCTGTTAATAGCAGCATCCTATTGCTAGGCGCCAGGCGAGAATGAGTCAACAGAGTTCGATAGCAAGAGCTCGCGGAATCATCGTACCAGGAAACTCGAAATCGAGCACGTGTTGTTGCGTCATAGGCATTCCTGGCCAGTTTTCTGTCGGAAACGCGCGCGCCGTATACACTCCTGGTTCCACGAACTTTACGGTTCGCCACAATTTCATTATCCGCTGGCACCGTTATACTCCGATACCACATTTCTCGAAATTTTCTCAAGAAAAGATCCAAACACCGATGACGAGCACGTACGACTGATTTCCTGGACATCTACTTGCTTCCGGTAGTCTTTTTTCCAAGTACTCTTTTTCATCGGAATCGGAGTTGGCTTTGCTGCTGAACAATGCCATCAATTTAAATAGAAAAACGGTTTTCTCGTTTCTTGATGAAGACATGCGAGACCGGAAACGATCTCTGAAGAATTCTTGCCATTTAAATCTCTCTCTCGCTCTCTTCCTCATACACATTTTCTAGGAAAACTTGTACTATTAACAGACCGCGGATTTTATGCATTTATAACAGAAACGAGTGGTCAGGGACAAACTTGGGAATTTCACGTAATATGTTGGTTGTGTGAACACATAAATTTGTCATAAAAAAATTCAAGTTCTCGATGCAAAAATACAGTCCTTTAAACGTCAAAAGGAATTTAAGAATAGCAATGTTATTAGTTTCGGTTTATTAAAAAACATTAAAGGAAGAAAGATATTTTAGCTTGGCTACCGTCTCTTACAACTGATGCAAACAAAGTTATAGAAATACTTTCTTGAGAAATTTGTTTGTGTAACTTCTTTGTTCAAGTGCACGTTACCATAAAAGTCCTATGAAATCTAAATAAATTGAATCCTGTTATTATTATAAAGGGGTATACACATCGGTCTCGTTTAGAACTCGATAGTTGTTAAATTCGTCAAAACAAATTTGATTACAGTTCTCGGTTGGTTTCTGCCAACACAAGATTCCTCCGGGCCGAAGCGAGAAACACGAACTCCCGCGCCACTCCGTTCTGTTAGTCCTCTTTCAGACCCCATTTAAACCGTCCCGGCGCAGCAGCCTCTTCAGACCGCATCTAGGGCTCTTAATTGAAGTCTGGCCTTTCCCGAGACTCGATTAACGATTACCATTGAGAACAGTATCCCGTTGTTGGTCGCACGCCGTCTTTTCTCTGGTCGGCAGAGGTTTCACGGGATCAAAGCGTTCAACCCGCTCGGATATATTCTTACCGCTTGCAGTATGTTGCATGTACCACGCGCGGAAGGTATCATTAGACCAATACATTCCCCAAAGATTTACTGTTAACCGATCGTAACATGTTCGCGGCGTAACCGTTTGGAAAATCCTATTTTTAAGAAGCGAACTTCGTGGGACCTTGACGCGAACGTAGCTCGATCCTCGAAGGCGATCGATTAGTGCTCGCCTCGCAGAAAAATCTCGTCGGAGCCTAATTATTCTATTTCGCGATCCCGCTCTGCGATCTGCTCGACCGTATCCAGCGTGGCGGAGTGAAGAAACGCAGGCAAACAAGCCTGGGAAGGCGAGTATAACGCGTTTCTTATGCAGGCCCGCACAGACACCGTACATCAAGCCGGCATAACGCGGGCTAAAGTACTTGGACTGGACTGTCAGTACCCGATAAAGACGGAGATAACGACAAAGTGGCTTTGCTCGGACGTTTTTAGCGCCGTCGTCGCCGGGACACAAAGCCAGGGGGGTTGGGAGTCGGCATCATCAGCCGCGGTTCACGATCGACGAGGTGAACGACACCGAACGAGAATGGGCTTCCCCCCGCGTAATTTCGGAAATTCCAACCACGTCACGGCCCTGTCCTCGTTCGTACGCGGCGTACATACATCTCCGAGCCAAGGCTACTCCGGTTTCGAAAGTTCTGGGTCAGTTCTATTACCAGTCGCTAAGAAAAGATTACCCTCGGTCTTCGGCCCGGTCTCCTCGACGCCAGTTCTTTTTTGTTTTATCGTTCACCAACGATCGGACTTAATTTGCGTAATGGCGTGTAATTCTTGAAAATACTACATCGAAGCGAACGCTCCTCGATCGTCGACCACTAACAAAAGGTGGTTCCCATCGGTTGCAAGGTATTAATTGCCAGAATATTGAAAAATCTTATACTTCCTCGTATGGTATATCTTTGAGATCGATGTGCAAAAGAGGTTCGTGTATCTTGGCACACGTGTTTGTCATCAGTTTTTAAACTGATCGCCGAAGGCAAACATGGTTTAAATTTTGACTGGATTTTTTTTTGCAATTAAACCGTAAGCCTCGTTTTATTGGTAAACAGTTTAGAGTCAGATAAAAAGAACATTAAACATAAAATGAATCCTCAAGATTAGATTAAGACACACCTTGGACACCTTGAAAATCGAAGAGCTGAACATGATTAGTAAAGAAGCGTCACCAAGATAGAAGTTTGTACAATATTCCGTTTATAATTTTAACACTTCCTTAACCTTTTGCACTCCTTTATTGCCACTGAGGCGGCATTTAGCAGGTGTTTACAAAATTCCCGAGTGCAAAGGGTTAAAATTAAGGAATGGAGAGATTTGATACCGATATGCCAGTATGAAGTATAAGTCCGACTCTACTACTCCATCCATGTCGAATGCGTAAATTAAGATAACCGGCTCAGACCGTTCAAAGAACTCGCAAGCGTCGACTTTTTCCTCAACCTGTGATCGATCCTCCGCGACGTAGAATCGTAGGTCTTACGAAACGTTCGCAGTAGGGTGCTTAATCGTCCATTTTTCGCCGAGTATGATCGATTAGCTCGGATTTATCGAGTTGCTCGGGCGTGCTCGCCGAGATAGGTAATTGCTACTTTGAGCACAAAACACGGCAATTATATTAATCGTCTTCGGAAAGTACGCAAACAGAGCAATGGCGGAGATCCGACCTCCAGTAGCGAGACTCCCTCGGTTCAATGCAAATTATCAACAGCTGTCGAAGATTGTTATTTCTCGATTTTTCGCGAAATCGCGGCGCGCCGAATCAATTTTCCAGCGTTGCTCCTTTGCTTCCCCGCATAATTTCAGGAGCCGGTTGATTGTCAGCCCCTCGGCGCTGTTATTAGGCGCGGCGGTCCGCAATCGTTGTGTCGCAACGATGTATTTTGTATGATCTAGCAGAAAAACGACACGCGATCACGCGAGATATCGCTCGATAACTGTGCAAGGTTCTCCGATTATAACTTGCGCCGACTGCCGCGCGAATTCGTTGCGAATCTATGGCTCGGAAAGTCGAGTAAACAAGGATAACTGATTCGAACAACTTAATACGGCTCATTTGTGAATTCCGTAGAGCTTGCTAAACCCTTGCAACGGTCGCAGTACAAAATTGTTTTCGTAACATTGAGTAACCCACTGCACTTGAGCACTTTCAGATTACCTTGATGCATATTTGCCAAATACATTCATACAGTTCTCGGAGAGTGGAACTAGACTTCTACGAGACATTCAGGAATTTCTTAATCTCTTCTTTGACCTTATATCAGTTGTGTGCTGATTTCTCAATTTGCTTTTAAGTGGATTTCATTTTTTCTTTTCGTTTACACATAGTGGGATTCAATGAGCCGTTCAGAGAAGGTTTACTAAAAGGTGGAATCGAATTGCACTACCGAATCCCTACACCTAGATCAGTGCCGTTCAGCTATCGCCCGTGCGGGCATAGTTACCAGATCAAAATTTGTTCTCCCACTCTAATTTCCCCTTCTACCGCGCTATTCCCCCACGCTTTCGTCACGACCTGGTCATGTAACCGTGTTTCGTCTCTGTTTCACAGTGATACGTGACTAATCCGGCAAAGGGAGGGTGACTTTTTCCCCTCGATTCATGCTCCCTCCCCTCATCTGGCGACTATGCGTGCGGGCAGAGTTCGTGGGCAAGGAACCACGCCTCCTTTCGATGGTTCGTCTAGTGACAATATTTTTCCCGTTGACGTCACATTGCCCTCAGCTATGCCCGCGGGCATCGGCGGGCGTCCTTGCCTGCCACAAGGCTCGCTGAACGGATCTGACCTAGATGATTCTTGCCGTTCGTCGGTAAGTATCTTACGGTTTGCACGGTACGAATCATCCAGACACCGGTGTTAGCTCGTGGAACATCGACAAAATGATGGCTAATTGCAAGTTAAGGACGAAGGTTGGAATGGATGGGGGGAAAAAAAACACGGGCATAAAAGAAAACGCTCCGAGGGTAGAACGGTCCGTGCATTCCTGACCAGTGACGCAATCGCGCAGGCATTTCCGACTGGTTGCACTTCGGCAGCTACTCGGATGAGAATACCTACATAATCGCGGACATAATGCGGCTACGTGGGTCTCCGCGAGCTTCTTATTCTGTTCTTTCTCCATTTCGACCCATCACCGACGGACATTTTCCCGTCTCCGACCATTAACTTTTCAGTCGAAAGCTGAAAAACGCTCTTGTTCCAGATAAAATGATAACTATCCACCCTCGTGTAAGTTCTTATTTTTCATCGGCCATTTGGCGAAATAAGACAAACAAAGCTGCTTAAGCGAACTAAATATAAGGTGGACGCATAAAACTCGGAATTGTATGCGTTACACTTTATAATTATTAGTACAGATATGAAAAAGATGCAGGCCTCGATATACCGTCCGTTTTCTTCGCCAACAAAACTGTTCCTAAAAGAGACACCGAAACAGCAAATATATCATTGCACTGTACATAACAATAGAAAAATTTCTGCAATCATTCTGGAAACAGTTATTGCATTACTCTCGAATTTATATGCTACGCCGACTTTGACGAAACTGCCCGGTGAAATAGACCGACAAATATTCTAATTTGTGCACACGTGCTCAGTTTCGTGTTTGGAGGAAACTAATTTGTGAAACGTATAATAAGGTTCATTCAATACCCCAGTGGTTATACGATTATCAGAATTCGAAGACCAGTAACAACCTCGCGCACCCAGCTTCCTATTCTTAAAATACAAGGAGCAACGCATCAATCGGGTCCGCTTAGGCTTTCGAATGCATTAGACTATAATGAATTACTTGATACTGTGACGAGGATGTAGACAGCGAGGGGTCCCTTTGTGTCCCTTCTGTCCACAAAGACCGAGGACTTCGGGCCCCCACCTCGGGAATAATAGTTTCACGAAATTGGACACGTTGATCCCACGTAAGAGCGGTCCCCGAAAGGGTCCGCTGGGTTCCATGACCCTTTGGATGCGAAGTCCCTTCTTATAGAGGGCAGCCGCGTCGTCCTGAATAGATGAAGCACTTTATCACGCCATCAGAAGAAGGGACGGAGGATCGTTTTTTGAATTACAACCACACCGGCTTAGACACGTCCCGGACTCGATTCTTCACGGACACTTCGAAGAATGTAATGCCGTGAATACAGAGACGTCCCTTGATACCCGGAAATCAATCTCGAGCTGTCGCGTGAGGTTCCCCAAGGCGAACTGATTGTATGTTTTTCTGAAATATTCTCTTCGAAATTGTCGCTCGAGGAATGTTGGATATGTCCCAGGTGGAAGGTGAAATGAAAATATTTGCTCGGATGAATGGACCTCCGGTCTACCCGGACAATCAACGTCGATCCATCTTGTTATTAAGAAGACCGAACGGTCGATCGAATCGACGCAGGTGGATACATTCGCCGCGATGTTTGGACGCGAGCGATTCTATTGTGGCGAAATTGATCGAGTTCCGTCAGCGACGAACAAACGGCAGCTGCGTACTAGCTCGGGGATTCCCCGTAGAGGAAGCCCGCGCTCGATAAGGTAGATAAACTATTATCTTCGTGCGAACGATGCTAATTAAGTCCGACGAAATAAAACTTTTAATTGTCGCGAGCACAGAAGTTTATTTAGGTAGCGAGAGCTTCTTCCACCGAGACGTTGATAAAATTGTCGAATGCAAATATATTTTCTGTTTTGAATTTAAAGAACTTTTTCGTCTCTCTCTCTCTCTCTCTCTCTCTCTCTCTCTCTCTCTCTCTCTCATTCTCTGCTAAAAGCCAACGATCATCGAATTGCGTGCTTGCGGTATACGCCAACCGCTGCACAGGAGAGATTAAATATCGGATGACGGAATGCCCGACAGATAAAAGACAACGTTGGGTTATTTCCGACCCGTGATAAAGATTATTATTTACACATTTTATAAAATATACTCTTTCTGACGATACTTGATTACAGAAGACCATACAAAAAATTTGGATGCAACCAAACTAAGAATAAAACAGAATCTATCTTTAAAAACAAAATCCCAAGCTTAAAAATTCCAATTTTTTTAACGCTTCGACAACTATATATAACATCATGATTAGTTTTTCGAAGATAAATATTTCTTTGTGCATGAAAATTATCCAATTACTGCTTCCAATCGAATGTAATCCCACAGCATTACCGAAATGCGGATTTCTCGGGTCACCGAAAATTTCTCGTCGTGGTTTCCAAGGATTACGAAATCGAACTTTCGAGTGTCGCAATCGATCTCGGGGAAACCCGTCGGCCGATCGATCGCTGGGCAGTCACGAGGAAAAGTAGAATCCCACGAAAGCGTAAACCTGAAGAGGTCCAACGATGGTTCGAGGCATTCTCAAGGGGAAAGTGTTAACGCGTTGACGTCATTCCGACGCGAGATATCTTTCCGTGGAATCGACCTCCTTTCGAGGTCGACTACACCGGATTACCAGCTAGCCGTATATGTAAGAAAAAGAAAAAGATGAAGAAGGGGTACACCTTGCGTCTATAACGCTCCCGAGGTTCGTATTTTAGCCGGCATTAGAGCAGGGGCCAATCGCAATAATTTCTTGCCGCGAGAGACTGAATCTCCATTGTGAAACTGTTTTTGCGCAGCACGGTAAAGGCGGTTTCGCAACGCGCGACAGAGTTCTACGCGACTCTTTCGATCTGCAACCCAGCAGGAAAGTCGTACGATGCTTTTATAGCCTGATCTTGCGGATTTTTCCTTGCATCGATTATCTTCTCAGAAATCCCTCTGCGTCGCCATGTTGACGATTATTCTACAACGAACAGATGGCTTCCTCGCGCAGAAGAATCGTCTTCAGCTTCTGCACCGAGGATTTCGCAAAGGATCCGTAGATGATCCGCTCTGAATAAATATTGACCCGGGACGATAATTGACAAATTTACCACCGGTAAACTTTCACTCCTCAAAATACACGGCGCATTAGCGACTCCTATTTTAAATTCGACTCGAGGCAACGATTAACTATACTTTATCTATTACACAGCTGTTATATGCACTACCACTTTCGTAACGCTTCATGGTTTACGCTCTGCTTGGCGAATAGCATAATGATTTCATTGGAGGCACGGAGATTATTTTTCTGTTAACAATCGTTGCACGCGAGGGGATTTTTTTGCGTTTATATGATATGTGAACGCGAAGAATTCAGTCTTCGGGAATTGAGTCAGCCTCGTGACGAAGAAAAGGATGATGAAATTTTCGAAAACAATCTGTTAAATTTGTACATTATTAATTGCCTTTAAACCGAACAAGATTCTAGTTCATTGTTGTCGATATACATAACCATCGCAGTATACATAGGCATATGATAAATATAAACTTTAAAGAGTACAATGGACTACGAAAAAATTATAGGACCTCTTAAAGCAGAGATAAGTTCAAGGACGAGCCTTGTGAGATAATTTAGCTGTCATCTGGATTGAGGAGTGATGCGGCGGTAAGTACATAACACGACTGGCTATGCAATCCTCGTGCAAACTGATACAAGATATAAATAGTAGTAGCAAAGATGCTAAACGAATGAGAGATCGTCGGATTCCGGATCTGATCGATAATGTTGAATAACCGCGATTCTGGCGAGACCTGGTGCACGCAAACCACGCGTCTGTTTTTTCCCGGTACCGATGTCTCACAGGGGCACCACATAATCGACGTGTTTACGAGGCGTCGCGAATAATAATGCCGAGCGATCTCGCGTGTCGCGACGGCAACCTGCGCGCACGCTACACGTGCGTGGATTTTCATTCATAAATCGCTGGTAAAACTACGCTCCATGACTCATCCAGCTTGTAAGAGAGATAGAGAGAGAGATCGGGAGAGAGAGAGAGAGAGAGAGAGAGAGAAAGACGGCGGGAGGGAGGGAGAGCGCGCCCGCGCGAGATCGCGCGCGACATTGCGCTCGAAACAGGTAGGTAAGTTTTGCGAGAAATAAGAACCGGAGAGGCGACGTCGTCGGGCGTTTTATGCAAATCGGACTGGGTGTTGGTCTGCCACCGGTGACTGCATCGCCGACGGAAATTTTTTCTCGATACCGGAAGCGGATAATTTGACGCAGCTTTCGGAGCGAGCACGTCAAGCGATCTTCGTCGTCGACAACGGTAACCGGTATCTGATGATTCACACGAGGAATGTGTCCGGTGCGCTGCGACGGGTTTCAAAAAACTCGTTGAAACACAATAAACCATTTCGGGAGTCCTTTTTTGAACCATCAATGACTCATTTTCGATATCCATATTTTAACGATAACGAGATCTTTAACGGACGTTTCTAATGTTTTCAAAGACGGCACAAGCCAGGCTCACTCAAACTCTTACGTATCAATATGTTTGACACTGGATTGCACGATTTTCATTACAGAGTACGTGTGCATAAATCAAGGTATACAGTCATAATCCAGTAAAATGGAAAGGTTCGAGATTACTCGTCTCGACGGAAGCGGTGTTAAACATTTTCTTCAATGTACTCCAAGATTCGGTAACTCTCATTCGCAACTATTTTGGGCGATTGAATGTTTAAAGTAAATTTACCGTCGGAAATTGAATCCGTGTTATGCGTTGGGTCAGAAGCGACCCGGGCACCGCCGTGCGAGAATGCATCGCCTAATAGAACCAAGCGCCTCCACTGTGTTTTCCACGAGACCATGCGAGAAAGAAAACGAGCGTCATCTCGCGAGGCTAAGAGGCAGGATGACACCTCTTGCCTTATGACCCGTTCGTATTGCTCCCGCTAAACTTAACCCTGCCTTCGTTTAACTAAACCCTCTAATTGGTGGGTTAACGAGCGTTAACTCCGGGCTTCCTGTCAGATTTAACTGTTTTCCTTCGGTGTCAGACACACAAAGTATTCTTAAATTTCGTGGGTGAATGTTTTTCTCGGTCTTCGGGGGTTCAACGACTCGGGCACGTCGCTCGAAACAATTGGGGAAATTAGTCTTCGGACGACTCGAAGGGCAAACATCGTGAATTAGAAAAATACATCCGTAGTTTCGCGTTCTCAATATACGCGTGGTTCGTTTTGTCGCTTACATTTGTTTTGATACGTTGACAAATTCATCGCTAAAACATCCGTAACGATTGCAGGGTATAAGATTCGCAAGAGAATGCAAGGAAAACATTTCTGTTCGAATAAAAAATTAATGTGAACGCAATTCACAAAATATGAAATACATTTTTTAGTACTTCATACTTTCCAAATGACAACTTTAATTGTGATGAAATAAACATCTTTTCTTCATAAACATTACCTAAAACTATTTTCAGTATTTGACAAGGCGGAATGTAAGATTGAATACAGTGGGAGTAAAAAGTATTTGTACTCCCTTCAAAAACGAATAATCTTTTTTAAAAACTGGATCAAACGACCCGAGTTACCTTTTAGATTAGTTTACTAGATAATGTGTAGATAATTTTCTTTTTTTTTTTAGAAATTGGTATTGGTTGCAATTGCGAAGAAAAAAGAAGGTTCTTAAGATTTTTGTGTAATGAAAATTTACGATTTATTATATATTACCCTCTGATTTCGAAGAATACTTAAAACGAATAACCAATTCCAAATTTAATTCGAGGTCATCGTCACATGCCCAGGACTCCAGACAAGGTTTGTTAAGGAACGTTCAGTGGCGTCGTCGGTTGCCAAAACACAAGGACTACCTTCAAAAGCACATAAATTCGCTTATGTAAGAGCCTATAATAAACGCGGCCTTTTAAAAACCCTTGAGGATTCCCAGAAAGGAAAATGCGATTGCAGTATTACTGCGGGACGATAAGAAAATGGCATTTGACTCCAAACTTGTTGTCATAAAACATTATATTCCTCGGTTGTTGGACTGTCGTAAGCCTGACTGGAATAGTTAATTTTCTCAAAAGACAATTAACTCTACGAGCGGACGGAAAACTGGCCGCGCAGGCAAGACAGGTAAGAGGACAGAAGATCTAACGAGATAAGGGTGCTTCTTGGAAATTTCTAGCAAAGACGTCATAGTTCGTTCAATTACTATAGTGTTCCGTTATACGCTATCGTCGTCTAAGAATCAGAATTTTTTATCTTTCGCATTATTGGATCTAGAAACAATGTTGCGATATTTATCGCATGAAAATCTCCGATAGTAAGATAAGGAACCCAATTACTGTGTCTATAATAATTTTTAATTTATTCTTAAAGCGTAACGTACATTTAAAAAGACGTATAAAATTTTTTCTCTAAAATCAGTTAATATATTTTTCTATTTCTTTTTTAGTATTAATTATGCTTTAAAAACAAGTAGACGCAATAATTGGGTGTCCCCTTACCCTAATCCAAGCAAACATGCTCTGTGTCTGGTTAAATGTCATTCGTCGGTTACGTTCCGAACGATTGAGCGAAGTTACTCGTAACACGATCAATGGAATAAGACTTTCAAATTAATTATTCACGTATCAATTCTAAGTGTAACGGTCGTGGTAGTCCCACGCGGCATTCGAGCGCGTTCACGGTTAGCTTTCGTTCGAATATCGACCGACCTTCAACCGTGACACCTGAACGATCGCACAATTGACGTTTCGTTGTATCGGCTCGAAAATGTCGGTACGCAGCGAAAAACAGTCGGGAACATATTAGTTTTGCAATTTCCATCGCCAGCTAGATAAAACGTCATTCGAACAGTAAAATATCTCTTACCATCGCGTTTTCCTCCTTCGTCAACTGCCACGGCTCGGCCAGATTAGAAGCCGGCGGATACATGGTAAACATCGTGTAACTGTGATCTTCGACAATGTCGTAAATGCCTGCGCTAGGCACACGTTGCGACATCTGTAAGCGAGTTTCGCTCTCAAAACTTCACTGGAATAAGTGACTGGTATTTCGCGGGGACCGCGGACGGCTCGACCGACAGGTTACAGATTTGGACACGCAAGTCGTAAACACTCGCGTCGGGAACACGGCGTTGTCACCTTCTACCATTCACTCATATCACGTGTGCACCAAATGTCCAAAATTAAATCGAACGATAAAAGAAACGAAAAGAAGGAAAAAGAGAACAACTACTCCGCTCGTAGATCTTCCTCCGTAGACTGTAGGCCACTGTCACGTACCAGACTGCGTTGAACAACGTGATCGACTACTGTCGCGCGTGCTTACGTATCCCAACTGAGCCCGCCAATGTGACTGTGAAACTATATAGAAAGACGGCCGCTCGACCCCCCACCAATCAGAGTCGAGCGACCGCTGCGTGACGTCACCGCCATCTTGATTGCTGATTCGCGCGATAGCGCCCGGCCAATCAACGTGCCCCGACACTGTTCGTACCGCGACGGCCACTTCTTCCACGGAATCGAGGATCGCGCCTCGGAAAACCAGATCCCCTTTTTCCAGGTAAATTACGCGCGGTCGTTAACTTGCATAAGGTTGCTAATGAATGGGTAATAGGGCGAAGCCGTCCTCTAATTGTCGGGACCTTTCCTAAATGGGAAATCATTTCGACGGACTCACTGTATCGTCCCAACTTTTAACTCGGTAAGAATTAATGAACCATTAGAGAGATTTGTTGCATTTACTCTGCACAGCGCGTAATATTTGAACCCTCTGCAACACTTAACGTTCAATACTCAAGGAATCGTCAGCATTTTGTGAATTAAACTGTAGCAAGGGTGAAGTCGAGTTAACACGTTGACTGTCGAGCAAATTTTGCGTCTCCCATACTTACCTCGTATAAACGATCATAGTGATTAACCCTTTGCACTCGGCGCCATTTTCAATAGAAAACTAAATTTTTCTTCCGTCTTAGAATATTTTCATTTTATTCATACGAAACTGATCCGATTTCTATATATAATATTTAAACGTTTAGTGATATATTCAATACAAAATTTTGTAATGTAACAAATATTTTGTAATATTTTTTGTAATTTCTTTGAAATAATGCCACAACAATTTCTAGTGGTGCTTCAGAGTCACCACTCGAGTGGAAAGGGTTAATAATTATTATTCGTTACGTGATATCGAAATTTGCATTTTACACTATAATTTAATTAATTTCAGAACGAATATATTAATATTCAGTCGCACTAATTTTATAACTAGACTGCGGATCTGTATGCAAAATAAAAATGTTCTACATTGGTTGTGGGAAGCAGGAATTACATAAAAATTAATTTCATCCCTTAACAGCTTTTATACATGGACAATGACATACCAATATTCTTAGTTTTTCCTAATCCTTTATTGTTTTATATTTCACTTTGAACATTTCTTTAAAAATGCATAAGAATCCAAAGTCTATTTATTACAATCGTCTTTTATGCAAATCAATACCACGTCAGTCAACGTGTTCAAGGAAATGTTTCTACAGGGTGTTTCAAAAATGTTGTACTTCCTTGAAAGAGGCGATTCCCGAGATCACTTGAAGTAACTTTTTCCGTTGCGAAAATATTCTCCCTGGCTTTGATAAAGAGTTATTCACGAAGAACGCGGATCAATCAGAACTTGGCCATAGCGGCTTCCACTGAGCGTGGCGTTGGCATTGGCCAAGCTGGAATGCGTCCACTATAGCCGCGCTCTGATTCGTCCGTATTTTTCATTAATAACTCTTCAACAAAGCCGCAGAGAACATTTTCGCAAAGAAAAAAGTTACTTTGAATGATCCTGGGAATCATCCCTCTCAGGGAAGTAGATAATTTTTGGGACGTCTTGTATAATCTGTAAGTCAATTGTAGCGTTCCATCCTGCACCTACAGTGAATCACAGTAATATTCGGACACTTTTAAAAGGGCGATCACTTTTTCAATATTGGACCATCCGACATGGACTTGGAGTAGCTGAACAATTAGTTTATTACATTTAAAAAATTGCAATTAACCGGAATTACAGAGAAAATACTAAAAGTTGTATTGTGTAGGCCTGTATTGAAAATTAAAAACAAATACGTTTTGTAGATCTGTATGATTATACATATTCCGAGAACTTCACCGAAAGGGCTGCAAGTGAATTTTCTTGAAATCTATTTGCACAATGGAATAGAGCAAATATATCTTTCCCTTGAAACTTCGCGGATATTTTAACCTCTTCGATGTAAATGTCAACAGATAAAAAACCAATTATCATTTCGGTGTTTTCTCCGTTCCGAAACAAGAGAAACAGACCGTCCAAAATAAATATGGCCTTGACAGACTTTTTAGGGAAATAGTTTGGTCTTTCGAATGTTAGAGAACAAGGAAAGACAAAGACTATTGTTGTAAAGAGTATCTGGCGAACGCAATGTTACAGCGCTGGAAATATGTCAAGGAATTACTCAGGGGAGAATTGGCCCGGCAGAAGCTCAAGGTTCGCCTCTCTCATTCGCCATTTTTCTCCGTTTTATCTTATCTCGTAATTACATGTTGATATAAGAGACCCACGAAAAATGTCACGAAATTCTTCGATTCCGACTACCGTGAGACATCGCGTTAACACGTTTTCTACCACTATTCAGAACCTCGTATTTTGCACAAAGAAAATCAAATGAACGTTATTTTTAAATATTTATAATTTTTTATTTATTATATTATTTTATGTTTTACAATAGGGATTCGTTGCATGTAACGATCTCTGTTTTCTAAGCTTTATTTATCACAGGATTATTTTTGTAACATAAGTATTATACAATATATTACATGTTTAAAAGCGAAATGGTTAATAAAATATAGTGAGCATAAAGAATGATAGCGAAGCAAATCTGACACGTAACTCGTTTCAGATGGCTGCTGGAGCGGGCACGAAAATAGAGGAAAGAATTTATTACGACAGTGAGTGGCTGTCTTTGCGGAAAATCATCTGTCGCGCGGGATTTGCAGCGTCCCCGCGCGAAAACTTACTATTTCGGTGCGGGGAATTCCTTCGTGCACGCCTGGTTTCTTTGTTCTTGTCTCGATATATGTTCGTGCACGTGCAGCGATTTCCGGCAGTCCGGAGCAACGAACGTGCGAACACACTTTGCACAAGAATAAAAAATGAAACAGTTTACACGGTCGTTATTGTCTGGCCACGGAGGCTGGCATTAACAGTCGACCAACGAGAAGTAAAAAACGCATCAAGACCGCTCTCGCGAGCCTCTCGTAACCGTTTTCAAATTATCGAACATATTTTCAGCGTTGGCAAACAACGCTAGGAATTGTTATCGATCCCGCGGGACCGTCGGGCCGATTTTTCAGCGTCGTTTTCACTTTTATGCTCCTCTAATCGCATACATCGAATATTATTCGCCCCTCGTTCCGGTCACTGCACCTGATAAACCTATTGTCAGTGTTGCCACAGGTATAACACAACCACTCGAAGGAAAAACAAACGATTTACGACCTTGTTTTGCTCGGCTAGAAAATTCTACCGCAAAGGAATGGAACAGTGTACCGGAGGAAACCCTTCGCAGGACATAGTGTGAGAAAATATAATAAGCTTCCGAAAAGTAGGATACCCGACAGATTTACGAGCTTGTTTTGGTGGAAAGCCTCGTGAACAAGAAGGAGAAGGAAGCAGAATGTCAACAAAGAGTGACTCATGCGCTCCTCCGTTAACCCATAATAAAACCCTATATCTCTGTTTAACTGATCCGGGTTTATGCATACCGAGGAACAGTTTCTTTTTTTTTCCTATCTAGTACCGCACATTCTTCGAACATAAACTCGAAGATAATTCCTCTGGAACTCGCCTCAATTATATCAGTTAGAAACGTTATCGTTCGTGGATTACTTTTTAATTACCCTTCGAAGGCTATGGTGTAAGGATCGAAATAATGAACAGCTGGGATAAATACTCCATTATGGTCTGGAAATCGACGTTTCATGGTGAAAACCAAGACTTACGGTTATATTTATTATTATTTACAAAATGAAATTGTTTGGTAACCAGTGAAGTCGACAGATGCATTTCAACTATTTGAGAGAATCGAGTAATTCATATTCTTAAACTTCTATCGAAGTTTGTAATAATTTCAATTTTATAGAGGTTTTGATCAAAAGGTTTAAAAGTGGTTATTTTTATATGAAAAGGCTAAACACTAAACCTTTCTTCCGAACTCTCAAAGCGTATATGTACGTTGCTTCTAAAAGTGACGCAATTGAATTTACGTTGATTTTGTATGATTTTTACTATAATATGTGCCTGAATAATCCCAATAATTTCAGTAATTGTATAGTACAGTATAAAAACTGGCTATGTCCACTCGAAACACTTTTGAGATATTTATGCACTTTAGTTTTATATCTTGTGTAATAGTAATTGAAATTATTACACAAAATCGACTGCAATAGATACCTCAATATTTTTCAATTGCAGAATACAAACTTTGGAATCGGTCATTTAACCGGATATGGTGGGTTTCGTATAAACCGCCAAATTGTGGCTACAAAAGAGTGTGATGAAGATAACGAACAATTTGAAAAGATTTTAGCTACGCTTAGGCGTTTGGGTGGTCGAGAACGAGACTCGCGGTGGGATGAGTTATAGAGAAAAACACAGGCAGAGGAAAGCAGATAATGTACCGTTGGTCACGTAGCGAGGAAAAGTCGTGGAGCTACCGAGAGACACAAAGGGGCAGGAAATCGAGGATCGTAACCGTGGCAGGAAAGGATCGCCGAGCTTTGTTCCCAGCGAGGACAAAGAGGCGTCGATTTAACGGGTTCCCGAATGGGTTAGCCGGGTCAATCGAATGTTTCTGGGTAAACCAAAAGGCCCGCGGAATTGCGCCGCGGGTCGCGCGATACGAATAACAATTCGGCTGCCGAAAATCGTGCGACGGAGAAAGGCGGAAGCCTTGATCGGTCCTTCGATGGATAAACTTCGGTAAACCGCAGAAACGTGGTGTACATACGTTGAATATTCAAGATGCACGGAGAGCGAGAGGCGGGGTAACAAACGATAAGATGAGTCGGCGTGAATCATCAGTCGGTTTGCTTTTTATGCGGTGAAGGATCGACGTACTTTTACTCTCGCCGCGGATAAAACATGGCCGCGGCCACAATATCGGGAATAAAGGGGACACAATGGCTCGGCAGGGGAAGGAACGAGATTATACCTCCGTGACTTTGCTGCCGATCGGGGGTTTATGAGTCCCATAGTGTATTTACAGCGGTTCAGAAAAGTTTTTATGGTTTTTAGCGCCGGCGACGGGTTTGTCCAGAAAAATTGAACAGATCTAAGAATTAATCTTCTGAGCGGGAGGGTGCTTTTGTCGCTCGACGTGTCTTCGAACAAAGACGCCCGGTTCTGAAAAGGTACATCTTTTGTGGATCATCCTGCATACAAAACAGGGTGTTTTTCCGTCAGGGTTAATTAACCCTGTGGTGCTCATGGTCGAGACGAGAGATAGAAGCTTCTTCCAAATATTTGTCACAGATCCAAAGTACGATGGAGAACATGTTTTTGTTTTTAAGTATAAGACAATGCTAACAGCGATACAGACACAGATGCTCGAACAACGAACAAAAAGAGAAATACATGCACTCGCAACGCATCTGGAACATCTGGTCTTTCCAAATATTTCTTTAGGTGTTGGGGAAACATTTTTGTTTTAAGTACAGTAATATCAATTCCCGATATTACGGTTGTTCCACAAATTCATTGCCAGAGAACCCTGGAATCTTTTCTTTTTGAATGATCAGCACACGCACTACTAAAAGAGAATGCCTATATTTTTTCTTGGTAATTCTGAAGCGCAAACCTGCCGCGTACAGTGCAGGTTTTGAATTTTGTATTTCATCCCTCAGATGTATCGCGATTTGACAAGGAGGTTTTAAGAACTCTATAGTAGGCATATTACTTTATCGCATGCTCCGAAACAAGAGCTCATAAATAATAATCTCCCAAGGTCTGCGAATTTTGTTCGACGGGTAGAAAAAACCATGAACCGAGGACTGCAGAGGCTTCGTCGCGAAGAAAGACCCTCCTCCATCTTCCTGTGCCCAATATTCAAATATGGCCACCGCCCACCTTTTCGCGACACAAGAACAAAGACCGACTACTTTCTCGGAACTGTTTTCGCGTTAATATTTTCACGTTCGTCTCATGCGAGAGGTTCTCCCCGAGTTCCGTGACTGGACGGTCTTTGTCCTTAACATTTGCATTTTATCGGTCGACTTTTTCGTTTGAACCCTACCGCTAATGGCGAAGGAGATAATTAGGTGACAACAGCTGGCTCGACCGGCTATCTGCCATAACATTTAATGCTGCGCAGTACACTGCGATCTATGGTTCCGCGCGCGACAGGCACGTGTGCTTGCTTTCGTATCGCGTTCGTGTGCGTATTCGAGCGGCGAGGAACGCTCGCACGTGGTTCGTCCGTGTGCGTGTCGATGTATCCGCGCGTGTTTTAAATGACCACGTTGTCACAAGGCGAATGTGTACGGGTTCTTTATAAAACAGCTGTTGGGGACAGCAGAAGCCATGCCAGTCGAATTGCTAGATCAATACCATCGCCTGCCGCTGAATTTCTACCTGGGGCGCAAGGGGAAACTAGTCGATGGGGGTGCCGGTGAAACCCTCCCATGGCACGCTGCCTACCGTGTTTAAGAATTTGATCTCACCGTTATACCGGACTCGACAATAATATTTCTGCATTTCACAATTCTCTGTACATGCTAACGTAAACTGGTCTTATTGAATATTATTATTTCAAATCCGATTATTTCACGTACTCGCCTCTTTTCTCGCACACATTCTTCCATGGAAGCACTAGATTGTCAATCAAACTCTTCACTTTTTTCTATTTAACCCTCCAGTGTATTTACAAGTCAAAACTACCCAATTTTTCGTTCGCATTTCTTGTAAAAACAAGTTTTTCGTACATAATGCTATTGTAATAGTAGTCTATTATAAAACTACTTACAAAAACTTTTACATATTATAAAACTTTTTACAAAAAAAAAAAAATGAAAACAGTACAAATTCAATTTACGGATTCCATCAACCCAATCCGTACACTGGAGGAAAAACTCTTTGAAAAAAATTTTGTCATTAATTTCATCCTGAATAAGTCACAATGTTAAAGAGTGATTTTTTAAACGTACATCTTAATGCCTCAGAAACTAATTGAAAAATAAAAATCTTGAAAAAGCAGAGGATAAAAATCCCCTTTGTCCAACGAGATTAGTTTTATAATAATGAATCATCCTTGTTTACACCTGGCATTTGTAATTTCCTCCTATTCATTGACGTATTCTTAAATTTTTGACGCATTCGTAGATTTTTTATCGATGCAAATGTTCCGACAAACATTTTTATAAATGCCAGGGAACGCGCGAAAAAAGAAACGGTGATTAATGTAATCGGTGATTTCTATAAATACACCGACATTAATTTACGTATAGCCTGAGTCATGTAAATCTGCAGACATTTGTTGTCTCATTCTCGAAGTTTATTGGAAAGATGCTTTCCCTGCGGGTTTAATCGAGTGAAAATATTACTACAATCGTATCGTAATAGTTCTTTGTGGTCGCCAACTGCCATTGATCTGCGGAGAACAGTGAATGGACGTTAAACATGTAAGACCACGTTTCATTGGTTTAACTCCGTAGTAACTCGGAAGTTTATTGGCGATACTTACGCGCATAGTGTGCTCCTTAAATGGAGGCCTAGCTGGCTGGTAGCAGGCTGAAAGCTGCTTATCTAAGTACGGAGTGTTTATAGATACAAAATAACAAATACTTATGTGTTTATTTGTATTTTATACACATCGATCGAATCGGTAGGGTAAGGGATCCAATTAACCCTTTGCACTCGGCGCTGTTTTCAATCTAAAACTAAATTTTTCTTCCGTCTCACAATATTTTTATTTTATTCATACAAAACTGATCCGATTTTTACATATAATATTGAAATGTTTAGTGATCTATTAAATACTTTTGTAATGTAACAAATATATTGTAATATTTTATGTAATTTCTTTGAAATAATGCCACAACAATTTCTAGCGGTGCTTGAAAATCACCACTCGTGTGCAAAGGTTTAATATGGGATACCAGTTACTGTGCATATTGAAAAAGAGTTCATATATTCATTCTTTCATATTCATTATGCTTTAAAAATAAGGATAAATAATGTTGTAATTGCGTCCTTTACCCTGTTTGTCGCGCAATCTTATAGTGCCAACTTCAAGGCCCTAAAATTCCCTCATGTAGAATAGCATGCAATTGCCCTATCATCGATTATTTCTCCTTTCATTGTCGTTTATCAACGTGAACAATATTGGAAACGTCATTGTATTTATTAGAGGCATCCAACATTACATCAACATTTTACCCAACCGAATTTTCATTTTATCGGAATCGTAAGCAATCGGTGCGAATAATAAATATCGAAAATCATGTTTTCACGACGAACAGTTTATAGCGATGACGCGATGCGATTTATAAATTTAGATCTGGGCGCGTGTACCATTCACGAATGACGGAACGACAGCAGTCCCGAGTCGGTTGTCAACTGTGATCGCCGTTAATTGCGAATAATCGCGGAACAAAGATGCGCCGAGGATTCTGGATTAAATCAAATCCGACTTGTCGCGCGTGCAAACGAAAGAAAAAGTGGCCGCATGTTTTCCTCCTTCCCAGCGGCCAGAGATTTCTTCGAACGAACGGGGCGTTTACCGTTCGCATAAGTCGTGTAAATCTCCGTTGAAATTCCAACGAATTCCGAAGACGGTTTTAATCCTTCCCGGGACGGGTACTTCGATATTCATATCACGATAACTCGCAATCTCCTCATCAACGACGTTACCTATTCGAATAACGCTTAATCATTCGAAGAAACCCGATTACGTAAGTGGTCTGCGCAGCGTACGCTATTGTTTTTTTTTACTCGTGATCGTATATACTGCTGCAGGAATATTTTTGCGAAATTCACGTACGCGACCATGTCACGTGAGCGGTGTTTACCCGACCTGTGCATATATACATATATATATAAATATATATATATACATATATGCGTCATCGTTGCATAAGCATCCATATTTGAAGCGTTACAAGCCTATCATTTGGTTACGAGCGTTTTCTATGGAAAATATAGGGTGCAGCTCGGCGGAGTACTTACGTTGCTGTGCAGTATGGACGAGTTCGCAATGCTGGAGAGAAAATCATGGCTGACGCGGGAGCTCTGTGACGTGCCGCTGTTGCTGGACACGCTCGAGCTGTCGTAAAGCACGTCGGACACGTCCAGCTTCATGTTTACGTAGTTGAACGGATCGTGTCGGGATAGTCTGGCTTCTGTTCTCTCGCGCGAAAGGAAAAGTCGAGCTCCTCGTTTCCCCCGTAACGTTTTATAACCTCTGTCTCGGAGAGTCTACCCGGTGACGGTTGAGAAAACGACAGGCGATGCTGTTTTACCGGGAACACGAAGGCAGCACACACGGATCGCATGTTCCTTTGCCCGATGACTCATACCTTGGGGGAATACCTCGAGGTTCGCGCACGTTCGGTCCTCGGCTCAACGATCTGCTCCGACTCACTCTGTGCTTGTCGAGTCGAGACTCGACGAACGCCTGTGACGTCACCGGCTATTCCCGGCCGACCAATCGCGTGCCTCGCCGCACCACGCTCGCGATGCTCGTGTCAGGGACGACGCCGGCCACGATATCAATGGGCGCTGCACCTCGGGGGCGCTGTCATATACGATGCGGATCTTATCGCCTTCCACTCCAGGGTTATCGTAATGCGCAAATAAAATGTGTCCATTTTAACGCTAACCGTACCGAGCACAAAACGTGACCGTCACACGTTGTTTTATACAAATTACAAGACCGAATTTATTTCGATCTCGCGCAATTTTTGTAACAATACGTGCTCGAATGAAGAAATTTATTTAATCATTTCTGATGGGAGCACCTTTCTAATTTCAGTAATTATGAGATAAGAAAATGCGAAATCTAGTAGAATAGTAACCAGTTATATTGCAGTAAGGGACTTACTTGCTTAATGTTTAGAATGATTTAAAGCATTCTCGATTACCGCTGCAAGTACCGTATACCTACATATATGTACCAGTGAACCATAAACTCTAAAGAATTGGCCATATTTACATTATAAAAGTAGTTATACCCTGTATGGAGCGCTAATGTTTCTAATCGTTCATTATATGCATCGTTAGAAGATTCTGCAAGACACCGTAAGATCTTGTTAGTCCGTGGCATGGTGGTGCCCATTATCTTCGCAACATTGTTCGCGCGCGCCCACGTGCATCCCGAGAGTCCTCCTTTCAGCATCGAAGCGGCGCATAGAGTTCGGGACAATGCTAAAAAGTCCAATCGCCGAAGTATGAAATCTAAAAAAATCGTTCTTCTAAAACATGAGTAATATATTGTAGTTTTTAATACTACGCACAATTTTGACTAAATATATGAATCTATTGTTAAAACTGAAGCGTACATCGAACATAAAACTCGATATATTTTTTGAAACACGTGCTATTTCCCGAATCTTTATTGGATTACTAGGATTTTCATATGTATTGTTTAGTACTATGAGGCCTTTCAATGCCCACAAAACTTCCTTTGACATACTAACAATTTCTCCAGATTTTTCACGTTAAATGTCTATCAACTTTGACTCGAGTTCTGAAAGAAATACCTCAAAGTATGTCTTTCATTTTTTGCACACTACTTCTGGACACGTTATACTTTAAACAGCAGTTGACTTTATTTGCTCATTTTCGCCCAAATCGAAGAAAATAGCCGGTTCACTCTCAGGGCGTACAACTTTTTAAACAAAACTTGGTCAGTAATTATACTGCAATAAATTGCAATTAAAAAATGAACAAAAAGGTTTTTATTTAATAAAAAAAGTAATTAAGTTTTTTTAATAAAAAAAAGTAATTAAATTAAAGTTTATTGAAAATACACGTGTACATGTGTAATTAATGTATCGGTGCAGAAGTCCGGATACTATTTAATACACAGATACACGTGTTCACGTGTATCAAAATATACGGATAATGCACGTATAACTGTGAACTTGAATACACCGATACACGGATAGTATAATATATTCAAATATACAAGAGTTAACATGATAGGTTTCTTAATTATTAAGTTTCTTAAGTTTTTAATTTTCGAAAATTAACAAACAGCATAATTTCTGTTAATAAACCTTGATGAATTAACTGTTTATTTTGATGAAGAAAAACCAAAGTGTTTACATTTTCAGAAGACGAGAAGCACCGTTCTTGGCTGACGTTGCTGGCATAGTTAAATATTTTTTAGCGATTTCGGATATTCTTGGATACTTGTGTGTCCTTGCCTTCCACCATTCATATGGATTCAAATCAAACCGTAGTTGTGAGTCAGAGATGTATATTTCAAATTCGGCATTAACATCATTTATTTCATCGTAAATAAATTGAAGGGCACTTTTGTTTTTTGAGTTTTCTGTCCTCACTTCTCGAATAGGAGAGTCTCCGAGCAAACATTTCACTTTTTGTTTCATGTTCAAGATTTTTATACCGTGGATCTAAAAAGGAAGCTATATGGAACAGTGAAATAGTATCACCGTCATTCCATTCGAATTTGACACGTTTTGAAATTTCGGAAATTAATGTTTCCTTTATTGTAGCCAAAATATCATTATCACGTATGTTTAAATGTTTCTCAACGACTTTTTTTATTATAGGTCTCACCAATGAGACACCAGATTGGCTTTTGCTACAAAGAAGTGTTGTTACTATGTGAAACGGTTTCAAAATCTGTATGAGGGATTCTATTATTGTCCATTCGCATTCAGAAATTTCGAGACTTTTTGCCACGGTTGCAGTGATTACGGTCCGGTCTGCTAACACATTAAACAGTGAACACCTATTTCTGCATAACCTGTCCAGTACGCTTTTCCAATAAGTCTGAAACATGAGTTGAAGATCTTGTAACTATAACATCAAACCTTATATCGACGCACGTGTACCCTAGAACTTCAATACATAGATAATACACGTGTATTGAAAATAACGGATACCCGTGTATTATCCGTGTAGCTCGATACACGTGTACACGTTTACTTCAGTACCCGTGTATCCGTGTGTAAAGAAGTACACGAATTAAAATACGGATATATACAGTAACGAGCAAAACTGAGTCCACACTATTTGAAGCAACATAACTTTTTAAAAATTAGATAAAATGACTTGAATGTTATTGAGAAAAACATTTGAATTGGTCGGAATCGCAAAAGAAATAGTAAAAGTTGGTTTTTCAGCTTTTTTATCTGAGCCTGATAAATAAATAAATAAATTATTTCACCGATATTGGTTAATTCGTTTACGAGTTATAAACGATTAAAAGTGGAAAAATTGCCATTTTTCACGATTTTCGACTTAAAATCGCACATCCTTTATATTCAAAATTCATCCTTTATAACTCGTAAACGAATTAACCAATATCGATGAAATTTTCAGCATGGATATAATTTATTCAAGCGAATCAAACACGTTTTTTAAATTTTCAATATAGGCTCAGATAAAAAAGCTGAAAAAGCCAACTTTTACTATTTCTTTTGCGATTCCGACCAATTCAAACTTTTTTAAAAAATTTTTTACACCTCCTCTGATAAACTAATCCTTCTAAATTCTCAATAACATTCGAGTCATTTGATCTAATTTTTAAAAAGTTATGTTGCTTCAAATAGTGTAGACTCAGTTTTGCTCGTTACTGTATATTAGTACACGTGTACACGCGAATACGTGTATCTTGAATACACGTCCGAAACCGTGATCTCTAGTTCAAAGACTGTGCGGCGTGCACGCCCCAAATGCTGAGACCGACTCTCAATCGGCCGTTCCTTGCAGAGGGTCAGTGACGATGATTGTTTTGCAGACTATTCCGACGGTGATTGGCTGGTCGAGTCTGCCACAAAGTCGCTCGGCTATGTCGCTTTTTGCTAGCGATACGTACGGCCGGTGGTTGCGTAACGGCAGCTGTGTCATTGAAGCGGAACTGGCCGAGTGGCAGCGCCGGGTGCCAGAATCCGCGGGAACGGCGCGGAGCGGCGTGATCGCAGCTCGGCTGCTGTTTCCGAGGGAAGGGCACAGTGGCGTCACTCGGCGACGAAAATTTCGAACGAGCGCCGCGCTCCGTTTCCAAGAATCGTCGGTGAGTCATGCGGCAGGTCTAGTGGGCGGTGAACGGGGTAGCCGGAACATATCGGACAAGACGCGTGACTCACCAATCTGATATGTCGGATATTCGCGCCTTAACCTGCTCCCTCCGGATGGCTAGACGTTCCTCGACCTGCCGTTTCCGCTGCTTTTCAACGTACAGGTGCCCGTGTAACCGTACCGGCCACGATACCCGAGGAAGCTGGGTTACCAGTCACGCTGTACCTGCTCATTACACTATGCCGCGATTAAATATTCTGGTTTTCGAGGTCGCTGCTGCACGAATTTCTCGGAATTTTTTTCAAAAGAACTGTCGAACCATTCCCGTTCGAATTTTGCACAGATACTTATTGTATATTTGAAGTGGATGCGCGATTTTTTAAATAGGAAAATAATCAATATTACACGAGTTATATGTTTTTATAGAGTATATTTTCGTTGCCTTTTTCAAAAGCCTATAACTACTTTAACACTAGGTTTACGGGATCCGTCAAAATGACGGGTTCTAATATTCTTAATTTACGATTGTTGATAACTTATTTCCTTAGGTATATATTATTTAAAAAATGGCTGAAAACTTGGATAGACATATTCTTCTTATTTTTATAAAGTAAGGTAAAATACTCACTTTTAATGCTCCGTAAATCTAGTGTTAATCTCACGAACTCAAACAAATCGTCTTGCAGACATATTCTACAACACTTCAAGAAAGTGCAAAAAACAAAATATCGATTTCTTAAAAATGACAAAGTAGAATAGGTCTTTAACCTGATAGAGTACGTGACATTCGTGCGACCAAGATACGGGTTACGATCATTTTCGCCGAAATCGAGATACCTACGACGACAGATAGTAGTCTCGCAGGATGTGATTATCTTGATGAGATAGCGTTTGAAGAATTCTAAGAAATTACTTTTCAGCTGCTTCCTGTACTTAAATAACGAAATATATCAAAAAATTCCTATGAATTTCGCGAAAGAAAAAATTTGAAATTCGTCATTTTGACGGGCTCCGTAGTTCTAATGCTAAGTCTGCCTGAACTAAATCGTCAATGTATTCAGTGGCTGGGATGTGACGAGGTTTCTAACGATCGGTACGAAGACTCGTATCGGGTCCAGTCCTTTATCATTCTTTACGATTACAAGCGACGGTAATTAGGATAGAGTTCGATGTTAATTTTCTTCTTTGAACGTTATTTTTAGCTGGTTCTAGCCGACGAGCACGCCATTATGCCGCGAAGATCGGTCTCATTACGGGCATGAAGCGCAAGGGGCTGACATTCACCTGCTTAGCCTCACACCATGATGAAATTCGAATAGACGACCGGTCGTCGTCCTTGAGCTAACTTCTGCTTGTAGCGAAGGCCGTAGAGCGCTTAGCGTTAGCGGCCACATTTGAACGTTACCCGATTGGAAAAAATTACGACGCCATGGAATGTCATTGCCGTTCCGTAAATCGGTGCCGCCGCGATGTGGCTCGCACGGGCTCGAGGAATACACACCGTTCGTTGTTTCGCTTGTTTCGCGCGCTCGATCCTCGGGGGAAATGTAGGTTAAGCCTTGTTCGCCGTGATTTTCGAGGCTATAGAATCGTGCCCGTCTCGATCTTCCTAGTAAAAAATGCCGAGTGTAGCGCATCGGTAACGCGAGGCATTGAAGCGACGTACTCCCCAACGCAAGCGTACACGTCTATCGTCATGCGCGCATTTAGAAATTGAAATCGCGATGTTTCCCTGACGCAACCGTGGTTCTGCAGCTTCCCTCCTTATCTTATCTGCGCGTAACGCGAATAAAAAGGACAGTTATTTTAGTTTTTACTCAATCACGATAACTCTCGCAAGTGTGTGACACGAAGCGCAATAAACGATACGCATCCCAGCAATGCGAGTGGCTGTGGCAGGTTCGGATGTATTCGGGCCATCTACAGGCTACATTGAACCAGTCTCGGACGAATTCGGGCCACGTGGGTGCTCGCGATTAGATTCCGGCCACCTGTAGCCAAATCGAGCCAGACTCGGGCCGCGTCGGGCCACCGGGATGCCCGTGGCCGGATTCGGTAAACATGGGCGATAGGATTTGCCGGTTTTTCGAAACCGGTTTTGTTCGGACAGATTTCAAAAATTCGAAAACCGGTTTCTAAAATTACTGAAATTCTGAAAGCGTGTTTTTCAAAACCCGACTTTTGCGTGCACCCCTCGAAAGGAGTACGCTCGCGGACACGTTCGAGCAATGATAAGCTATCAATCGAACGCAATCTAGTTCCGAAGGTATGGCCACGCGGTGTATCAGCGATTTTGCAATGCGATACGCTAAAACTGGAAATCGAGTAGTCGCACGAAGTCTCGGCGACTTGGACATTCGCGGCTCGCGATACGCCTAGTACATACACGACGGTGTCCGCGTCCTTCCTCTGTCGGCTGGGAACGCGAGATAACGTCATATGGCCGCTGACATCGCGGAATTTTGTAAAACAAAGAAGGAAATGCTCGAACGTGAAATGTCGCGGAACGGATTGCGAACAATATACCGAGTGAAAATGGAATCGATCGTGGACTCTGATCTCCCTCTTGCCCTCTCTTGCTCGGCCCCTTTGTCCCTGTCTTTATCTGTCCAACGACGCAGCTGCGACGGACAAGAGCAAGTTTAACGACGCAGCCGTGGAACTAGGCGCGAAATGAGTCAACACCCGCTCCCGTTAACTCTTGCAAAACGCACGTGCGTTTCGGTCCGGCGCGGTGCGTCGCGCAATTTCGAGGGAGATAAAACATGCTCGACCGAGAGGATAGATATCGTGCGTCTGCGGACACACGTTGTTGTTAGATTCGGTACGGTCGCCGCGGAAAGAGCACGATTATATGCGGCATTCGTGCCACATACGTGTACACAATGTCAATCGATTTGAATTTCATACCAATAACCATACCGGTCCGGGCAGCGACGAGACTAAATAACTTAACTCGAAACTGCTCATTTTTGGTAGCTTAGGGGTCAGGACAACGTTTGCAAAGGGCAACCGTCTTTAGCAAGGTTCAGCCGAACAGGAAATAGATGTCGAGTCTGTTCTACTGGCAGAGTTTAGTAGCATTTATCTTGTTTTGCAGCAGCCAAGGTTATCGGCTAGGAAGGAGGCGATGCAACACCTGATGGAAAAACGGAACAAAGGCATTGTTGCTGCCTGAGAAAATGATTTCTGTGGAAGCGTCGACGGGAATGTAAACTGCCGAGGTCGTTACGATTGCATTAATTCTGTGGAAAGTGTGTACGCTCGACCGAGACGAAACGGTACGAGGATCATAAATACTAATGAAATACGTTATCTGTAATTAACCGCCGACGTTAAATATCAAACGAAACGCTGATCGTTTAAACGAAACAATTTGCACGGTCACGCAGGATGGTTTACTCGACCAAAGAACGGTCCTGCTCGCATCCGTTGGCGTCGTCGGCAACGCTGCGTAGGCGCGAACGGTTCGGCGCCATGGCGGAATTATAAATTTTGTAAACTTGGTTAACCTCTTTTGTTATTCATACACGACCCGAAGGAACAATGCGCGCGATTCTGTGATCTCTAGCCCAACAAACTATTGTATGTAAAATAGGGAGTTCTTAGCTAAGTTATTCTCATCTTTGAAGCGCATTGTTTCCGCCGAAAAATTTCCATCAAGGTAAACATCGAAATCCATTCGCAATTAAGCAGCGTGAATTACAATGACACACACACACACGCGCACGGATGTTGTTTTGCAACCGAACAGCGCTTGGGTATCGACTATCGTGTTGCTAGCAAAGATTCGTATCTGTGCATTAATCATTACGCATTTTTTCGTGTGATTAGTGAACGATACAAAAGTCAGCGCTCGTGTGTCACGTCTGAAATGCAAGAAACGCTCGGTTGTCATATTAGTCGTATAAAAAGAGGCCAGGTCGTGTTATATGTTATGATTATCGTCGCAATTAGTCATATCACTATCAGGAATGAGTAAGATTTAGACGCGCAGGAAATGTTCCGGTAGACCGTAGCCTTTGTGTGCGCGCAGTCCTACGAGATACCGACGCTTAAATGCCGTGCGATAAGCAGCAGTTTATCACATGCTACAATTGTGATTTCTATTTTTCTAATCCGGATCATAAGATAAACGGATCAGCTGAAAAACGCGTCGACGATATTGACCTCGCTTCGATCTCCACGCTAAATGCGTTTAATCGACGATACGTTTAATTTTCATCCGATTCTTGTAAACAGTACCCCTCTCTCATCGCGGGAAGAGCGAAAAGATTGACCTCTCGTGCGTCTTTCAATCTCTTCGTAACATTCAATTACATGTTTTCGATGGAAATAAGTCCACGTCCTTCGTCTCGTTACAATGTCTATCGAGAGCATGTTATTATAGATAAATACTGGAGCAATTTGTACCCTCGTAAAACCAGATACCTCATATCAATGAGGCAACCAAGGTATCAGTGTCGTAAGAACATGGAGATACGCGCATGAGGTGATCTAGAAATTGTGCTGAATAAAATAGCGATTCTATTTCACCCAGTAACATTTTCTATTCATATTCTGATTTTTACTAAGTATTTCACAAAACTATGAATAAGTTTAGCTACAATACGTTTCTTCCTCATGGAGTATGAATACAATCCGGGGTTCAACAAAAGAATTTTTTATAATCAGATCGCTTCGTATAAACATTATTTTTAGGTTAATTAGTATTCAGCGCTCAGTCCCCCATCTTAATCTTCTGTGTTGATAATTGTGCCAACTACTTTTTTAAAAAACATTTTGTTAACATTTTGATAGGTGAAATTTTTTCTCTTAACTACTCACCTACTCTTCCTATACTCAACTACTTTTACTGAAGAGTGATTGTTTTCAATTTTTAGTCCACCTTCAAAACTCCTTGGAAGATTCAAATAACTTTTCCGATGTCTCTGCACATTTAACCTTTTGCACTCGAGGCTGTTTTCAACTCAAAAACCAAACATTTCTTCCGACCTAGAATATTTCCGTTTTACGTGATTTTTTAAAACTATATGCACATGAAATTGGTACATTACCTCATACAATATTTAAATGTTTAGTCATTTATTAAATACAAACAAATTTAATAATGTGAACAATATTTTGAATAGTGGTACAGCAATTTTTAGTGACGCCTATGAGTCACCATTCGAGTGCTAAGTGTTAATACAAATATTCCATATTTTCCAACCATTTTACGGTTAATATTCCTTCTTTTAATACGGTAAGTACTTATCTTCTAATATTCTGTGAAACTCTTATCATTGTGGTACTTTAAAGTGTTCTGTTTAGTGTTTTATACAAAACTAGTACATTGTACTTCTAGAATTTGATGTCTAATAAGCTGTGAACACATTTGGCATTACAATTGTTAATATTTTGTTTCAAAGGTTTTCCAACAAAATATTAAATATATCTTTTCGTTAATAGAGTAAACCTTCCTATAACGTGGAGAAAAATTGCGATTTGATATGTATCCAAATTTTAATTTGGTCTCATCTGTACTAATTCGGAGTTTCTTATAAGCCGGTACGAATTAATCGCGATATAGCAGGTTTGACTGCATTTTGCATTGGTGCAAAATCGAATCAAGATACGAATACTTTAACTAGTAAATTAAATGTAATAAAATTCGAATATTAATCGCGTCTCAAGCTAAAATAAATATAAAACCCTATGCTTCTTGAAATCTATGAAACCGTGTCTTAACCCTTTGCACTTGACGCTATTTTCATTCTAAAACTAAATTTTTCTTTCGTCTTAGAATATTTTTATTTTATTCGTACGAAACTGATCCGATTTCCACATATAATATTTAAATGTTTAGTAGTCTAATCAATACAAATTTTGTAATGTAACAAATATTTTGTAATATTTTTTGTAATTTCTTTGAAATAATGCCACAAAACATTTCTAGCGGCGCTTCAGAGTTACCAGTCGAGTGCAAAGGGTTAATTAAATACACAGATAATGACCGTTAAAAAAAATGGTTCCATTGGTCCAATCACAGACGAGGTATAAGGATAGACCTATCATCTTATGGGACTTTTCATGTTCTGAAATATCGACCGTTCAAAAAATCCGAGATTTTTAGAATTATTCGTTTATTTTCTCGTATTCGCGAGATTGCAGTGACTATATATAACTATTTTTGATTTTAATTCCTATCACCGAGGATGCTGTCAGCAAATTTTAGTTCCAATTGGTAATACAAGACGTGACATGAAAATGGTAATGGGGTTACGTGACCCCAAAAATGTGGGCCACAAGAATACATTGGATGATAGGTCTATCCTATATCTCGTCTGTGGTTCAATTTCGCTAGAAAAATTTTGGAAAAATGAAGGTACGGTAGATTCCGTTTCTATCGACGGAGAGGCTCGGAAGTTCGCCGCGCTAGAACGATCGGCTTGTTCGCGCGAGATGGCAGCACGATGTAGTTGCGAGCGGCCCCGATGGTCCGCGACACTCGTCAACAATCGATGACAGTCTGGGCCGGGAGTACTGTAGTGTCCGTAATCGCATTTTCGCTGGAAAAACTGGCTTTCTGCGGTCGTGTATCGCGGCATCGTTACGCGGCGGTGGTCCCCGCGTGTCTCGCACGGTTGAACGCGTGTATTCGGCGTCCGCGTCCCCGCGAATCGATTCCTCGTTAGTTCGATTCGTTCGTACGGGACCTCGGTAGTCGGCGAGTCGGAGCGAGACAGCCAGAGAGAGTTACGGGTTACGGGTTACGGGTGGCACGGCGTGAAACAATCAACGTCGCGCACGCGGTACGTCCCTGTCACTTATTCCTTCATCCCCTCTCCCACCCCTCTCTCCTCCTCCTGTTTCGAATCTGTTTCGTTTTTGAACTAACGCGAAGCCGGCTGCTCTATGCCGCCGTGCGATACACGGTTTTATCCGTCTCCGTGATCGTCGTGGCGTTTACTCGCGCTTCACGCCGACCGAATCCGGCGTTACGGCAACGGCAACGAAAGTCGTCCCCACTGTCGAGCAGCCAGCATACAACACCAGCTGCAACGGCCTGATCGAGTGGTTTCGAGAGGGCGACGACGTGTTTGCGCCGCGAGACCGACCCTCCCGATGGCGGACCACGGCAAAATGTAAGTGCCTCTACAATTTTCAACCCCTCGACCATCCAGCGGTGCATCGCCTACTTCACTTTCGCTAAAATATTACTTTCGACTCGCCGAATGAACCCGTCGAACGAGTTCTACTTTCGTCTCGCTCGACATCGAGATCCACGACGTTCGTTCGACGAACGAATTCGAAACTGAATGAAAGAACGCAAAGCATTTGCAAATCAGCCCACGGTACACGGTAATAGTGGTATTTGATTTTTTCTCTCCGATGGAATTACGAGACTTGCGGTTCTACGCACGTAACCTTCAAGGCTATCGGGCTGAAGTGTCGTCCCGTTCGCATTTCGCTTCTACATTATCGAAAAACGTAGCGATTGCTAACGGAAAACTCGTGGGAATTCATTCGGATTATCGGCGGAGATGATCTTATCGTAAAACGTATTAGGGGTGACGGTTTAGGACCCTTTGAGGTTAAAGATTCTACGCGTAGAATCTCCAGACTGCGGACAGTGCGGACCTCCATGCGCGCATAGATGTTCGTACGTTGTCTTTACGGAAACACCAGGAACTGCGCACACGGATCTTATTAAAGTTCCATTGAACCAATTTCACGCGTTAACGTTGCGCATTGTCGTAGACACCGCGAACGCGTGAAAATCCGCAGCCCGTTTTCTCGCAGTCGCGGTCGCAGAGCGAACGATAATAATGGGGATAATTGCGTAACAGGGGACAGGTCTATTTACTTGAGTGGGTAAATGGTATCCGGAGAGGTGATTTAATGGGTGCAATGATGGAGAATATCTGATTCATTCATACGGATCGATCCTTTGCGCCCGCCTCTGTCCCTCTATCCCGAACCTATCGGCGGGCAAGCGAGACGGAAATACCTTGGCAGTCTCAAACGTCCCCTTCAAGCCTGTACCCAACCTTGCACTTGAATCTGTGTCACTCTTTTTTTACTCTCGTTCTCGTTCTCGTTCTCGTCTCGGTACACGCCGAGACAGTATCTCCACGGGACACGAACGATGTTTTCCACTGTGTGTCTCTCTGGGCGCCACGTTGAACCGTTCTGCCTGTAACGGCGTGACCTTGCCAGTGTTTTAAAGATTCTCTCTTGCTTTGACTGGCAAATGAGGGCCTCTCGGACACCGACGAGCACCGACGAGCACCGATGAGTATCGTCAGCCGGCTATAGCTATAGACCGTTGTCTACGCCGTATCACGGGCTTTTGATCGTTCTTCATTTCGAGATATTGCGCGCGCGCCCGCTTCCTGAACGGACCCGCGTCACGCGTAAATTACCCTATGCCCGACACTGGCACCCTATGGTTAGCTGTGTCATTTTCTACTCTTGGCTACAGCTTCGAGAACAATGCTGTGAACATTTTTATGCTTGACAGTACACTCGGTGTGTCCTGGAACGAACCAATTACTTCTAGAACCTTCTTCTTGATAGCCAGGGATTTAAAAATTATTTTGTTCTTGGCATTGCGCTAATGTGGGTCTACCGAAACCGATATAGAAAAAAATACCATTATATTCTCGGTTTTGCTTCGGCTCCAAATATTCGGCGTAGTCGCGACCGCAAGAAAGATTGATACACATTGATATCACTGCTTGCATATTTAAAAGATGTCAACTATTGTAAATTCTAATGTATTTTTTCCACTAGCATGGTAAAAGGATTGTGTTACTGCATTTGTTTCGGTATTTGAAAATATACTTTGGAAATAATAATAATAATATGTATATAGATACACATTTATTGGGTCCCCTCGGGGTTACAATCTTTTATACAACACCTGTTTCCGCTCGCTCTTACCCTAAACTCGTCCTTAGCCTTATCCTAACTTATCCTAGCTTGACTTAACTTAACCTAATCACACATCACAGAGAGAGAGAGAGAGAGAGAGAGAGTGAGAGAGAGAGAAAGATATCTTAAACTAGTATCCACCTCTTCTAATTTTCCTCTCCCACACACATATGCCTCTCTACTCCCCCCCCCCTTCCCTAACTTCACACATCCTTCCCCCGCCTCCTGGACCTCCTCTTCCGGCTGTTACTTTGGAAATAATAATCAATTTTATTCGATAAATACCGATTTATACCGATAGATATACCGTTAGAATACTTAAAGAAAAGAATTTATTGTCATTTCTGGTGTCTACATTGATATCGAAGACAAACTGTTAATTTTTTAATCTACTTATGCGCGTAACACAATTTTAAGCAAAATAATTGTTGCGATTCGCGATAGTTGCTACAACTGTGCCTAATGTTTTGCTTTGCGTAACATCTAGTCCAGTGCTGTTCAGCAAGCCTTGTTGTGGGCATGGGCACACGCCATGCCATAGTTGCCAGATCAAGACTTGTTCCCCCACTTTAATTTTTCCTCCTACCACGCTATTCCCCACGCTTCTGCTACGGCCCGGTCACGTGACGCGATTCGTCTCTGTTATACACAGTGTCGCCAGATGGGGGGAGAGAACACGATTGAGGGGAAAAAAGTTACCCCTTCTCTCTCTCCACCAGTACCATATTATACTATAACAGAGACGAAACGCGTCGGAAACTTAAGGCATAGCGCGGTAGAAGGGGAAATTTGAGTGGGGGAACAAGTCTTGATCTGGCGACACCTAGTTGTGCATACTCCGGTACTGGCAAAGAGGGGGTAACTTTTTCCCCTTAATTCGTATACCCTGCCCTCATCTGGCAACACCAGCTGAACTATCTAGTTAAATCCAAAAGTTTGTTTTGTTTTCTAGACATACCATCTGTACTACGTAGAACGGAACGGTACCAATTCTCGCTCGGTTTCAAATTGGAAATCTTAAAATTGATTCGAGATTCTTGAACAGTATCCGAACTATAAAAGAATCGTACTTCAAACAGTTTTGTCCGTTTTCTTTCTCTTGTTCTTGTTCTTCTTCTTCTTCTTCTTCTTCTTCTTCTTCTTCTTCTTCCTCGACTACTACCTCGCAGATATTATTGTTTCGAAAACTTCGAGGAAATCTTTGGGAAACTGGCTGTCTAGCTTTAGTATCTAGACTTTAAATCGAAACTAAATTACTTTCTGCGTAATTTAATCGTGTCGACAGATTCCAAAGTTGTTAGGAAGTTTTGACGCGTCTATAAGATTCGCCTTTAACTTCCAACGCGAAGGAACACTGGGTTCAGACGCGCGAAGTTCTTCGCCGAAGAGACACATAAGCGATGTCTTCCGAAGCATTCGAAAGCAATCTGATCGTCTTTGAGACTGGAATAGTGAGAGTCGATACTGCAGGCAGACCGGTGTTAGCGTTTTACATACGATACATATTTCTTTCATCGGCGTGACTAATGGATTATGTTCGCTCGTCGACACCGGAAGTACTTGCTGCTAGGATAATAGCACGATGATGCACGTGCGAGCGTTTTAGTTTAAACCGGTCGGAGTAGAAACATTTCAGCGAGTTGTGTACGTGTCATACTCAATCTTTCGATACCAATGTGAATCATGACTTAAAAAGGCGCCGGGCAATACTCCAGATTGTTTGGAGAACGCTTTTGAAACCTGAGAGTGCAGTTACTTTTGCGCATTAGAAACGTTTATAAAATCCCATGCTTTTATCGTGTTTCGTCCGTTATGACCACATTTTCGTAATTATTATTTGGACTTTTATACGTTTTATTAAAAGTCGCGCTCGCTTTGCTTTATGGGTCCATAAAGTAAACAATCCGCTGATCCCGTTTTCACTTAATAGTTTATGAAGTCGTTAATATTAGAGGGATACCTGAGACAGGGGGGAGAGAAGGTAATAACGCGTCAACGACCGAACTCACCCACTGAGTTATAGGGGGTGAAATCCCGAAGTGACCGTGCGGTCTTTCATTTTGCTCCCACAACTTCTTAAGACGTAAATATCATTCCGAGTTATACTACTAAGCCGCGTAATATGAAACGTCAAATTTTGAATCCATCGATCGCTCAAAACTATCGAAGCAGTTTCTTTTATCTTTTCCTATAAATTCGTATTTTACTATACTCTCTTTATCGGTTCAAACGCGCCGCAGAATCATTCGAAGAACCTTCGTAATCCTCTCTGCAATGACCCTTGATGTACAAACACCTCTCTCCATCAATTTCAGCTCTCAATCTTAGCGATCCTTTCATCGTTATACATCTTCTTGTACAAACACCATCAATGGATACCATTTATGCCGTGGTTAATTTCTAAAGTCTGATTTAGTTAACGAGATATTATCGAAATCATGTTCAAAACGTGCCTACTATGTGCCTGAAAGCTACTTAGGTTCACGAACTGACGTCCCGCGGCTTGAATATGGTGAGTACATATGAAACGTATTCGGTGTGTTTCCATTTAAAGATACGAAGGTGCCCTTGAAATCTCCATGACGCCTTTGCGCGCAGAAGAAATGTTTACATCATGATATTTCTCCCTCTATACCACACAACTTTTGTATATATCAATTTTTCATGTTATCACAAGTAACGGAAATACCGAAGGTGTGCAAGTTACGTGAACCACCCCGAATGTATATAGATATACAGGGTGGTCAGTAACTGGTGGTGTAAACGAAAAGGGGGTGATTCTACGCAAAAAGGTAAATGAGAAATATACAACAAAATTTTTTCATGCTTGTTTTCGAGAAAATCGACTTCGAAGATCCGCCAAGTTTGCGTACTTCACATTTGGAAGAAGTCGAACCGGTATGTCATGAACAGACGCGACAGGCGATTCCTAGTCAATAGCACGAGTGTTCTAATAAAACTCGTATTCTACTTTTTCGACTTTCATTTTATGTACAATCACCCCAGTTACTTTATTGTAGTACCAGTTACTGACCAACTTGTATATAAATTTTGAGTTAATGAAAATTCAAATTTTCTATGGATAAATGTAGCACTGCTATGATACTGCTGTTTTAATTCGTAAGAAGCACGCACAAAATATATCAAATCGTAAAACCAAGCACACAAATTCCCATGTATGTGACTTATCGGTCACATTGGCAATGAATGTGTTAAGCGCGGGGTCAGGGGTAAATGACCCGTTTACCCGGTGCTAAGGGCGGTACTGTTCACGTGTTCTCCACGCATCAATGTACAAAAAAAAAAAAAGAACTGTTAACATCAAACGGAAAAATAACGATCACACGTAAATCGGCTTGCCTGGCGAAGCACCCTGTATACGCAAAAGTGTGCGTCGGTGAACGCGACACACCGGTGGCATTTGACCCCGCCCGGTGAAGGTGAATTACGACATCGCGCGATTAACGGCCGACGATGGTTTCTCGCGATACCGGGCGTCCCATAAATTCACATCGTTCCGACTTATAGATGAATCGATGGCGGATCGCGCGGATCCCGCGGCGGAATGTTCCGTTCCTCCGACGACACGGCCATTTTCGTCGTGCGGAGAGGGTCGTGTAGTGTTTCTGGAATTGTATCATTCCGCGTTCGAGAGACCCTTCTTCGGCGACCACGGATCGATATGGTCACGTTACAAGCGGAGTACCAGCCAGCCCACGCGATTTCGTGTTCGCACACCGATTGCGCGATTTATTCGCAAGCACTGCAGCACCGCAATTTGGACAAAATCGGAATCAAAATCAAGGAACTTTTGATAGAAATGAGCTAGAGCAATGAAATTTTTTTAAAATTAAAGCTCAAACTTTGTAGAACATGGGAAAAAATAGGGAGATTATTACCATCCAATCATTTCAGCGAAAAAATGATTTTATTAGCTTTTGTCACAAAAATCTAATTTTGCAAAATCCTGAGGTCGTAAACAAATTTTGAGACCAGATTTGAAATCAGCGTGAAAAAATCTATGGTGAATGATGTACAGCATGTTAAAAAAATTTTTTTCCGCGTGTGGTATGGGAAAAACCAAAATTTTCTTGAATTTCTGCACGTTTAACGAATTTTCTCAAGACTAAAAAAACCTTCGTATGTTAGAGTTTATGCGTGGATATATATTTTAACGTGTGCATCTATTCTAGTAACGATTAAATTAGATTACAGAAACACGTGCTCCGCACGTTCCGCGTTACAAATCGCCATGACATGGAGTTGTCAATTGTTTTAGCGCACGCATCTAGACCCCCTACAATCTGGAGCTCATGTCAGATGACTGCCGAATATATAAGAGGCGCGAATTACAATAATACTCCTTCACATCGTACCACAATCTCCCTATTTTTTCCCATATTCTACAACGTTTGAGCTTCAATTTAAAAAAAATTTCATCGCTCTACCTCATTCCTATCGAAAGTTCCTTGATTTTGAATCCGATTTTGTCCAAATTACCCACTGTGCGCCGCACTCGCGCCCGTTTCGCCAACCCACCGACAACTCTCTCTGCTTCGCCGTGATGGCCCGTTACCGTATCGACCGCGGCGATACGCTTTGTCGCACGGCGAATTTTTGCGGAACCGCTCGACCCGCTCGCCTATTCGCGTTACCGATGCTCGGCGGCAGTTATTCAAGGTGGAAACGAGCAGTTGCCGTTGATTTAGTTGGGCGAAACCAGCGCATTGCTGTTCAATAGGGAACCAAGATTGCCTGTAACCCGTAGGTGAGGTGCACTCGCATATTTCGATTGACTTGTTCCGAAATATGAGCGTTTTTGTGCGTCAGGGTACAGATACATCCGAGCTGCGATAGAAGCTAGGGGCAGCGTCGCACAGTGGAGTATTTGGCCCGAAAAGCCGGAAAGAAGTCAATTTCAAAAGTTTATCATAAACTTATAATTTTCTCATTGCTCGCAGTTGTTGAATGTGTGGAGAACAATGTACAACATTTCTTTCATTCATTTGTAAGTTTATGAATCTCTAAACTTGATCGAGAGAGAGAGAGAGAGAGAGAGAGAGAAAGTCAAGAGATTCTATAACTTTTATTGCCTTTCCAATCATGCTATAACATATCGTACATTTATGAGTGATTTTTATATGCTTTAAAAAAGCTGTGTAATTTTTTGCATTATGGACTACACTTTCAGACTGTTTTCACTTTTTTATTATACTTATTTATAAAGTTATTAATATTTGTATATGATCAATAATGCAGAAATTATTTTTACAATTATAAGACTTCATTAACGATTTTATTATGGTTCTGAGTGAGTCCCGATGGTCTTTATGGTCTCATTATATTCGGTAGAGATTTGTGATTCCAAGCTAATAAAGTTTCGTTCCGGATTTGTCCGAATCGACGTTTTGTAGCTAATTTAGTATTACCGTTTAGAAGTGTTTTACGTACGCCTATACGCCGTAATTAATGGTAATAATTTAAAAATATTCTTAAAATACATATCTACTTATTAAACAATTTCATGATCTACATACTTTGTATTAAAATAATAATTTACATCATTTTAACATAATTTACGTGTAATAATACTTTTTCCAGCTTTTCGGTGCACGTACTCCACAATCGCCACGATTTTTCAAGGGTTTCCGATAATCTGAGGAAAAAAGGTTCGAACAAAAGATTAACCGTATTCAGATGTCTATAAATTTCAATACATAAAATTTCGGAAAAAAATTTTTTTTTTATAAAAAATGATGATCAATTTAATTTTTTAACCGTTAAGATATATTTTTGATTTCATAATGTTATAGCTGATGTTAAGACGAATTCAACGACCTACTACATTATGGCATTGAGCCTATATATAACGCTTAAATAATTTTTTCCGGCTTTTCGAGCCAAATACCCCACTCTACGTCGGTCAGAGTCGTCAGATCAGGCGAATTGACCGAATCGAGGGGAAACAGTTATTCTCTCTCCGCCAGTGCCGGATTAGTCACGTGACATTGCGACGCAAACGACAGAGACGAAACGCGTCACGTGACCGGGCCGTGTCGGAAGCGTGGGAGAATGGCGTCGTGGAAGGGGAAGGTAGAGTGAGGAGACAAGTTTTGACCTGACGATTATGGTGTCGCCAGACCGTGGAAATAGAGGGGAAAAAGCTGCCCCTCTCTGTCATTATCGGATTAGTCGCGTGACATTGTGAATCAATTGTACATCGCTCTATATTATTTAGACGCTGATAGTCGGCAGGTGAAACCGCAGAGCCATTTTCCGCATTCAGGCGAAATAAAGATTTTGACGCCGAGACTTTCAGTAACATGTATACATTTTATTTGTAAACGTTCGAATAACGAATCCGCCGTTTCATATTAATATTCATTGTTTTATTAAAATCGTATTGGAATTCTCAATAAAAGCGAAATAAAACTTTACGAGACGCAATATTTATGCATGATAAATATGAAATGGGTACGTATTATGGACTCCAATGAAGCCTGTGTTCGCCGTGCTACATAGTCTATCTTTTCGAGTTTAATTGCTTCGGGATTAATTTCCATATTCCATAAAGTATGTTCTGTGTAAACGTACGTTTTGTGATCTTTCCCGTACTCGCTGGAAATTATGAGACCGGGAAAACCTATCCGTTTTTCTCGCTGGTAAACTGAGAAGAAGTGTATGTTTTCAACGCGCGAGGCACCGCTTTTGCTTAAAATAACGAAGTTAATTGTCATTGGCCTTGGCTCGTGAATCTCCGGTCGATTTTCGATCTTCTATAACCATCTCCGCCATTGTCGTTTCACGGGGGTAGAAATGCGCGTAGTACACGCAAAGTCGATAATCTCCGTTCGCTTGGGACAGATAGGGATCACGGAGAACGCAAGCTATTTTTCACGGTGAAACGTTTCCCTGCTATTTATGCTGATCACCGGGCCGGACAAATGGCGGGCCGCGTGTATATTATCGCGGCAGCGTCATTAGCGTTGCTTTTCCCCATCGTCTCGGCCTGACCCCGACGTTGGCCGACCTATCAACCTATCCCAACCTGCGAACGGTCTTGGTCGCCTATAGACCCTCATAACGGCGTAGATCGCGTGATAAAGTAATCTGGGATAGACTATCATCGCTGCGTTCGAATGGCTCCTGCCTGCTTTACCTGTGCAAAGTCGGAGGGTCATTTTTCTCCGCGGGAATGATTCTGTTGCGTGCACCGTTCCAATGGCGTGCGCGAATTCTCGTCGTTGGTCGCATTATATCTCACATACTCCTTAGTCCCAAAACGGTACCGAAAGTTGAAAAGTCATTTTCGGGACAAACTTCTTTCTCAAAGTCGTTAATTCGGTGTTGGGATGACGAGGTTAGGAGATTAAATGTAACTTTATATTTGAAGTGTTTATTTAAACTCCGCAACGGAATAAACGTTTATTAGTTTGGTTAATGCATATAACACAATTTTGTACTTTATTGATGTCGAGGATATGATAGGAATAGTGTTATATTCTATCATAAAGCACAGCGTGAATAAAGGAACTTTTATATAAAATAAAAACTTGGAACTCTGAACTTAATATATATAACAGGTATGTCCTGCCTAAACCGACTCTTGTGTCGAACTTGTTACTTGCACCAGGTATGTCCTGCCGAAACCGATTCTTTTATCGAACTTGACTCTTGGGTGGACGTGCAACTAACGTCTTCCCCACTCTCGTCTCGCGTCGATCGTCATTTTTCTTTCGATCGTCATTTCGACGTATGACGCACACTCCACCAGGCTTTTTAGAAGTTGTTACATTGTAACAGCCAAAGCGACGCCGCGCCTACGCCCCGACATTCCCGGATGTGAGTTTTACTCACAAAGTGACTACATTATTTCAACAATTGATACACTGAAAGTATAACTATCGGTAATAGAAATGGAAATGTGGGAGCTGTTACTGGCTCGGTAGACTGGCTAGAACTGACGGATGCCTTCTTCCTCCATATGCCCTTTATACGAAAAAAAGGCGGCGTTCGACGTGCAATAAACCGCAGGTCAAAAAGGACTTTCATCTCCGCACGTTTCGTGCATTTCGCTGTATACTTTGTAGGAAATTAATGTTAATGAGATTGTTTGGAATGACTACGGGCGCGTTTGCATTCAGTATGTATGTGTGTATGTGTGTGCTCGCGCGTCGCAGAGAAGATCGTAACAGCTCGGTGACAAAAGTACACCGAGAAGACTCATGTGTTTTATCGTTGCCAGGTGAGTTGTTTTATTTTGTTAATAAACGAATCGTGTCAATTCGTTACCAGCGAACCGGCGACCCAGAAACACGGTATCCGCACACGCGCCTGAATCTTCTTGTAAAATCGAATAAATATAGTTTATAGGAGTTGGAGATAATCCTGACTATTGAATTCCCTCCTTCCCCTATAACTTCAACATTTGGAATAGTATTTACCTCGGAAGGAGAAATACAATGTTCCTGTGAATGTAATTCGCTGCCTGGTGACTATGCGAGGAAAATAGACAGAGCGAGGGTTAACCCATTAACGCCCATTGTACTCGCTTGAGTACAGGATAACAAGATTATATTTTTTGGCTTCTAGCAGCCAAAGGGTCATTTTTCTCCGGGGGAATGATCCTGTTGCGTGCACCGTTCGAATGGCGTGCGTGAATTCTCGTCGTTGGTCGCATTATATCTCACATACTCCTTAGTTCCAAAACGGTACCGAAAGTTGAAAAGTCATTTTCGGGACAAACTTCTTTCTCAAAGTCGTTAATTTGGAATAGTATTTACCTCGGAAGGAGAAATAGAATGTTCCTGGAAATATAATTCGCTGCCTGGTGACTATGCGAGGAAAATAGACAGAGCGAGGGTTAAAACCCATTAACGCCCATTGTACTCGCTTGAGTACAGGATAACAAGATTATATTTGTTTGCTTCTAGCGCCGTCTAAGATTGACTAGATCTTTTGTCCATCGTTTGCAAGTACTCACTAAACATGTAAGAAGTTATATTACTAATGGTTATCTCTTTTTTACCGACCATAAATGCACATATTTTGATTCTGCAGTCCGGTATACTGAGAGTCCCTGCACGCTCTGTTGATATCCGTTCGGTACAGTGTAGAAACGATAGCCATATGAGGGTGAGATGGGCATGCATTAAGTGTAAGGTTACATAGTGTACTGCAAGAGACTGTTTCGACCAGTACCATTCAAAGAGCCCATTGTACTCGATTGAGCATATATACAGGGTGGGCCAATAACTATGTCCAGTTTGAATATTGCCGATATTCGTAATAATATGAAAAAATGTTATATAGAAAACTTATACGGTATAGAGGGGGACATATAGTGACACAAACATTTTCTGAGTGGGTGGAGGCATAGAGGAGATTTCAAGGTCAATTCTATTTTTTTAAATGGAGTGCTATGTTTTTTTTATCACGATGTGATAGCCAGTGTTGAGACGAATTCAGCGAGTTCTCATTGAAGGTCATGCAAAGTCAAATATGGTAGTAAAATAAACTTTATCACATTACGGGAGATGCTCGAATTGATGACCATTTGCGTAAATGCAAAGTTGCAATCTTCGTATCCCTGCATCGCGTGCATGTCTTATCGTTTCTGAACTTATTCTAACACATGCTGTATTATTTCATAGACTCTCACTTTTACATAAACGAATGGTTTTGTAACATTGTTTATGTTGTGGCAATACATCGCGTATAGCTAGAAATGTAAACATCTGAGCAGCTCGTAGTGTAAACATCTCATCAGTTCGTAACATTAACATGAATCGGTCAGTAGTCTCGGTCGATTGTTAAGTCAAGCAGCTGCGTGATCATCAAAATCAGAAGTTTTCTTTCGAAGAGCAAGTGGATATGATCCTCGTTTATGGAGAAATGCGACAAAATTCGATAAGAGCTCAATCCTTGTATGCTGAACGATATCAGCTTGTTCAGAAACGATAAGACATACACGTGATACAGGGATACGAAGATTGCAACTTTGCATTGAATCTGTGGTCGCTAATGACCTAGACGTTGATGCGACCTGTATAAATAGATAAAAAGAAAAGAAAAAACTTTGCATTGACGCAAACGGTCACCAATTCGAGCATCTCCTGTAAGGCAATAAAGTTTATTTTACTACCATATTTGACCTTGCATGACCTTCAATGATAACTCGCTGAATGCGTCTCAACACTGGCTATCACATCGTGATAAAAAAAACATAGCATTCCATTTAAAAAAATAGAGTTGACCTTGAAATCTCCTCTATGCCTCCACCCACTCAGAAAATGTTTGTGTCACTATATGTCCCCCTCTATAACGTGTAAGTTTTCTATATAATATTTTTTCATATTATTACGACTAACGGCAATATTCAAACTGGACATAGTTATTGCCCCACCCTGTACATATCGCTTCCTGTTATTTTTTTCTATTATTGTCATATATGGATTTACTTCTAATAAATATCTAAGTACAGTTATGTGTGTTTTACTAATTTTATTTAAAAAAATTCTTGGGCGTTAATGGGTTAAGAAGAAAGAGGTGTTACGAGTCGAGGCCTAGGCAGTTTATGCGTGGACCGAGGTTCGTTCGCCTACACGGGAAAGTCGTGAACTAGCCGATGCCTGTTTCATCACCGGGTGTCGCAGGATAGGTTGTCGTGGACTAGCCGATGCCTGTTTGATCACCGGGTCGCCACTAGAGAGGATAGAGAGTGGTTTCATGGACTAGCCGAAGTCTGTTTCACCATCGGGTCGCCAATAGATAGGAAGGTCATGAACTAGCCGATGCCTTTAAATGTTGCCAAGATCTGGATAATAAATGTCGTGGAATTATCCCTACTGCCGCGGGGTATACCCTATGATGAGCCACGAAGGTCGAGAGACCTCAGACACGGAACAGTGTAAATATAATACGGCCCGGGTATGTCTCCCTTGATGATACACCACGCTGGCAAGACTCGTCTTGTTGACATACAGGGTGTTCATTTGAAAACTTTCCAGCCGGATATCTCGAAAAGTATGAAAGATATTAAAAAAGTGCAAAACACGTGTCCAAGGATTTCGAGGGGAAAAGAGGGGGGCAGTGTCAGTTTTTTACTTGGATGGCGTTTTCAAGGTCATTTGAAAGTCAACTTTGATTTTTTAAATGGAAACCTATGTTTTTTATTATGGGATCTTATTGTACGTAAAAAGGCCAGCAATTTTCGTAGGATACTATTTTTTATTCGCGCAATAATTTCGGTGATATTTAAAGAGAAGTAGAGCGAGTCATGCTTATACTGCGAGAAAGTTTGTAATTTCTTTATAACTCTAACAAATTTTCAAAACGTTCTCCGTTGTTTTCTAAACAATAATACAAACGAGTCTCAAATTCTGAACGAACATTTTTGAAGGTATCTGTTGGCATAGCTCTACATTCCTGTACAATTCTGCGACACAAATCGTTGACGCTGTCTGGTTGTGTTTTATAAACAACAGACTTTAAGTGTCCCCACAAAAAGAAGTTGACTGGAGTTAGATCTGGTAATCTTAGTGACCACTCAATAACACCTCTTCTCTCGATCCATCTTAGTGGGAATCGATTGTTTAACCACTGACGACCTGGTAACGTGTAATGCGGGGGAGCACTATCATGTTGGAAGTACATAGGTTTTCTTTGATTTTCAAGATTTTCTTTTATAAGCGGATCAATGATGTCGTTCAGCAAATTTAAATACAGATTGCCATTCAAATTCTCTTGGAAAAATCTATAATAGTATTTCCTAAAATGCCTGCCCAAACATTCATTTTTTCCGGCCATTGAGTATTACTTTCTCTAATAAGATGTGGACTTCCGTCACTCCAATAACGATAGTTACGACGATTTACAGCATCGTTTAAGAAAAAAGTGCATTCGTCACTAAAACAGATGTTTTTAATTAGATTAGGAGTGACGTTGATCATATTCGTTAATTCTTCATAAAACTCAATCCGCCTGTCAAAGTCATCTACCAATAACTTTTGATACAACTACATTTTATAAGGATAAAACTTGTTATGTTTAAGTAATTTGTGTACAGGTCCCACTGATACACCAGTTATTATTGAAACGTGTCCAAACTTGTTGAAACTTGGTCTATAATTTGGATTTGACCAGCTTCTTTTATGAATTTTGGCTGGTTTCTTTGTCACCGATCCTTTTTCCTTAAACTTTGCGGTGAATTGTAACACGTACGTTTGAGAAACAAATATATCAGGATGTCTCTCATCAAACGTAGCAGCAGTTCGATGAGCACACTCATCAGCTCCATTAATAAAAATTATTTCTATTCGTTCTTCTGCATAATACACCATTTTACACAATTAATTATACTACGATATAGTATCTGTTGGGGTCACGCGCATGCCCAGCCGAGCGCGGCCGAACATGCACGAGCTGGCGCGGCGGGAAGAACAAGCGAGTATCTTGTGAAGATGCTAGTCTTGTGTTTGGGCTGTCGATCGCTCACTTTTCATTGTTATGTTATGGTGTACATATCGTTATGAATAAATGTAGTTTACACAACGCGTACTAAGTGTCTCCCCGAATACCCCGGAACAACACAACCTCAACAGTATCTCTTATTACGATGAATCACACTTGACTAAATAGTACAATCTTATATTGAAAGACAGACAATATAAACAAGAGATCAATATGTAGAGGAGAATTTTGTTTTCAAACGGTACGTGCTAGTACAACGTTACGTGCTAGTGGAAACATCAACGATTTGCGTCAAAGAATTTTACGCAATAATATGCCTCGCTCTACTTCTCTTTAAACATCTCTGAAACTATTGCGCGAATAAAAAATAGTATCCTACGAAAATTGCTGGTCTTTTTTTACGTGCAATAAGATCCCATAACAAAAAATATAGGTTTCCATTTCAAAAATCAAAGTTGACCTTCAAATGACCTTGAAAACGCCACCCAAATAAAAAACTGATACTGCCCCCCTCATTTCCCATCGAAATCCTTGGACACGTGTTTTACACTTTTTTAAATATCTTCCATACTTTTCGAGATATTCGGCTGGATAGTTTTCAGATGAACGCCCTGTACATCGAGAATTCACTGTATATAGTCGAATTTGGTTAGGAATGGCAGCGGGAGGTATGGGAAAATTTGGAAGACCGAATTTTGCCAGCTGTATATATGCTTTCCCATAAGGGAAGTGTTGCTTATTTGGGCGTGTGAGTCGGACCTCCCACGTGGACACGTGTGGTTTCAAAAAGGGAGTAAGGGAGTCACGTAGGCAAGGTCTCCGTACCTAACAGAGGAGATGTCAAAATTAAGCCTTTGCACTCAAGTGGTGACTCTGAAGCACCACTAGAAATTGTTGTTGCATTATTTCAAAGAAATTACAAAAAATATTACAATGTCTTTGTCACATTACAAAATTTGTATTTAACAGATTACTAAACATTTAAATATTATATGTGGACATCGGATCAGTTTCGTATGAATAAAATGAAAATATTCTATGACGGAAGAAAAATTTAGTTTTAGAATGAAGATAACGCCGAGTGCAAAGGGTTGAATTGAAAAGGGGTTTTACCATCGACTGTGCGATCGGAGAGACATTGGGATTTCGTTCAAGCGTGGCCGTCCAGAAAAATTGCCGTCTCGCGAACAACGAGTTTTCTCCGTTGCAATTAAGCCCGCGGAATCCGTGATTCCTCTAATTGCCGATACGTCGACGGTAGTGTAACGAGGACTCATAGAAGTGCCAGTCACGCGCAAACTCGCGCAACGTGCTCGAAACGCCGCGCCGGGCTAGGGTAAACGTTCGCCTAACCGCGCGGCCGATATGCAGGTAGATACGCTTGTATCTAAGCAAATGAGCCATAATCTGGTAGCACGGGTACACACCGCCCCGCTGAATCGTCGCGACACACAGCCCAGACGTGCCTTATCTCCTGTTCTCGAAATTCTATGCTTCCGGGACCCCTCGTCTCGTCCCGCGGTTGCTCTTTGATCCTCTTTTTCGTTTTCCTAATTACCCAGAAGTTCGTTGCACCCCTTTGCCTCTGTTCTTCTCGCGTTGCAGACATGTTCAACACACGATCCGAACAGACGCGTTGATCGTATTCTGTTCAACCCTTCCACGGTTTTCGGGCCCTCTTTGATCCAGCAGCTTTTACATCTTCCCAACGCTGCCGTGACTCTTTAGCTGCTTCTTTGTTAATTGTATTCTTGTGAGAATACGACTCGCTTGTTAGCGTCATTGATGAAAGGAGCATGCAACATCCTCCACTCTGATCTTTTTGCGTGTTTACTGTATTCAGTCTTTCGGAATAAATTTTCTGAGGACGTAAGAAATTCACTTTCGTTACACAAAATTTTAATGCATCAATGCAACCTTCGGCTTAAGGGGAATCGGACATTGTACACCCGCCCATGTAAATTTCCCTATATTCAATGTTTAAGGAACTATAAACGATGACTTGAAAAATTGTTATTGTTTAATTCCTCTTGTTTCCCTTCATACGTTAACGAAGAGGTTTTCCAAAAATTTTTAAATTATATTTTTGACCAAAGTATGGTCCCAAGAAAATTAAAAAAATTGCAATTACGGCTAAATCATTTTTGAAGAAAGCAATATTTTAAAAAAACTTGTCGGACATCGTACACCCGCCCATGTAAATTTCCTTATATTCAATGTTTCAGGAACTATAAACGATGACTTGAAAAATTGTTATTGTTTAATTCCTCTTGTTTCCCTTCATACGTCAACGAGAAAGTTCCCCAAAAATTTTTGAATTATATTTTTGACCAAAGTATGGTCCCAAGAAAATTAAAAAAAATTGCACTTACGGCTAAATCATTTTTGAAGAAAGCAATATTTTAAAAAAATTTGTCGGACATCGTACACCCGCCCATGTAAATTCCCTTATATTCAATGTTTCAGGAACTATAAACGATGACTTGAAAAATTTTTATTGTTTAATTTCTCTTGTTTCCCTTCATACGTTAACGAGAATGTTCCCCAAAAAATTAAAAATTATATTTTTGACCAAAGTATGGTCCCAAGAAAATTTTAAAAAATTCCGCTGACGGCTAAATCATTTTTGAAGAAAGCAATATTTAAAAGAAACTTGTGCTAAAATATGCAGGAAAAAATAACGGCTCCCACGCCTAGGTTTTCGCGCGACTGTTTATGGTTCAGTGTTTCTAGGTAGATACAGCGTTAACTTTGAAGAACGCTAGCGAAAAAATTTGAAAGGCTAGCGAAAATCCAACGATGCGCGGAGGATGAAATCGCGTAGATGGTATTTAACGATAAGGTTTCTTGTGCAACAACGCCTGCTCGTCGGTTACCACTTCGGAAATAGACTCGAGTATATCGGCACAGGCGGTTTATTTCGAATTATGCATCGACTCGCTCAATCAAGGACGTTGTACCGAGATCAGAGGCGAGGCATTTGAACTGCTCCGCTTGTCCCGCGCATTCTTCCATCCCCGAGCGTTCCCGGATCGTCCTTTGCGATCCTCGCGGAGGAATGTATCCGTTCGAGGCGAATCCCTCGGTGAACAGGGCCGATACCCGTTTGTTTCAATTTCAGATTCTCAGGATGTTTCGCGCAACGTTTGAACGTCCGCCGTCGAAATTAGTAACCGAGTTGAGCACTGTAATAAAATAATGAATACCGGATAGGGTCATTCATTACGCCACAAAGTGCGGACAAGTCGGCACATCTCACTACATTTTTATTTGACGATACACCAAAATTTCCTTTGGCAGAACTGCGTATTAGCAGGAAATTCATATTATTATTCATTTAAAAATCATTTAACAATTTTTTTTATGCATAAAAATAATTTTTTTGTTCTTCAACTTATAAATTTTATTGTTAAATTTAATTTTTTGTGACCAATTACCATTGCAAATGCATTAGTAACCAAATTTAGATTTTTGTAAAGAAATTTGGCCATGGAGGCACTCTCTAAAATGCCAAAAATCGAAAAATGTTATATTAACTGTAAATAAGTGTGCAATAATAATTCTGTGTAATGGAAAGTTCTTACCAAGGAATATGCATTCTTTATACATTTAATAAAGTAGATTTATTTTTTGTACAAACTTTCAACGGTGGTTTTATTTGTTAATTGCATATAAAACTTCAAATTAAGATAAAACAAAAATTGAAATTCATGCATATTCGGTTACATTACTTGTTATAGTTTAAGAATTTCATAGTTTTGTCTTCTTTTTAAATGTATTAGTTATATTGTTAAATTTTATTTTCTGTGAATAATTAACAATAAGTATACATTTGTAAACAAATTTGGTTGTAAAAAATTTTGCCATTTGTTCGCCACAGTTACAGTGGGGAATTCACTGGAAAAGTACAATATTCGTGTATATCACAATATGAAATACATTTCTTTTGCAAAACATGCATATTAGGATAGAAATTGTTAATAATAATCATATAGTAATCATTTTTATGCATAATACAATTTTGCAATAATTATATATCAATCAATTTTATGTATTTTTAATTTGTTTTTAATATACCTTTTATAACTATTGAAAAAGTAATAAGAATGTAAGGATAGATCGAGATGTGCAAGATCACGAGAGTCAATGATTTTGGGTCCTAATCAAAGTACTGAGAATGACTCGGATAGCGAATAGAGTTTCGTTACGTTTATTAATTTCATTCACTAGTATTATAATTTGTTTAAGTTTATTATTGTTAATTTTACATATGGTTCATTTATTATTAATTTTGTTCTAAACTTGTTAGTTTTTAAAAATAAATTTGTTAATTTTTAATAATAAATTCTTTTTTTGTTAAAATTATGAACTATTTTGGTAAATATAATTGTCTGTAAAAAATGTCCTCTATATATACATTAATAATCCAACTACGAAAAATGCCGAAAAAAGGCTTTTTGTCCGCACTGTGCGCCATCGCAAATATAACGGCGCTATCGGATGGAGATGCGTGCGAGAAATAATTAAAAGTATGTACGGTAAGGAAAAAATTAAGAAATTAATTGGAAAGAAATATTCTGAAAAGATGATTTGCAAGTAATATCCATGTGCATTCGCAAGCAATTAGCCGGTTTTATCTGAGTCGGTACTTTTATCGGTCACGCACTTCGGATCTCCATGTGGTGCTCGATTTCATTCTCGCGGAAAACGGGAAGCTTTTGCAATGAAGATGATTGCACGGGATTGCGATGCCATACACTTCGAGCTTTAGAAAAAATGATCAGCAGGGAAGCAGGATTAAATCTCGCAAGGATGAGGAAGGAACGTGCATCGTTGTTGAAGTACTTTTTCTCGAAAGCTCATTGTTTTTCAAGCACTCTGTACGCTCGCTATGTACATCCGACAAGAGCAGTGCAACACGGTGTACGTCAACGGATAAGCGGGCTCACGTACCATGCATAATAGAAGATTTCTCGGTCTCTCTAATTGATACGACTTATTGCGCAACTCGAGCCATTCGACGGGATCGCGTCGGACAATTTGCGAAGCATCGTTCCGTGACCGAAGAAGTCACTCTTTTCGTTATGATACTTATCTGCTTAATCGAGATAATCATCGACGACCATCATCCAAAGAACTCAATCACGAATCGAGCCAAGTGTGCACAATGTATTCGAAGCATTTGCATATTCCAGGAATTTTTATCGCAGCGACTATTAAGCATAACAACTTTAAATTCCGTAGACCTATTCGTGCACGTTTTCAGAATACGCGGCAGTTATTTATAAGTGAAAATCTTGATTTAACCCGAAGTTGTAACATTTTCAACGGAATATCTCACAAATTGCTTCGAGGGAGTTACCAATACTTCGAATGTAAGTATTATATTTTGTAATTATGTGTTTCAAATCCTGTAGCTTACGAAAGGAAATCTTTTTCGTTCGAATGTTCGCTTAAATGTTTATGGGACTAATCTTTTCCGTTGCCGCGTTTCATATATGTTTTAACATATTCGACTGCAGAGAGTTTTGTATTGCACTGCAGTGGTCAGAATTCGTCGAGCTATGTATTGCTAGGAGCGCTCCCTGTTCGGATAATGGAATATTTGACCAGTAGAACACGCGCCACTGCAATGAAGATAACGGCACACTTTTATTACACGGTTGGGTGTTACTAGAACATACAGGAAAAGAATAAAGGATAAACTTCTCAACAATGGAAAATTATACGATTCCTCTCTTTCGAGGAATGGGAGCCACGAAGCAAATAATCTTATCTTCTTTATGTCTAATTTTCGAACCATACAAATGCTTCTTACACGATAAAGAAATTCGTTAGCGACTCGAAATTCGTTCAGTGACTAGAACTTTTTTGTAATTCGCAATTTCCTAAAAAGAGTAGAATATTTATATCTATGGTATGCCTATATGATCTTCAATAGCTGTACATTAACAACACCAAAATTGGAGTTCATTTCGGTTTGAAGGAAGTTAATACATACGTACTTATTAGACTCAGTTTAGAATCTTCAGCACGAGTATGACTCGATATTGTAGGGCGAGGGGTTAATATCGTCTTCGACGTTTACTGACCACCCTGTACAACAAACCCTGTAGACTGTAATAGTATTTCTAGATTAACATGTTAAACGCCTCGCCGCGCAGTCGTGCCAAATGGCCAAAAAGCGACAAAAAACAAAGTTTGAAAATTTGTGAAGAGATTACCACAGGTACAGCGCTTATTTGGAAAAAAAAAATTTTGTAAAAAGTTGTAAACATTAAGTAATATGGGCTAATCGAAAATCTCTGTTTTCTGTCCATTTTTTATTTATGGAAGCATACAACAAATCCTTTAATAGATGTTGATCTGGAACTAATCGTTTCCGCAAGGTGTAATATTGATCTAATTTTTTGCAAAAAATCATGAGACGCTTCGAGACCCTTTCGCCACAATTTAAGTTTAAATATCAACTTTCAGAATTTCCAAGAGTGAATCGTGCAGAAGTTACGATTATTTGATGTTCCAGGTGAAATTTTTTAGGAATATTTCTAATTATTAAAGAAAAATCTGAAGTGCATATGATTTATTCATTTTTTATGTATAAAAAATATTTACATAAATTATTTTTATAGCGTTCGTTGGAGCACTACCAAAAAATACCTGTTGCATTTTTGCAACAGTGGTCCAGTGAACGAAAACTTTGTTTACTTAACATAAAAAATTGTTATTAAATATTTGTTTATACGTATGAATGGCACATTTTTTTAATTATCTGATATGTATTCCTTAAAAATTTCACCTGAAACATCAAATAATCGTGACATCCGCGCGATTCATTCTTGGAAATTCCGACAGTTGATATTTAAATTTAAATTGCGGCGGAAGCATCTCGAAGTGTCTCATGAAATTTTGCACAAAGCTAGATCAATATTATAACTTGCCAAAACGATTAGTTCCAGATCGAAGCTATTCAAAGGATTTTTTGTATTCCTCCATGAATAAAAAATGATCGTATCGCAAAGGGGCTTCAGGTTAGTCCATATTACTTAATGTTAAACAACATTTTTTGGAAAATATTTTTTGCCAGTTAATGATTGAAGCCATTTGCAATAACCCATATGGTTTGTAGACCACTAAGTACTCAATTATAGACGGAGTAATTACATAACTATCGCACTAAAAACTGATGAATTCCCAGAAGCGAGAAAATGGTTATTTACCATGCGTATATCTCCGTAAAAAAAAATTTTTTTTAATCTGACTTTGGCACATCATGCACGCACTATTAGGCTATACAAAAATAATTTTTTTTTATAAAAATCGAAAATTTATAAAATGGATTTTTTGCCGCCTTGACACCACTGTGCGCCGGTCCTTAGGGACCTAACTATGGTCTGAACGGAACGGCAAATAAAATCGGGCTGGGCACTTAACGTGTTAAAACAGTTCGTAACGTTTGCATTCCGAAATCGGACGTTTCATATGAAACGACCATAATTTTCGTGCTTTGGCTCTAATACTTTGATCGGCCGCTGTACGTTCCCCAGTTTCTTTCGAGTCGAGTACCGAAGACTCGTGTCCCGCTGTAAACTGTCGGGAAGTGACATTCATGAGATTCGATCGAAAAGTTTTCGCGCGTGTAGACGACATCGACGACGCGCGGTTGGATAGATAGATAGATGGAAAGGGAGGAAAGGAGGGGACGGGGAGGGGCGGAGGGGGGAAAGGAGCGGCTGGAATCGATGCGCGATCCATTGTCCCGCGTAGTCCTTGAGCCGACTGGAAGAGGAAACAATGCTTGCCAGACACGTTGAACCCGGCCAACAACACGTACGTAATAACAACAACAGCCCGGCTCATTATTTCACTGGCATCTCTCCTTCGTCGACCGCCGACCGACAACCGCCGACATCATCCTCCGCATCTTTCACGCCCCTTCGTCCTCCGGCTTTCGTTGGTTACTCGGGAAGGACATTCGTCCCCCCTGTACACCCGAATCCCTCTAAACACCGCGAATAAATAAAAAGCTATTGAGCCGAAAGGAACCCGAAGGAACGAACAGAAACAGAGAGAGGGAAAGAGAGAGAGAGGGAGAGAGAGAGAGTGAGAGAGAGAGCTCGACGACGGTCTTTCTCATTTTTCCGAGGTTCGGCCGCGACCTTCGTCGGCCTGGAAAACCGATGGAAAATCGCTCGAGTTCTCATTAGAGGCGGCCTTGTCGGCCTTCTTTTTTTCCCTTCCTCGTCCCTTTCCCCTGCACCGCCATCCTTCCATCCTTCTTTTTCGGTTTCGCCGCGCGATCCACCCTGCCACCTATCGCCAGGTGGCTCGTTTTCGTACCGTACTCTGCTCCCTTCGTCCCACCGTTGGGTTTCCTTCATTTCGCCCGGAAACCAGAATCGTCCGGAGCAATCTAGAGGCTCGAGAGCATCGCTCTCGGGAGATAAATGCATTTTTTTTTCTCTTCTTCGAGGACAGTTGCTGATCGCGCGGGAACGAAAGCGACGCGATTCGATTACAGGATACGCGCCCTGTCCTGATGCTCTTGGGAGGCGAACTTTAATTCGACTTGCCTGGAAAGCCTGACAAATTTTTTTACTTTTCGGTTGTCTAGGTGAAAATGCATATTAACCCTTTCGTTACCACGGACGAGATATCTCGCTACCACTTTGTTGCGTGTACGACGCCATGGACGATATATTTCGCGTTGAAACGTTCGTTACTCGTTTCTCGCGTTGCAATTTCTGGCTCGTTCTACTATGGACGAGATATCTCGCGTATCTTTTATAGTGTATCCTATATCAGAAAATCTGAGGCATTTTATATTACGGACTTCATATGAGGATTTAACATACAAACTCCAGTGTTTGTAACACTGAGTACTAACTAAAGCTAGAAATCAAACCAAACGCAGAAAACCTTACTAACCACGTATATCGAATAATTGACATTGTTCTGTAAATACCCAAGGATACATATTGAATCATAGATACACGAGGACAGATATTGAAGGATAAATACAAAACATGTTCGTTCATAGCATCGCGTAGCAGAACTTGCGGTGCCAGAAATCTCGTCCATAGCAGCACGAAATAGAAATTGCAACGCGAGTTAACTCGTCCATAGCGTCGAGTAACGAGCGTTTTGACGCGAAATATTTCGTCCATAGCGTCGTACACGCGACATAGTGGTAGCGAGATATCTCGTCCATGGTAACAAAGGTGTTAAACGTCAACACGTTTTTTCCTGCTTTCTTATGCAATTTTGAACAAAAGTTGATCAGTTTTCAATTGGCTATAGATTGCAATAACAAAAGTTCGACAAAAATGATTTTTTTAGTATTGTGAATGTCACCTTCATTTTTTAAAGTGGCACTTCGTATTTTTGACTTAACAGTATTATAGCCTGTACCACAGTAACATGACCTTCGGATGACCTTGAAGGCAAAGAAACCAAAATTTCAACAAAAAATGACAGTCTGCTTGAGTGGGTGATAATGACTCTGGCTGGGCCACCACGATCCCCTGATTTTTCACCACTTGATTTTTTTATGGGGCCATCAACGGTCGACAGTTTATGCTCTTCCAATACAAAATAAGGAACCTTTAAAGCACCGAATTCGTTCAGCATGCGAAGAACTTCGCTAGAATAGTATCGTAAGAGCAACCAATGCAAACTTACTACGTAGAACGGAATTGTGACTACAACAACATTACTTTTAAAGGAAATCGTGTGCGTTCATTTAGTCAAAGTTCCTGAATTGAATGTCATTTCTAGTCTTAACCCTTAGCACTCAAATGGCGATTGTAAGGCACCGCTGAAAATTTCTGTATCATTATTCAAAATATTTTTTACCTTATTAAATTTGTTTGTATTTAATAAATTACTGAACACTTCGGTATTGTACGAATAAATTGCACACCATTTTCTTAAGTATAACATGAAGAAGAATATATAGAAGGGAAATATTTTAGGTCGGAAGAAATGTTTCATTTTCGAGTTAAAATAGCTTCGAGTGCAAAGGGTTAATAATAAATATAAGTTATTATCACCCATTCAAGCAGTCTGTCATGTATCTGCCTTCAAGGTCATCTGAAGGTCATGATATGTTAGATCGTTGAATGCGTCCTAATACGGACTATAATACTGTTAAGTCAAAAATAGTACCATTTTAAAAAACGAAGGTGACCTTGTCGATACTAAAAGAAATTTTTTTAGAACTTTTTTTTATTGCAATGTATAGCGAATCGAAAACTGATCAACTCTTGTTGAAAATATTTGTTTGTCAGATTATCGCAAGTACTTGAAAAATCATGGAAAGTGTTACGTGGGACACCCTGTATGATACTACTCATAGTTTTCGAGATTTTATCTAATTGTAAGCCATGGCGTGCCACGGCTACTCCGAAGCATCGTTCTCCTGGAGTCGTCATAGCTTTGTCATTTCAATGATTTTAAGCATAAAATTGTGCGGGAGTATTTCTAAGGTTGTATGCAGTGGTTTCGTTGATGTGAAGGATGATAAGGAAACATGTGTACTATCCTTCAAGGGATGCTCTCGCTCCGAAGATTCAAAAAGTAACCATGAAAGCTGTTTCCCTGGAAGTATTCTACAAACTTGCAAACTTTCGAAAAAAATGAGAATTTTCGAGGTACCGAAGTTGCCTTCCGCATAACTTCTTAAATCTTCTTCATCCCCGATTTGTGGCGTATAGTGGTTTTACGAAGAAGTCTAACGAAGTTACTAAACTAGTAACTAACTAGTTACTTGTTAACGGCATGTTAACTGAACATGTTATGATAGCAGAACTAGAGGAAATATAAATAAATCCAACACTACTATTATAATTACTGGACTGTACATTTTTATGCAAAATAAAAATTGTCTTCATTTATTTCAAGATATAGAAACCACAAAAACATTTCCTATTTCCTTTTTGAATAATTGTAATAGGTCGAAAACAATACAATAGTATTTCTAAATTTCTTAACATTTTCACTGTTTTCAGCTTGATCAACTCGTTGTTGTCATAAGTGAATAAAATCCGCAGAATAATTATTATAAAAATTGCATGGTCACTGAAATTTGGATTACGCTAATCAACGCATGAACTAAATGTGTATATCTGCAATCTTTTTGGTTTTATCTGAAATATTTGCAGTGCGACAGGCGTTTTGTGTAGACTTTCACGACTATACCTAAAATCTTTTAGTTTAATCGAGGTGCCACGCATTATAGTATTCAACCTCGTGCATATGCGCTGCAGACACATCGATACCCGCGATAGGTAGATTAGTTAATCGTTAATAATAGATCCTTCGATCCATCGGGGAGAAGAATATTGTTAGTTTTCGCGGAGCGGAAAGCGTGTCGAGCAAACCGGCTGGGACCTCGAGACATTAACGACGTTTCGAGCATATTAGAGGAAAGTAATTACGGTGCTTTCCGATCGGCCACAGTGAGTGTCTCTCCCGTTGACGTTGTCGGGCCATTTTGGAAAAAAGGAGTGATCGATCCCCGTAACTGTAACTTCGTTATAAGCGCCTCGAGTTACCGCGTCGTGTCTTGAATAATTCTCGCGGGATTATAATGGGCCGGGGCGTGTACCGGATCTTTTTAGCTCGTTGAAAAATCGACTGTTTGCTTTTTTCAACAGAATAATTAAATTGCCGGCGATACGCGGCTAATGGCAAACCGATTGCCGATCGATGGATGGCGCGCAGGTGTTCTTAATCAGCGGCCGGGAGAATCGAAAACGTCTCGTCCCGGCTCGCCAGCTTTTCCATCGTTAATTAGTGATCATCGTTCCTACGTACGAATGTGCGCGCGACTATCTCGCCGGCGGCGATCGATGCGAATTTGAACGTAATCACAGAATAATTTAATCCCTGGCTGTTAGGGACTCGATCTACGGAAACGGTCGTGTACAAGGTTATTCGTTAATCCGTGAATATTTGCGCGTCGAGAGGGGAAATTGTTTTTCCATCGTTAAGAAAACCGTCGTCGAAGCTGTCGATATTACGTGAGTGAATTTCAGACTTAAGATTAATTTTTCTACAATAACGGTAGTGATAACAAGCTTTTATAGCGCAAAGTGTAAAATACGTGAGCTTCTCAAAGGAACTACTGACTGGATCGATTGGATTGATTTCGTTCGACAGATCGAAGTCCATAGATACCTACGAGAAAGATTGGAATTCCGTGTGGCAAGATACGACGAACACATCAATTTGTCATTCCAAGACCATAGAAAAAGACATTGTGGTGTTGAAAAAATATATCGACGACCTTCGAGTAACTTTGACAACAGCGTCAGCAGCAAAATAGATTCGCATTCACCCCTCGAACGGTACAGCCCTCGTCTCAGACGTTTACGAGATTCGATCGTGGCAATATTTTCAAAGGGAAAAAACAATATCGCGGGTTTAGCTCGGAATTAATAAATCTTCGCTTTCAAGAATTCCCACCGCGGACAATATTTTTTCTGGCCGAGGCTGCGGACAAGAGAGAGGGAGAAAGAGAGAGAGAGAGAAAGAGCCAATATATGCTTCCGCTCCGATAAAGGATAGGCGGGGAGCGGGGGAAAAAAGAAATGAGGGAAAGCCGATACCGAGTAGCGGCACGGGATTAATAAATCCTCGATTTCGAGAGTCCGTTGCTCGAACGTGCACCCTGAAAAATGGGATACGCTTAACGGCCGCTCACGATACGTTAAACAGGTCACCGGCGACAAAAGGATCAGTTAAAAGGGAGCAATGGCGTGTGGCAAGGACGCGTCCTTGAAATTCTCCCGATTCCCAGCGTCGCGGCGCACAGCGAGACGAGCGTATAGGACGATTAGACATTCGTGTACTTGAAAACTCCACGTCTAAATATCTTGAAAGGCAGTTTTCAGAAAGTTGTTTAACCAGTTAACTGTGATTGACGAGTATACTCGTCAATCCGAAACTGTATTGCGGTGCAGTTAACGTTAATGAAATAAAATTAATAAAAAAGTAATTCTTTCTCATTTAGCTTCACAAGGGCTTTGGCTTTTATAATAGCCGCATTTGACCTGCGTTTGACGTGTATATTCGTTATTGCTTGATTTTAATTCCGCGCCGTGAGGGATTTTTCAAATTACAATCCACAGTTAACTGGTTAATACAAGAGTTTCACAGTCTCTAGGGAGAACTACCCTATTTATTTTTTATTTGTTAGCCCTGTTTAAGGTCATTTTTATACAGTGAATCACAGGAATATTCGGACTTTGATTTTTCAAAAATTTTTCTCGCATCATGCATTGTTCTATCTTCTCAAAAAATGTCCAAGTTTTGTGGTTCAATGTTGAAAATATTATCGTCCTTTTAAAAGTGGCCGAACGTTACTTCGAGTGACTGTAGCTTCATGAAAATGTACTCAAATTCGAACTTCGCAATTTCGTCCGAATGTCCAGTATTACTATAGGATCGGCCCATTGTGCGGTGTGTTGATTCAGAAGCGTGATCGTCGCGCGTCGGCGTTGGAACGCTCGCGCTCGTCCGATCCCGCCGCGTTCAATCGAGGCGCGAATCGATACTCCAATCTTTCATCTCGAAATGAAAATTGCCCGCCGCAGCGCAGCCTGGGTCTCGCTGTTTAATTTTTTAATCGGATCGGATCGCGCGAGCTCACTCGAATTTATTTTATTCGAGCCCGATACGCGGCACAAACCCGCCGTTCCCGGGTTTCGTAATTCGTGGAAGTGCGTGTTTTATTTTTTAACGCGTTTTCAAATTAATTGAATGTTTGCCGTTTACGAAATCGAAACATTTACTCGCTGCACCGTTCTCATTGTCATTTTTTTTAGGTCGCAAACATTCTCCTATGGAAAAGTTTCCTGGTTAAACAATTGATGTGGCGTTTTTTCTTTAAATCGTTAAGAGGGTCTTCTAACTTTTCATTGACTGCAAATATCGGATAAAGCTGGATTTTATGGAGGTAAATATTTGTAATTCGGAAGATAGATGTTGAAAATGTGCCTTATTTCGGCTTTTCCTCAGTAGTCAGTCTTTTTCTTTCAAGATTTTTAACAGTAACGTTAGACAAACATAGTCTGTTTCCAAATAACTTATGCATCAAAATAAGCATCCTTCTAATGACCATATTCTGTCAATGAGTTATAAGTTTCTTTATTGTATTATACTAGAAATTGAATTTTTTTTAATATGTTACTTTTTCACTCATGTAAAAAGGATGCTAGATTGATTGACGTTTTCATAAGCTTTATTTAAAATGGTGTATAATAAACTTGTGGATTTTAATAGTATTTCTTGATCAAAAC
>CM052133.1:7439705-7475706 GCA_028454255.1 Halictus ligatus
ATTTTGGAGAATACGAATTACTTGATCGAATGAAAGATGAAATGGAAAATTGGATTTCATTTGAAATTCGAATAATGAAATAATTTTAAACAAACTAGGGTAAGGGGCCCAATTACTGTGGAGGCACAAATTACTGAGCCTATACTAATTATAACTATGTTTAATGCATAATCGATATTAAAAAAGGGATGTATAACCTGCAAATATTAACTGATTCTAATGAAAAAATTTAATATCTCTTTTTAAGAGTTCTCTTGTTCAAATAAACTAACATATTTCATTGTAACGATAATTTTCGAACAATTTATTTCGATAATGCCCAAGACTGGTTCGTGCCTGATTTATAAACTCTCTCTCTCGCGTTTCCTCCGCGAAAGGAAGATTTAAAAAATTGTAACAAAGGAGAGCGCACATCGAAAGTTCCGAAAGTCTGCGGAGGGGTGACTCCTTCACGAAGTTAATAAATTTTACGACCGATGATTTCGTACCGTTACACAAACGCTCGTGGAACGGGGTAATTTACATGTTCCGGATGTTTAATCGAGGCTGTCCACGTTAATAACTCTTGTTAATTGCGTTTAGCAAGCGGCGCACGTCGCGGTTTCGCGGCGGCCTGTCTCGCGCGACAATAGCGACGGGGAAAAAGAGCACGGATGGCGACGCAAGTGTTCCGTTCAAAATGGAAAACCCGTATCAAATGTTATGCACAGCCGATGCATATGCAGATGTCGCGGGAACAATGGCAAGAATTTTCTGTGCGCGTCTGGTAGCGCGCGCGGGCGCGGCGTACACGCATAAAATACATTGCTACCACGACGCGTGGCTTCTTTGAATTTACTTCTCGCGTGGAAGCCGAGTTGGCTCGTTTCGGAGCCAAATTGCATATTCAATCTTAACGGAGAATGAATTTTTTTTAGTTTTTTATATCGCCGACAAAATGAGTTTTCTTTGACATCGTAACCATTATTTTTTTATCTTCCATGTTCTAAATGAATTTTTTAATGACAAAAATCTTATTCATCCGGCCTTGACGTTAACTTTGCTTGATTTAATTTATATCAAAAGTAATTTGCTCATTTTAGATTACCTCCATTTTTTCATACACATAGTCCATATTTCTTACCTGCATAAGGTACGTATAGGGTAAGGGACACAACTACTGTGCGGGTATCAATTACTGTGCCTATATTAATTATACTTATTGGAAAAGCATCATGAATATTAAAAAGGAGATATACAACATATTAACTTATTTTAATGAAAAAATGCAATATCTCTTTTTCAATATCCATTATGCTTTAAAAATAACTACAATTAACATAGACACAGTAAATGATATCCCCATAGTAATTGGGTCCCGTACCCTACATCTGTATAAAATGTGCGGAGGACATGGCTTAAAATGATACTTGTCTAGGAATGTTTTAGGCCGTGGGGGATGCTAATGTAAGCGAGAGTAATGGACAAGCACGTTATTTTCAAAATGGAAAACAAAGTGCCTACAGGTTCCAGTGTCGACGGAAAAACAAATGGAACTGAGGAGACGAGACTGCAGGTAAACAGTTATATTTGCGAACAAATACCCCGGCAGCGTTTGTAATATTACTACCTGAGACGAATTGTCCCGCGAGTCTTGAAAGAGTTAAAATACACAAATTTATGATGTGCAAATTTACGATTTATTCACAAAATAGCAGCACTCTACGAGTTGCTGACAGCTCGAAGACACGAATATGCATAAAAATTGTCCTTCTCTTTACACAATCATTTCGCAAGCTAGAAATGTGATGACGCGCACGTTTTAGGAACGATCCTGCGACGAAGGCGGAGCACGGGTCGCGGTTGACCCGGTTCCGCCAGCGACTGGTGAATTTCTACGTTTATCGTCGATGAGAATATTAACCCTTTAAGTGACTAGCCTGTGACAGTGGCGGACTCGCGTAATGTGTGCGGGCAAATTTTTAATACTGAAAAAGAAAAATGTAATAAATAATTTAAATTCGACTTTGCGATCTAGAAATGTACTTGGTTTACAAACAGTATCTTAATGACATTCCAATATTTTGTATTTTAGTTTATACCTGTCTTTCTACTTTTTAAAAAATGAAAAGCTTCACCAATAATATCGATTTTTTGGACCACTTTCTTGATTATCGCGGGTTCAAGAAGATTCACGATCCGTGGTGCTTATTTTATTACCATCCGCAGTGACGACGAACGTTTTACGGTGCATAATTTTCAATGAATACCGAGTCACGTGGTCCTTAACAAAAACCTTTCACAGTACATAGAAAGGTGAAAAAAGTCGCGAAGAGTAAACCGCAACCTCGATTCGAATGAAAAGCACTCTCGTGTGTCCGTTTCCATGATCTATAAACAGTGGTATAGCATGGTAACGACAGTGAAAGCCGTTTAATTTTAGTTCTAGAAGTATTCTAATACCACGGTCTAGAATATCTTATCAAGAAGTTATTGAATATATTAGCATATACGATACAATATAATCAGCACAAGACCTCATTAAACAAAGGTCAGCAATTTTTGTCGGTGATTAGTCGACTACGGTTCTTGGAGCAAGTTCATAAATTAGTATATAAAAATAAGAAGAATAGAAAAACCCGCCATTTTTGTTAATATACACGTCACTTCACATTTAACACTTTCACATTGCATTACTTTATAAAAATAACAAGAATGTGTTTTTCCACATGATTAGCCATATTGTACATAATACATATCCAAAGAAATAAATTTGTTGAATAGCTCCTCATGGAATTCCTCATTTTACATCTCAATGATCGTAAATTAAAAACATTAGAGCTCGTCGTTTTGTCGGGTCCCGCAATTCTAGTGTCAATAAAACTGGCATAGTCACTGTTGGTGTCCGGTACTTGCAACATTGAAACGCGACAATTAGAAAAGTATGATGGTCGAGTCCCATATAATTGTTCCCTCAATCTGTTTGCACGTGTAGATAGTCACTCCTTTGGTTTCATTCTGTCCCACACGCAACGATTGTATTTTCGTGAGCAGCCTCGCGGAAAAGACACACAAGCTCACCTTGGGAAACGTGCGCGCCGGAAAAACAATGACGACCAGAGTATTGTAACACTTATCGCGTGTCGTGGCGGACGAGGTTCGGCGCAGATTCAAGGGAATACAATACTGTGAAGAAAAAAGACGATCAAATGGAAGAGTCTCCTTCATCGAAATTCTCATTTATCGCAAACTTCGATCGAGAAGTTCGTCGGCAGATTGCCACCATCTGTTACAGTGACGTATTCGCAAGAATATTTTATAGGACGTTTTGTTCATTAGCATATCCATTAGTCGTTTAAATATTGGATTCGCAGTGGAAGAATTATGTTTTCATTTTTAATTTAAGAATTATTTCCAAATTCTCATACTGAAACAGTAATATTTTATCACTGGCCACTGATGTTTTTTGAGAGTGCTGTCTGAAAGAAAAGAAATTTCTCCTAAATATAGCACAGTCATTCAAAATCTGTTAATAAGCTTTGCGTATATAAAGTATTCAAAATTTACAAGTATGAGAATTTGGAAATAATATTGTCTATCGATGGAAAATGGAATTTTCAGAACGTGTGCAATTGATACAGATCTACAAAATGTATCTTTTAAATTTTCAATATACAGTGACTCTCACTAATATTCGGACGCTCTTAAAAATCGCATAACTTTGTCAATATTGGACTATACTACTTGAATTTATTTGAGAAGTTAGAACAATTGGATCGCTACATAACGTGAGAAAAATGTTTGATTAAAGTAGCTATTAATTGAAATTACAGAGAAAGTATTGAAAGTTGTTTTTTGCAACATTTTATGCGGGCTTGTATTAAAAATTTAAAAAGTACGTTTTGTACATCTGTATCAATTATACATATTCTGAATATTTCATCTAAATCGGTCAACGTTGCAATACGCTACAAATGTTTAACTATGAAAACTTAAGGGTGAAAGTCGCAGAGAGAATATTGGCCCGGTCAGGGAATTTCGCCCTCATATGATCGTTTTGAAACATGTGTATCTCATTGCAACATTGACCGATTTTGAAGAAATTCTCAGAATATGTTCACTTCATACAGATCTATAAATTGTACTTTCTAAATTTTCAATGTAAGTCCACATCAAAAAGTTGCAGAATACTACTTTTAGTACTTTCTCTGCAATTTCGATCAATTGCAATTTTTGTAAAAAAGTTTTTTCTCTTTATGTAGCGAACCAATTGTGCTAACTTCTTTAAAAAAATCCAAGTCATATGGTCTCATATTAACAAAGTGATACAATTTTTAAAAGCGTCCGAATATTAGTGAGAGTTAGTGTAGGTCCGCACAATAAAACTATTTGCAAATTTTCCAAAATTTCAAGAACTTAACCCTTAGTACTCGAATGGTGACTGTAAGGCAGCACTAAAAATTGCTGCATCATTATTCAAAATATTTTTTAAATTGTTAAATTAATTTGTATTTAATAAATTACTAAACATCTCAGGAATTAATAAATTACTAAACATCACAGTTCATCAACAGGAACACCTAAATATCTTCCGCATTTACAGTCCTATCAGAAAACTTCAGAGGACAAAGTGTCACTATTGCAGAGGGCAATAATAGTAGTGAAGAAAAAATTTTTTATGTCGTGTTTTTTAATGAAATTTCAAGGTCACTGATGTTTTTTTAAATGGAATAATAAAAATGGATATTTTTTTAGGATAGCATGATAGACAATAAAAAAACTGAATTTAGTGGATACCACCTTTTTGACCTTCAAATGAGCTTGAGCAAGAATAATCATGTTGAAGTGGATGAAATGTGGAAGTTTAAAACTTACGTGTTTCGGCAAAGATTGCGCGTTGTTTACGTCGGGTTGACCTTTACATATCATAATGAATGTTCGAAATAGTTTGCATAGTAAACAGCGAATGTTTGTTGGTTAAGAGAAGTAGAACAGCAAAGACCGTGGATCGTTAACGTATGGTGCAGAATTTTATACAGTAAAATAATAGGCCCGTACTTTATACAAGGAACTCTTACTCGTATAAAGTATGCTGCATTTTTACGCCAGGATTCGTCGGGCCTTTTAGAAGAAATTACGTTATTCGATCGGGAGCGCATGTGGTTTCAACATGATGGTTGTCCAGCGCATTATTCTAAAGTTGCTAGAACGGTGCTAAATACGAAATATCCTGGACGCTGGATTGGGCGACGAGGACCAATTCCATGGCCAGCCCGTTCTCCGGATCTGACACCATTGCACTTTTATCTATGGGGTAAGATAAAATATATTCTGTAGAAAGATAAACCCACAACGCCAGAGGATATGCGGCAAAGGATTACTACAGCATGTGGTTCAATTACGTCTCAGGAAATCGACAATGCCTATAGATCATTTATTATAAGATTCCAACATTGCATGAACGAGGATGGTCAACATTTCGAATATTTATTATGGTATGTTAAGGTCAACCCGACGTAAACAACGCGCAATCTTTGCTGAAATACGTAAGTTTTAAACTTCCACATTTCATCCGCTTCAACATGATTATTCTTGCTCAACGGTCATTTCGCGGTCAAAAAGGTGGTGTCCACCAAATTCAGTTTTTTATTGTCTATCATGCTATCGTAAAAAGTGTACTATTCCATTAAAAAAAACATCGTTGACCTTGAAATTTCATTAACCCTTTTAGTGCCGGAGGCCGATATATCGGCCCTTGCTGCACTGGCGAAAAGTGCCAGAGTCAATATTTCGGCCCGCACCTTGTAACGCTTTATTATTCGCATTGCGAATAAATTTGTAAATTAATAAATTTATAATACGTTATAAATGGTCTAATTTCATTGCGAGAGAATTAAAATAAATAGTTTTTCGGTTAAACTTTTCCTTATATCCAAATGTTCTATTACCTATAACAATTACTTGTTTCGGATGAGATAATCCGTACGGCGCCTACCATGTACCTTGGAGTTATTCTTTATGTTTGTTGTGCAATATTATTTATTTTGATACAAAATATAGTGGAAATGCAATGTATATACTTTGTAATAAACGGTCTATATAAAGTTATGATAAACTTGTGACATATGACTTTTCGTATGTGCAATTACGTTTTGAAAGAGAGAACTTAATTTTTCTTTTCTTTATGATCACTTATACCTTTGTTATTTATGTAATTTTCGATGAATATAGAAAAGTTGGTGTCACTGTTTTATTCTCTATTTCGTCCTTAATAGACTGCTTTTTGAGTTATGTAATTATTGCTTTTCGTTTGGTTTTTATGAGCCTTTTTCCAAACCCTAGTAAAATCGTGAAATTCGGCCAGTTATCTACACATGGGCACCTCTTTTTGCCCCCCGCAATAGTGTCACTTTGTCCTCTGAGGTTTTCTGATAGGACTGTAAATACGAAAAATCTTTAGATGTTCCCATTTATGTGGGACATCCTGTATATAGAAAGGAAATATTTTAGGTCGAAAGAAATGTTTCGTTTTGGGGTTAAAATAGCTTCGAGAGCAAAGGGTTAAAAAAAAGAATCGTATGGTCCGATATGAAAAAAATTATCGTTTCGTTAAGTGTCAAAATGGTGTCATTGTATGGTGTTTGGGCGCTGCTGCCACTTGGATGAAGTTAGCAGAAAGAACAAAAAATCGGTTGCCAAGGAGGCTGGTCGAGGGATTCGGTATAGTTGGGAAGCGGGACCAGGACGGTTTCGAGAGGGTTACCCCCTCGCGGTGGTAGATAGGCGGCGGAAAGACAATGGCTAGGAGGAGTCCATTTGAGAGGTAGCGTCCTATGACACCGTCCATCTGCGTCACACACGACGCAGAGACACACGCCGTGTGCTGTCAGGGGGTGGAGTTTCTAGGCGGGCTGGGAACGGTGTCCTGGGGTCGAGCAACGAGGGTAGCTTGGCCGAGGGGGTGGAAAAGGTTGACTGGGCGGCGGAGACAGGGAGGACCGGAGGGTGCGCGATTCTATCCGACTATGAACACACCGGCGAAACGTCAGTTACCTCGCGACGATCCTTCCGCGAGGACTTTACCCGCGCCGGTGTCGGTATCGTCGTCGTCGTCGTCGTCGTCGTCGACGTTACGTTTCGATTACGGCGTATCGAAGCGCCGAGAAAGGAATACGTTCTTTTTCTCGAACATCTGTCTCTCTCTTTTTTCTCTCTATCTCACTATCCCGGTAAGCGTTCTCCGCGGATCGCAATTTTTCACTTTTTTCCCCCCGGTTTCACGATCGTCTAAAAGATTAATCGGCGCTTTGGGGGTGGAAACACGTGAGCCACGGTCCCGTGAATCGCTGGCTCGGTTTGTCAAGTTACGAGCACCCTCCGAGCACGGACGAGTGCGAAACTGATTGGTTCGCGCTGCTAGAATCGAGAGTGCTGGGATTTTTGTTTGGGACTCATTTTTGTTTTCGTCCTTTTTGTTGCCGTTGCTTTTCCAGTGGGATTCAAGGAGCTCGGGAAATACACTTTGCCCCCGCTGATTGTGGATTTACGCACTCCCGCGTCGTTCCTCTGGGTTGTGAGTATTTTGTACCGGGGTTCGAGTAGCACCGAGTGAAACACTTGCGTTTGGTCTTCGATTTCATTTTTATCGTCAACGATCGTGCAACGAGTGATATTTACTCGGGACCACTCTCTCTCGTGTGCGGGCATTCTGTCATCCACTTTTTCATGTTCGAGCAAACCGCAGAAAATTTTATATGATTTTTTTAACGCAACGTGTGTTAGGGTCATCGATAAAGAAATATTTCCTGGAATTTTTTCTCTGGAAATAGCCTGATAAATGACAATACCGAATAAAATATTGGGACGAAATGCGCAAAAATAGGTTTGGAGAATTTCGTGCACTAGTTTCGTATTCGTTATTGCCATTTCCATTTTGCCGTAATTTTTAATGAATTGCTGGAACTTCCAATCTCTGGCGAACAACGGACAAATTTGTCCTCTATCTACAAGCGGAGTTTTACAATTTAAAATAATTACGTAAAAAAGAAAAAAGATAGTACAATTAAATCTGCTCCCGGAAGAGATTTCTCATTAATTATCTAGCAGAACCGTTTAATTGAAAACACTACTGATAGGAACGCCGCGTTTCAGGGCGCTTGCACGAATAAAACAAAAAATCGATAGAAACAGCTGTCCGTAAAGGTCAGCAGAACCTAAAAGTTACACTTGTTACACGACGCAGAGACGAATAGTACCGTATGAAAACCAAATTTTATTCCCGGATTGGCCGGTTTTTATTTTCCTCTTTCTTTCCCTCTTCGTTCGCCGTTTCGTTCTCCTCTCGTGTACGATTCGCGGTGTTTCCAAATCAAATAATCGTTCGAGAGGAAGATTCGTGAAAGATTTATAGAGAAAAAATTGGCCACGCTCGTTCAATCGGAAATTTCGTGGTGCATCAAATGCAGTAGGAGTTGTTGCTCTACGTGGCCGACAGTAATCTCTTGTGCGCGTTCTATTTCAACTTTTATATCTACGGCTTATCTTGTTCATGTTTTTGTTTCTATTGCGGCTCGGCGATTGCATGGAACGTCGACGTTTGAGGAACGTGCTCCCTACGTTGCCGAACTCTTTTGAAATTCTGAAGAAACGGAATAATATTGAAAAAGTCCGGTTAAAGTGGTAAAGAGTTTTTTTAAAGAATAATCCAGCAAATGCAGATTTTTTGATAACCATTCTGTTCAAATAATCGTCTCAGCATTTTCAGGACCAACGAACACGTTTCGCGGTCAATGTTTAATAATTAAACTGTTCTGCCAGGAGACCGGAGACCGAGGGGAAAAATAAAAAACGCTGCATTCGTGACGCGTTCGGTATTTCTGTTGCGTTCTATAAAAACCCGCATTCTATAAACTCGGTCTCCAATGAAAATCCGGAGCGCGCGATTAAGCGTTTTGACGTCATTGATAATGCGAGCTAGCCGAGAGGCACGTCTCGATCCGAGACAAAAGAGCGACTTGTTTGTTTGTTTGCTGGTTTGTTTTGCGAAAAGGATAGTAGCGGTCCTTTGGTGAAAAACCGGGGCATCGATGGGAAACAGTAAGCGCCATTAACACGTTAAATGCCACGTCACTCATATGTGGGTGACGGAATTATTTGTCCTGGTTTTAAAGTGAATTTTTACGTTAATATACTCACTGTGCCAAAATTAATTAGGATCTGTAAAATGCAAGAAAGCTGAAGGACTACTCAATATCATACATTTAATTTTTTTCAATTTTTATTCCATTAAATAACTTGCTTTGATTTTATGGAATTTTTGAGATTTCTAGTTTGGCAGTCAAAGTGTTAACATACAGAGTCCTGTGTCGTCGATCAGTTATGTCGCTAGACAAGAAATTCGAATTCGCAGAAATTTAAGAAAAGAAAAGAAAAATAGTAAGCTTCGAATTTTTCATTGAAGAACTTATTATCAATTAAAGTTTGCCGAACAAGGGGTATTTTAATGGTGATTAAAATTGGATGCAGTAACGAGACCGCTCTCTGTAAATGTTTAAATTGAATTATTAAAACTTAACACAATCGAACGTGCAATAATCTTCGTCTTCTAATGCCCTTCTCTATTCTTAAAAAAGAAAAATTGTTCCAGCGTGAAAGTGTATAGGGTGTTTGGGAATTCGTGGCACAATATGGCAAGGGGATGACTCTTCACATAAAATATAGTCGAAGATGAGGAATATGGTTTCTTCATATGGGGCTTCAGTTTTGAGAAAATCGAGCTCGAGGTTTCGTTAAGTACACGTGTACTTAGACGGAGTTTGGTTTGTTCGATCGGTCTCGCCCGCAATTTCCATTGCTGCTTGCATTTGTAAACAGTATCGTTTAGGATATGGTATGACTTTAATCAACACATTCGCGACCGTTGACGTGAATTCACGTCATTTTAAATTCTATTCCCGATTGCCGCTGACGTGAATTCACGTCAATTTAAATTCTATTCCTAATTGCCGCTGACGTGAATTCACGTCCTGCAATTTTTGTTTCTGATTGGATTTAAATTTAAATTATTGAATAATTTAAGAAATTAATTAATCCTTGCTTTAGCGATACAAGTTTGCGGCAAGCAGCTTCAGAATTTCATTATTTTCGCCGATACTCAGTATTAGAAACGGAAAAAATGTCTTTATAAACACAAGCGGCAATGGGAATTGCAGGATACATCGGGCGAATAAAGTAAACTCTAAGTGCGCGGGTACCTAACGAATTTTCAAACTCAATTTTTTCGAAACTGAAGCCCCGTATGAGAAAACTATATTGTTTATTTTCGACTAGATTTTGTGCGAGGAATCGTCTTCTTTGCCGGTTATACCAAGATTTCCCAAACACCCTGTATACACAGGGTCACCGAAGTATTCGAACGCCTTTTAAAACAGTATAACTTTTTTTAAATTGGAAGAATTGGTTTTCCAAATATAAGAATTAAATGGGAAAATAAAAATGGCACATTTTACAATTTTTTTTGAGCCTGTAACGAAAATTTAAAATATATGGTTTGTAGATCTATGTCAGTTATACACATGCTGAAAATTGATTAATATACACATGAGCTGTAAATAGTTAAAAGTGGTGAAAATCGTAGTTTTTTTTTAGATTTTAATATCTTTCGATGCGTGCCGTTTTTATCTGCGTCAACCGATTTCGATGAAATGTTCGGTATGTGTATGCGCATGTGTAACACAGATCTATGAAACGCATATTTTAAATTTTCATTAAAGGCTCAGATACAAAAGTTTTAGAAAGTGCCTTTTTCATTTGCTCTTATAATTCCTAGCAATTGCAATTTTTTTCAAAATCTTTTTTGCACGACATTTGATAAACCAATTCTTCTAGTTGCTCAAAAAAGGTCAGGTCGTTTGGTCCAATTTAAAAAAAGTTATACTGTTTTAAAGGGCGTTCGAATACTTTCGCGAGCCTGTGTATATTTCATGCAGAAAATAATCAATGAATTAATTATTTATTGGTCAAACTTATTTATTTTTAACTTTCCACCACAAACTGACATACGTTATATCAACATAACCATTTCAGGTTACATTTAAAGCAATGTAAACCATTCTATTTACCATCTATGCATACTTAGAGCGTCAGACAAAATAACGTAGCATGTTTCAATTCGAAACGTTCGAAAAAAATAGCAAGGTAAGGGGTTAATACAGCAAGGTAAAAATTAATAAAAATTGCTCCAGTCCATTTGCAGAATGTATTTTTGAGGGTGACGAGAGAATGAGAAATATGAAGTAGGTATTTTTTGGCGAGGAAGAACGGAGTCGGTGGCGCATGCGGACGCGTTTAAAGCGTCGTTGCTTGGTAACAACCGCCGGCGAATTTAACTGTCGGATTATCGCGTTACCTTGATAAAGTTAATTAGTCCCCCCTCCTCCGTTAAACTAGTCAGAATCGCCGGGCCGAGAGGTTGCCTTCTGGCGCGGCTTATATCTAAACAACAAAATTTCCGCGACTAACTAGCGAACAACACTCGCCGGCACGGTTCCGTACCTCCCATCCGCTGATAAAACAACTTATTTCGAGGGGGTATTTTCTCGGTGGCAAGGTACCTCGGCCCTGTTGCGGGGAAGCACTGTTCTTGTAACAAGAACTGGCAAAGACACGTGTCTGACCCATTTCGTTTCGAGGCGAGCATAGCCGAGCAGAGCCGAGCCATTTTCGATCTCGATTCCGCCCTTCCTCTGGATTGGAGTTTCCTTTGAAACGCAATTATTCATGCTAAAGACTCCCGCGGACGGAGTGACGACAGAATTAAGAACCGACGGATAATTTCCCGGATAAAAGATGCCCAAAGATACAGCATCGCAAGTCAATGGTCGCTTTCCTGTTGGCGATACACTCTTTGCGTTGTGCTTGAGGATTTGTAACGAGGATTTGAGAAATGTGAGGAGTTGTATATTACTACCCCTGGCAAAGATTATTCGATCAAACAGTCGATCCTTACAATTATTCGTATTCTCAATGTGGCAAATATTTCCGTTAACGATAAAAGTTAAGATAAGACTTGTCATATACAGGGTGACGCGCAAATTAGTCCCCACGATTTCTCAGCCTCTTCGGGTGGTCGGACAGAAAAGTGTTTCGTGCCAAAGTTAATCGGCATTTAACTGACAAGAAATTGCAATGTTTTAAATTTAAAAAAAAATCGATGTCATATCTTTTAATGGAACTGGGTATTTTTAATTTCATAATATTGTAGGCGATGTCGAAACGAATTCAACGACCTGCTATACGATGACTTTCAAATAACTTTGAAAGAAAATATCGTCATGAATCAATTGCCAGAATATTTGAAATATTTCAACAGTGCGTAATAGCAACATCTCGCATTTAGAGGTAAACAAATGAACGTAAATATTGCTTCAGAACTTAACTCACAAAAAAACAAATTCACTATTAGCGTACCGGTTCATCGTTATAACGTATCTCACAATTTCATGTAATGATCTAACAGATCTTGCAGCACAAACGTTGAGGAAATGAGCATTCATAATGTTTACGTTCACTTGTTTATTATGTTCATTGCTATTACGTACCGTCGAAACATTTCAAATATTCTGGCAATTGATTCTTGGCGATATTTTCTTTCAAGGTCATCTGAAAGTCATCGTATAGCAGGTTGTTGAATTCGTTTCGACGTCGCCCACAATATTATGAAATTAAAAATACCCAGTTCCATTAAAAGATATGACAGCGACCTTGATTTTTTTGTTGAAAATCGATTTTTAAACAATTTAAAACATTGCAATTTCTTGTCGGTTAAATACTAACTGGCTTTGGTACGAAACACAAAAATGTTCTTCCTTGAGAGAAAATATTCCTGAGGTGATTTGAAGTAACTTTTTACTTTGTGAAAATGTTCTTCGCCGCTTTGTTACGCAGTTACTAACGAAAAACGCGGACCAATCAAGGTGCGGCTACAGCGGACCGATTCCGGCTCGGCCAATATCAACGCGACGCTGAGGCGGGACCTATCGCCGAGCCGGAATGCGTCCGCTGTTGCCGCACCTTGATTGGTCCGTGCTTTTCGTTAATAACTCCTTAACAAAGCCGTGAAGAAAATTTTCGCAATAGAAAAAGTTACTTCAAATCATCTCTGGAATCACCTCTTTGAATGAAGTACATCATTTTTGGGACACTCTGCATAAAGAAAAGATGGCAGAACAGCTGAAGTCGTGTTTGGTCGATTGATCAAAAAGTTATTCTGATTTAAAGTGTGCGCCATCAATTATGAGACTGACTGTAGGTATTAGTACCGTTGAAGTACCAAAGGCAAGATTAAATCTTGAAATAGTTTGAAACGAGTTTGAAGTATACCTTAATAATGCCGAACCTATTAAATGATATTAATGTTATGTGTCGTATGTTTAGCTTTTTATACATTCCACTGAACAAATTATAAGTGAAAAAATAAATGAGTTTCCATCTAATTTCAACGTTTAGTTAAGTCAAGCACGGTTATCAGTATTAAAAATGTCTGTGCAAAATAACCAAATTTCCGTCGATTTCCTCTATTTTCGCAAATCGGCTTATCGAAATAACAATTTACATGGACATTCGCGTTCCGATAATCTCGCGCATTTAAAAAGAAAAAAAGAAATAATTTCACGTTTGCTTCTCACACGATAGTATAACCGCCGCGAGCCCGTTGGATTATCCGATAGGAGGATTATCCAGTTTCCCAAAATTCGTCCATTTAAATTTTCCAAAAATACGGACGATCCTCATTGCCGTCGATTCGCTGAAAGGTACGAGAACAATCGATCAATAGGAGTCATTACAATAGTTACTGCTGTCCCGATATGGAATATTACGGCGAGAGAAATGGAGACCGAAAGAGGGGGGGAGGGGCGGAGAGAAGATCCTTTTCACGTTGTCGAGATCGGTTTTAAGGGTTGTCGGGATCCGCGGAGATCCGATCGCGGGAAGATGATTGAATTTCCTCACGGAGGAATCTCTTCTCCCCCGGCGACCGGAAAACAAAGACAATTTTCATCGGTTTAGTGGGGCGCGCGCGCGCGCGACGACGTCGGCCTCCCCTCCACCCCCGCGCCCCCTTTTCTCGTCTGCGAGAAAATCGGAACAATGGTCCTCGATGTAACCGATGCATCAGTAATAGAAATCCTATGCCGGCAAAATGAAAAGCCGCTGGTTCGTATTATTTTTTTTCCATTCTATTTTCGCTCTTTTTTCTCGCCCCACGTGGAACTCGTCTTTTTGTCCCGTTTCACCGCAAACAGCCAGATGAGCGACGTATTCTATTTTTTCCTTTTTTTTTCAAAAGAGCTTTTCAACGCATGAAAGCCAGTGTGTTTTTTTTTGTCCCGCTGACTAACAACGAATTAGAAGAATGGCCGACTGTTCTATTTTTTCTCGCTGTTCGCGAATTTAAGGTCGCTCGCGGGGACGAGGAAAATGTTAATGATTATCGCAAATGTTACAGCAAGGAACGCAAGAATCGGCTATAGTTACACACATACTGTAGATTGTGTGTCGAATTTGGTTACGACGGTCCAGTTTTTGTTTTATTAACCAGTTAACTGTGGAGTTTAATTTTAAAAATCCCTCACGGCGCGGAATTAAAATCAAACATTGACGAATATACACGTCGAACGCAGGCCAAATGCGGCTATTATAAAAGCCAAAGCCCTTGTAAAGCTAAGTGAGAAAGAATTACTTTTTTATTCGATAAGAATTTAACAATTTATTAACGTTAACTGCACCCCAAAAGTGTTTCGGATTGACGAGTATACTCGTCAATCACAGTTAACTGGTTAAACAAATAATGTCTGGTCTCTGGAATTTCGATGATTGCTGATTCCACGAGTCTACTTTGCAACTGTACATTCGTAGAACGTTCGACAAGTGCAAATTCGCGCGAAGATATTCGCAATCCAGCGATTACCGATGAAATTAATTTCACAGAATAAGGATCTCCGTTCCGTTCGTTTTCTCGGCGTTTAGTGTGGTATAGCGAAATAGTCGCTATGCAGAGTTCGGCTTTTTTTTTCATCTTGTCGACCTGGTTCCACGGAAGCACGGCCTTTTTTTCACCGCGACGCGCAATAAATTGGTGACTCGAGCTATTACCGACGGCGAAACGTCTCCTAATTAAGTCCCGCGTTAACTCACCGTTCTACACGCGATGCCGTGACGGATAAAAACGATTTCAGCGGCGATACGTCGAGCAATTACCACGACCAGGACGATAATGATCATTGTTTCAGCTGCCCGGACCGCGAGCCTCTCTTATCGGAACTATCGATACGACAGGCTGATTATTATCGGTCTATCTGAGGATCGTTTGATCTCATCTGCGCACATTTTTATTCCGCATTTACCCTTTAAATTTCTTTAATTGCGCGCGCTGTCGTTGCATGGCATTTGCGTGTATACAAGGTGTCTCGGGTTTATCTGGCGAAACTACGTGAGCATATTCTATGACAGAAATAAGAAGAAATGTTATTTGAACTTCGGATAGAAACGCTTCGTTACAAAGTTGAAATGAAATTGAAATGATTATTAGATGAATATGAGCGTATTTCTCATTTGAAAACAATCTTGGCATTTTCAGCATGATTTTTCGATTTAACTGGTGTTGCGGTAAAAGTGACACTGATGTTGAATCGCTTCAAGATAGTAAACACGATAACTATGGACGAATAAGATAAGCACGTTCGATTTTTCAGACTCTGCGAAGTAAAATCCGCCATTACCAAATTCAATTTTGTTTGTATATAACTTTGTAATAGAGCGTTTCTAACGGAACTTCAAATAACATCTATTTCTTATTTCTACTTGTAGAATATGCTTCCGTAGTTTTGCCGGAAAAACTCGTGACACCCTGTATACCGGGTGGTTCCAAAGACTTGGTGCAACCGGAAACAGTGATTCTACGTAAAAGAAATAACTGGATTGCGGATTTCTATGCAAAATGGTTGAAGTCTATTAAAAGAGGTGGAATTAACATAATAATGAAATTTCGAGTAGTCTGAAATAGTGTAACGATGTTCTAGAATTCTTCTTGTCTTCAACCTTTTCGTCCATAAAATCCACAGACACACGGAAAAAAATTTGAACAGAAAATTCGTAATAATACTCTAATATGTGTCACCGTGGCTACTGTAGATCAAGTTTTCTTCGGAATCGTAAGTAGCCGAATAGAGAAAATAGAGAAAATTTAATTTTTTGCTGCAAGTGCTCTTTCAACGAGGACATAACGTTAAAACGTGATGGAAGATACTTTTTCCCAGTGATCTATCGGATGCTTTTCCGTGCTATGAAATCAGGAAAAATCTTTTTAAATCGTTGACCTATTTTTCACGTTGAATCGCCACCTTTTCGGTTCGGGTCACGATTTCGGAAGCTCTGTACGGTTAATGTGTACGAGATCCAGCTGACAGAAGGTGTGCGCGCGGAACACTATATTCAATTGCATCGAATTTCTCGAATGAGGGGAAATATAATGATAAAAGTTGGACACGGGATTTAGTATTCGGTACGGTGCTCCGCGGCGTTTTGAACATCCGTGTTATCTCTGCAGATTTCTGCTTCGAAAGTCGCGATACAGCAGTGACAGAGGCAGCATGGGATTTATTCTAACAGCGTCCAGCATTTTCGAAGGTAAAGAAGTCCCTGTAAGTATCACGAGTACAATTGGTTTCGACAGTCTCAAGGACTTGTAAAGCGTCAAGCTCTGTGCTCAAAGAAATCGTGAAAATCAGGCTTTCCGAAAATTCGTTGAATTCGTAACGCTTTCGGGGTTTCGTTGATTCCGAAGGGTTCCTGGAAGCTGGAATAAACTTTGCGGGTTTCCGAAACATCAATGGATTCTGAGAATTTTGCACGCGTTCCGCGAGGCTGTCACGATTTCGACAGTTTCAAAGGACTTTGGGAATTCTACGTATGTCAATTAATAAAGTCTTGTCGGATCTTCAGAATCTAAATATTTTTACCGATCTTCCGATGCTTTCCGAGTCATGGAAGTTTCGAAAGGTTTCCAGAAACTTTGATATCGGAGGTTCTCAAAAGCTCGACAGGCTCTGAGAATTTGGATTCCTCGAAATCCAAATGATTTACCACTGTGACTCGGTACAATTCCGAAAAAGAGGAGGCGTGCGAGGGGGAAAATCGCCCGGAGAACATTGGGCCGTAAACAAAACAAGAGAGGTTACGTAAAAACAAAATAATGACATGACATTTGGCACATAAGAAAACCTATGTGAAAATAAAAACGAAACATTTAAAAAATTCAGTCCCGATACCTTTTAATCACAGTAGTACAGATTAAACGTTCCGACCTATTTTTGTAAATAATTAATTTTCTCGACGTCGAGCGGTTGCCCACGCTTCGAATCAATCAGGAAACCCGTTTCGAAACTGTTACGGTTGTAATTATTCGCATTAATTCCCGGTAAATTACGCGGAGCATTGAATTGCGCCTTCGTATGCCGCGCGCGTCTGGTTGCAGAAACGGCAGAGAAATACCAGGAGAAGTCCCGTCTGCCGTGGAATTACTCTCGGAAGTCGGGTCATTTTCCACGGGTTTTGTTCTCCGTTATTTAATTTCAAAGTTCCCTTTGTCCCGCACGCGGCAGCAACTGATAATCTTACTAGCCGCTAGGATCTCCGCTTCCACGGTTATTCGCCGGTTTCGTCTTCCGTTATTCTTTGTATACGCGAGCCCGCTACTGCCGCTGATGCTGCTGCTGCTGTTGCTGCTGCAGCGAAATGTTTATTACGTTCAAGGCACAATTGACTGGACGAGCGCTCGCGACGAAACGAAGAAAGAATCGCAATCTGCCCGCGTCAACTTCTCGACTGCTTTGATACTTTTGTCGGGTTGATGAATCCGCAATGGAAACCGCCCCATTCAGCGAGAACCTGTAAGAAAATTATGTTAACTTTATCCCGCAAAGACGGTGGTTTTATAAGGGACATTTTACAATATTTATTTTATCTCCAATGATCCATATCTTGGGGGTGAAAACAATCCTCAAAGAGGTCCGTTAATAACCGTTATCGATGAAATTTTCAATATGCATATAAGTTAATACCGAAATCTACAAAATGCATTTTTTAAATTATAGGCTCAGATAGAAAAGTCGAGAAAACATAATTTAAACATATTTTTGTCATTCCAATCGAATTGTAAAATCTAAACAATTTTTGTTTACTCATTCCTAGCAAACTAGTCGGTGTAAAGTCTTAAAAAAATTCAAGTCATTCGGACTAATTTTAAAAAAGTTACTCCGCTTGAAAAGGTGTCAACATATTTTCCGCGGCGAATGTATAGTTTAAACGGACAGCTATCACTAGACTGCGGATTTTATGCATTTATGGCAAAAATGGGTAAGCACAGTTTAAAGCAGTCGACATATTAAAAAGATTTAAAGTCACCAGCATATTGGTTTCAGCTTAATAAAATAATTAAAAGAATAAAGAAATTTCTATGTCGCCTCGGTCTTGCAATCAATGCAAATATGTTTTATTCTGCATAAAAATTCGCAGTCTAGTTATCACAAATCGTACCTTTTTATGACTCACGGTGTTATCAGAATATGATTAACCGTTTCTGAGAGAGATAGACATTTCTGTGAAATTATTTAAAAGAAAAATGCAAAAACTATGCAAAATATTTTAAACATATGCAGCGTGCAAAATATACAAAATAAAAGATATATTATTATACTACATAAAAAAAATATTAATATATTTTTTTAAAGCTTTTTCCAAAAGGGCATTCTTTTAAATTTGTGATTCGAACGGTAACATTCGCGCTTTGAAATGAATATTTCGGAACGGTGTTGAAAAGTTTTGGAAATATTTGCCCTCGGATTTTCATCGAAGAGGGCGTAAAGTCTGAATGAGTTCGAACACTTTCAATTTCCACGCGGAGTGTGAGAGACACCGACCAATTTGGCAAGCAGCATTATTATTGGAACTTTACAGTGACTCGCGAGAGGGGAACGGAGTGGAAGCCATCGCGTCGTCTGCAGAAACGAATAAAACAATTCCATCGGCGGAGAGACACGAATCCCCGAGCTGTAAAGACCTTTATTGTTTCTCGGTTTCACCGTGAAGACGCTCGTGACCGATATCTTTAATACTTTTTTTTTCTCCGGGTGTCTCTCGTGCCTGAAAGCCACTGAATAGAACACAAGCTTCATTCTACTTTCGCTAAGTACGATCGTTCAATGCTTCTTGTCTCGTCCGTCTCGATTAAACAGAAATTTTTGTCCGACGACTCGGAACGGAATTTGAAACATTTTATACCTTTCACACGAGACTCGTGAATCGTCGCTTCCCCAAACGTATTTTCCAATTTTTTATTTAATCACAAATAACTTGGAAAAGTCGTCGAAAGAATTGATTTTTATTGTTTCTTTAACTATGACGCTCTATAGCTGGAAATATGAACAATATGTCGATGACAATATCTTATTCCTGAATCAATTCCGTAAGTGTTGCTCTTAACCAGTTAACTGTGGAATTGAATTTGAAAAATCCCTCACGCCGCGGAATGAAAATCAAGCAATGACGAATATACACGTCGAACGCAGGCCAAATGCGGCTATTATAAAAGCCAAAGCCCTTGTAAAGCTAAATGAGAAAGAATTACTTTTTTATTCGACAAGAATTTAACAATTCATTAACGTTAACTGCACCGCAATAGAGTTTCGGATTGACGAGTAAAACACAGTTTATCACAGTTACTCGTCAATCACAGTTAACTGGTTAAACTTCTGTATGAAATTCTGCATTTTTTTCGTGTTTTTCATTTTTTACGACCAGAGTTTCCAACGGAAAAATCGGAAAACGTTTCCTAATGTGTGGCTAGGTACCCGAAATGTGTCAGATTTTTTCCAGAATTTTGAATCATGATTAATTGGGAAAATGTAGGGCAAAAATTGGTTTTTCGATTTCCCCCTTTAACTACCTTTATGAATGAGGCATCGTGCTGAAACTTGGCAGAAAAGTTTCTTTTTTGATAGTCTATCGACCGGTTCAGGTCCGATTAAAATCGGCCTGGAGACGATTTTGACTCCGAGACTCGGCTACAGCTTTTCACAGATTATTATTCAATAATAATCAATGAAATGTACTCTTTTAAGCATTTTTCTGTAAAGCTTTTTGTAAAGCACGAAGAGCAATATGATTGAAAGATATATTTTTTTACACGAAGGATTTAAAATTCTTGATGCATTGGATGCTCGTTGGTCTCCGCTTTACCAGAAGTGCTTCCCATTTTTATTGTTATTAAATGTTCAAAGAAATTCATTTCTTCGTTCCAACGTTGAAAGTCCAATTCAGTCGGAATGTCGTTACGGAAAGGACTCCCTTTCCTTCCACGACCAGATGTTCGTTGCCAAACGCTATTATGGGAAACCTATATTCCTTTCATGCCCGCGAGGACATCGGATTCAAATGACGTTACGGTAAATTGTTATTTCCCTTCTCTTTTCCAATCGAAGCTTTGTTGAGACGTTGTCGATCGCACACCCGAGGAACAATTAGGTAACAATTCTCTTTGGAGTAATGCAGCAACAAGTATTCTTATTGCATCGCATTATTTTACTGTCGTCGGGACGGCGAAATCCATCCGGTTAAATAATTTACGTTCCCCATCACTTCGACGTACGGAACAATTTTTTATATAGCTTTAATTACTTGTTTCTTGGCTCTATCTCGTCCACAATAAACGAAAAATCGTATACTGCTGGCGTAGATGGTTTGAAATCTCAGGGTGGACTAAAACATAAAAAGAAATTTTTCACATACCACGGTTTTAAGACGGACTAAAAAGTATAAAATAATTTTTCCTAGCCCCGTACGGATAGTCCGCAAAAATTTGTGATTGTGAATTTTTAATAGCTATGAAAATACTTGTACATAAAATTTAAAACGCAAAACGTGGGGCGGATGCAATAGATATAATTGACGCATGAATAGTTGACCTAAGTCAATAACAATTTTATTGCACTGCAAATGATATGAACTATTGTGTGAGTTTTCTCAACGACAAATACTCTGTACATTCCTTATTATTATTATTATTATTATCTTGCGATTTTGAGTAATCCACCAACTTTCTTGCATTTGACAGATCCTAATCAAATTTGGTACAATGAATATATTAACGTAAAAATTCATTTTAAAACCTGGACAAATAATTCCGTCACCCACATATGGGTGACATGTCAGTCAACATGTTAAAGTTTTGTGCTGGCACAGCTAACTACGAAGCATCGTTCGCCTAGAATCGTCGTAACATTTCCATGAAGCATGATATTTTGGGAATTCGTTTTTAACACTAGAACAACCGAGCAATAAATGCGACTGACGTATATTGCTTTGTAACAGTGACAAAACTGTGCCCATTTAGACTCCATACAACTTCAATGAAGAGGTTCATTAAAAAATTTCCTCTTAAAACATTTTTACAATTTCAGTAATTGTAAAAGAAAAAATTGGGAACCAGTCATTCTGACTGCTCCGGTAGTTCTCGTGTTAACCCTTTGCACTCGAAGCTATTACAATTCCAAAACGAAACATTTCTTCCGACCTAGAATATTTCCCTTCTATATATATACAGGGTGGTTGGTAACTGGTGGTACAAGCGGAAAGGCGGTGATTCTATGCGAAAAAAGAAATCGAAAATATAGAATAAAAATTTTTCGTTTGAGGCTTTGTTTTCGAGAAAATCATGGAAATCATTGTTTTTGAATTTTCCCTCGGTACGCGTGCACTTAATTACGTCTCGTTATAACGGGTCTCACTGTAGATCGTTGTCTCGATGGATATTATCGTAGTTTAAGTTTGTTTTTGCCGTAACGGAAAATTAGGAATACATAATGAAATGAAGTCGGATAGTAAGTTAATAGGTAGGAAAACACTTCGGTCATATTGGAAGTGTTTATCAACATAATGTCAATCGAGACAACGATCTACAGTGAGATCCGTTATAACAAGACGTGATCAAGTGCAGGCATACTTTGCGAAAATTCAAAGTCGATTTTCTCGAAAACAAAGTCTCAAACGAAAAATTTTTATTCTATATTTTCGACTTCTTTTTTCGCGTAGAATCACCCTCTTTCCGCTTGCACCACCAGTTACCAGCCACCCTGTATATCTTTTTCGTGTTATACATATGAAAATGGTGCAATTTACTTGTACAATATTGAGATGTTTAGTAATTTATTAAATACAAATAAATTTAATAATGTAAAATATATTTTGAATAATGGTATAGCAATTTTTAGTGGCGCCTTACAGTCGCCATTCGAGTGCTAAGGGTTAAGGTTCAATACTTTTAAAAACTACAATTGAAAAGGTTGATTTTTCTGAGACAATCGCTTTAAACAAGAACCACCATCTTGCCGTTATATTCCCGTGCTGTTCCTAGCAGCTTTGATCTTGAGCGGACAAACATTTTGCAAACGTCGGCGTAGCTGCTCCGAGGCAGCAATGAAAGGTCAATCAAAGCCCCGAGTAAATATAATTTCGCGAAGATCGAAGCTCATTAGGGGAAATGCGGGGAAGGTGAAAAAAGTGAAAGAAGAAGAAGAAGAAGAAGAAGAAGAAGATGGAGGAGTGGCAGTGGTACGCCTACGAAAAGTTCGAAGTACATAAATGGGAGAAGCGACGGAGTCGTCGGAACGACAGAATGTCCGAAAACTTGGCGCAGAGTTTTAATTCGACGTTAATGCAAAGTGCTCGGTCGTCGTCGGCCGAGGGTGAAGGTTATTATCCCTGGCTGGCAGGATTCCAACAGCCGGTGAGAGTGTTCGAGGAGAGAGGTTTTCTCTCCCGACGCACTTAACCCGCGGCTGGATTGAAAAGCGATAAAACTCTTTCTCTCTCCGCCCGCCCCCGTGGATCATCGGCGGCTGTTCTTCAGGATCGACAACCCCCTTGCGATCCCCTTTAGAGTTCCACGAACGCGAGCTTACGGCGTTTACTTGATCCTTCCGTCTTGTCTTGCGATCGGGAACGCGACACGGGGGATCGGGGAATCTCGAAACGTGGCGAAACGATCGGGCGTTGCGTATCAAGTGTCGGAACGGGACGGAAAGACTCTGAGAAACTGCACCACCGGGGAAAAGTTCGCACAATGAAAGAGGATGCTTGGAGGAGCATTCTCTCGTGTAAAGCAGGAAAATTTACTGGTATTTCAACATTTTTTTTCGAGAAAACTGTTAGCTAGAGAAGTTTATTATTGAAGCGTCCGAAATATCGCGACGATACTCGGGGCTTTGACGTTGTTACGATGTAACAACGCCTGGTTGAAGTGAATTCGACGTTTTAGGATAACAACAATTTCAATATATTTCAAACTTAACACTGTACAAGGTTCGAGTCCAGATTGATAGACGCGTTCGAGGCGAGCGATTGTCGTGTTATGTCCTAAGTCAGCTCGGACTCTTTTCTAATTGGCTATTCTTAAGGGGGCCGGCATGATTTGAAATCCATATACAAATGCAAGGGTCAAAATCTAGACAAACTGCTGCTTCAATATTGCAATGAGCAGTTTAGAAGTGGTCAATTGTGTTTCCTAAAAGTCCAACCTACGTCTGTATAGAGCCCAAATTGCGAATTTTTATCTCATCGTGGAGTCATTTGTAATATTCGGCAGAAAATTCGAATTCTGAAGCAAGTATGGCGTCACAAGATGGCTGCCGCTGAGAGATTCTCTTAATTTCGAGAGATTTAGTGTTTGTATCGAAAAACAGGCTCTATACAGACGTAGCAAAGACATATACAAAGACAGTGGTGTGCATTTTTAATTGATTATTTACTTATTTAAGTCGTAAAATGTCTCAAAAAAAAAGGCACAGCGTAACATAGCGTGACAGTCAAAGCCAAATGCCTGCCTGCCCTTTAACTGTAAAGGGTGACTAAAGGATTTCTAATTGGTGACTGGGTGGTGCAGTTTGGTCGTCGGAGTAGAGATGCGCTTTGATGGAACTGTGTTTAGATTGTATTGAATTGGGCGCGAAAGAAAAGATGGTCTGGAAAACGAGATATTTGTATATTGCCCTGTCGATGGGCTTGCTCACGAGGAGTCTCGAGTTGGTGTCCGGTGATACCCAAAATCCTGGGACCGTCGCGTCGCCTAAAGTGTCCCTGCTATTGTCACAGTGAAATGGCCGGTTTCGTGAAAGAACGCAAATGCGAGAATACGAAGTTTCGTTTTATTGGAAACTTGGATCAGCGAGTAGTGCCGTAGCAGAGGTAATCGTCGACTCCTGGGTACATGAATTTGGGGCCTTATATATTAATGGGTAATCTTGTTCGGGGTACAAAGGTTTGGGACTGTTTAACGGTTCAAACTGTTGGGTGTTGAGTCAGTCGTGAACTTGAGTCTGGTGACGTGTTGCGAGGTTTGTTGTCTTGGTCTTATCGGGCCGTGACACTATTGCAGCCGACCGTGTTTATGTTGTAAATCTCACGTTCGGTCTGTGTGGGACCGAACAATTATTTTATACAACTATACATCCAACTACGAAAATACTAGAAAGAAAAAGAAGACGCTGAATTGGTTAGAGGAAAACTGCTGAACATGCCTATTAGCACAGGCTGTGTCGCCAGATGAGGGGAGGGAGTAGAAATTAAGGAGAAAAAGTTACCCTCTCTCTGCCTGTACCGGAGTATTCACGACAGAGACGGAACGCGTCACGTGACCTTGCCGCCACGGAAGCGTGGGGAATAGCGCGGTAGAAGGGGAAATTAGAGTGGAGGAACCAGTGGCCATAGCTGATCACACGGCTGTGACAATTCGTGTTGGCCGCAGGTGCGTGGCTTCGTGCCTGCCGTTCTCCGTATGCCCAGGGCAAGAAAATCGGTGCCCGTACGGGCAGACATTAACCCATTAGCGCCCATTGTACTCGCTTCAGTACGGGATAACAAGATTATATTTGTTTGCTTCTAGCAGCCGAAGGGTCATTTTTCTCCGCGGGAATGATTCTGTTGCGTGCACCGTTCGAATGGCGTGCGTGAATTCTCGTCGTTGGTCGCATTATATCTCACATACTCCTTAGTTCCAAAACGGTACCGAAAGTTGAAAAGTCATTTTCGGGACAAACTTCTTTCTCAAAGTCGTTAGTTCGGAATAGTATTTACCCCGCAAGGAGAAATACAATGTTCCTGGAACTATAATTCGCTGCCTGGTGAATATGCGAGGAAAATAGACAGAGCGAGGGTTAACCCATTAGCGCCCATTGTACTCGCTTGAGTACAGGATAACAATATTAAATTTGTTTGCTTCTAGCGCCGTCTAAGATTGACTAGATCTTTTGCCCATCGTTTGCAAGTACTCACTAAACATGTAGAAAGCTATATTACTAATAGTCATCTCTTTTTTACCGACCATAAATGCACGTATTTTGATTCTGCAGTCCGGTATACTGCGAGTCCCTGCACGCTCTGTTGATATCCGTTCAGTACAGTGTAGAAACGATAGTCACATGAGGGTGAGATGGACATGCATTAAGTGTAAGGTTAACATCGTGTACTGAAAGTTTCATCCAATACCATTCCTGTGCGTTCCTGTTATTTTTTTTTCTATTACTGTCGTACATGGATTTACTTCTAATAAATATCTAAGCACATCTAAGCACAGTTATGCGCGTTTTATTAATTTTATTTAAAAAAAATTCCGAGACAATAAATTTCGTTTGAATTAACTTTAATAACATAATATTAACTTTAATAATTATTATAATAACGTAATGATTCCCAGTGTCGTATTTCAATGGACGACTGTTCTTCGTCGAACTAATTGCTCGTCATAAACCCGGGTCGTTCCAATATCCATTTACATGTCATTACATCTCGCGCGTTCTCTTGCAAAGGACAGAAGGTGTATAAAAAGAAGGAAGTCGATTAAAAAAAAATGAGCATTAAAACTTGAATATCCGATGGGATAGAATTAGACTCGGATATCGTCGAATAATTGCGTTCGCTCGTGAGCGTCAGTCGTCAAACCCGCACGAACACCGATTAATCGTAGCGAGCCGTGGAGCGGCATTAATTGCGGTGATTAAACAAACGAGGTTTTCGCGGCTAGTCCAGCTTTCCTTCGAGCAGGAATTCCATTAGGGTGGCGCGGCGCGGGCGAACGTAACGAAAACCGCAACAAAATGCATGCGGCCCCGGAAATGGCCGGGACTTTGTCGCTGTTTGTTCCCCGGGATTGCGCGGAAACCGCAATTTTCCGGAGGATCTCCTCGCAATCCTGTCCCTCGGCCCGCGAGAACAAACTCCCGTGCTCGATTTTTCACCGGGAGAAGCCCACGCCTCGGACTCGGAGACTTTTCCTACCGTTGAGGATGAAAAATCGACACAATTCGCGGCGCGCGAGGGGACGACTTCAATCACCGGCGCGGCGTTGTCCGGCGAGACAGAGCCAATTTTCAAACCGAGGAGAAATTACATTCTCTTTGGCGTTGGATAATATCAAATTTGAATTTATACTCGGCAATCCTGAGTGTCTCGGGCCAGGACAGAATTTAGTTACCCGTTTTTGTATCCAGCGTTTATACATATTCTTGAAAAAGTGAGAATTTTTATTTATTTTTCTAACTTATTCCACACGATCGAATATTATTTCTAAAAATATAAATGCACAAAGTGCATTAAAAATAAGCGTAAAAGCCTGTCATTGCGTGATTACTGCATCTCTGGATCGGTGGAGATTTGTAGAAAAACATAAAAGAAATTTGTCCAATTGCATCGTATAGTGTAGTCAAACCTGTTTTTGTGCGATAGATAGGGACCGCACAAAAAATTCAGAAACTTTATAAATAGCTATAACAAATAATTCTTTACAACATATTTAAAAAAAAAGTCTCACTTAGAAAATATGTCAAAGATTTACGAAATAGCGAGAAAGTGCTTTCCAAACAAAATAAATAATTAAATTACATATGGAAACGTTTAAAAAAATTTAATTTCTCTTTTTAAACATGGAGAAATTTTCAAAATGAACATTACAAGGGTGTTATAATGCCAAAATCGTTGGCATTCATATAATATAAATCGCACAAAATAAAATTCGCATAGAAAAGGACCGCACAAAACCAGGTTTGACTGGACTTGTAAGAGGGAGCGTAAACTATTTTATTCCGTGTGTGTACATAGTGTCCCGGTATTGGGTACAACCGTGGAGGGGGTAATCAAATCACGATGAAACCGCGATCGAATGGCACCGGTTGTTCGTTTTGCCCACGGGTTTTCGCGCTGTTATCTCGAAAGCGAGATACCGAACAATTCTGCGCACTCGTGAAAAAATCATTCGTTGATTCACAATTAAGGGACCCGCTCGCGATTAACGCGTTTCGAACACGATTGGTCGATGGATTCTTGTTCGACGGCGGCCATTACGAATTCCGCGCGACACCGCGCGCTCGGTCTGACAAACATTTGTATTCTTTCTCGGTGGGCGAGAATATTCCGCCGTTCATTACCTGTTCCCCTTCGATTTTCATTGTGTTTTTGTTTCCTGTTCCGTGTGTGTTTTATCGGTGCCGGTTATGGAATTCTTATTTGGTCGAGGGTCCTCGATTAAAATTGTGACCGCGATCGTTCTTTGCAGCTTCCAACGTTGTAAGTCAGTTTCGCGTGGCAAACGTAGAATAGGAATTTTGCCGTTGCTGCTTAGTCTCATTTTTACTTATTTTTCTGTCTTCTAGCAAAACCTATTGGCAATTTAATAGTCCTGTTTATTGGTTCGGTGACACGCGAGCCTCTTCCAGACGAAACGATGTACAGTGATTTCTCTATATATGTCGCCAAGGTCTGTATGATAAACGTTGCTGAATTATCCCCACCATAGCGGGGTATACCACTTGAAGGGCCATGAAGCTTGAGAGACCTCAGACGCCGAGGAGTGTAAACATAAAAAACGGCTCGGGTATGTCGCCTGGACGATACACGACGCTGGCAAGACCCGTGATGTTGAAATACAGTGTGTCTTGTGAATATACAGTGTGAATCTTTTTTCTGAGAACGAAAAGCGTCCCAACAGGTCCCTTTTATTAACGAAAAATACTGTATGCCTTCTTTGTAACAAAATCTAATATTCTGATAGGAAATATCCCGGATAACCTTTATTAACCCTTTTCAACGAATGTGCTGCCAGTGCGTCAAAACCGTGCATCGTAGGTAACAATTTCTCCAATTGTACACTTACTACATTCATTCCCGACACAAACAACAACACTTGTAATTATCTTAATTCAGAATATATTTGCCTTGTTTGTCAACTCGCGTAATCTACAACCCTTAATTATTGCCTAATATCCTAATCTCACAATTGAAGTTCCCACACGATACAATCTTACCGCTCGGATGGTATCAATTAAATTATATGTAAGTTACGAGGCCTACTAATCTTAAATCCAAATCAACAAAGATTTCAAAATTGAAAACAAATTGAAATCATATTCCTGGGGTAGCAACCCTCTCGCCGACCTCTCGCGTTGCTCGCAGCCCTGGCTCGTAACACGTGCAGGAGTTGTAGGGTTTAAGAAACTACATAATATGGTATAAATGATATTCTTGCATGTAGGGGCGTAGAGAAAATATAGAGGTCCCCTTTGTTTTTTTAAATGGAATCTCCAATTTTTTATGCTCGATTTTCATAGATTGGCGTATTCTGAGCATAAAAGTACTAAAGTGCATTTGTCCTAAAACTTACCGTTACTGAGATATGTGATTGTTTTCATGAAGAATGTTCGAAATGTCAGCCATCTGTAGCGATGCTACGTTGTAGTCTTTGAACTGTTGCGTCTCTTACACGTGTTATTGTTGGAGCGTCTATTGTAGCACAAGCTGCGATAATGCGTTGCTCCATATCTTCCGGAATTGTTGATGCATCTCGATACATAATATTTTTCAATGTTCCCCGCAAGAAAAAATCTAGGGGTGTTAAATCTGGACTTCGTGCTGGCCAGCAAATAGTGCCACCGCACCTATCCATCGATTTTGGAATATTTCATTAAGTGTACTTCTCACCCTTCGAGCGTAGTGTGTTGGACATCCATCATGCTGATATCACATTGTCTGACGAACGCTTAATGGCACGGTTAGTAATAAATTTGGCAATGTATTTCTTAAGAACGTATCATATTTTTGACCAGTAAAAGTGCCGTGAATGAAATAAGGCCCAATTATTTGTTGCCCTGTGATTCCACACCACACATTAATGGACCAGCGTCTTTGATGATCAATTTCTCGTAGCCAGTGAGGACTTTGTACTGACCAATAATGCGAGTTATGTAAATTAACACGCCCCGTGTTGGTAAAAGTAACCTCATTGGTAAATAGTATTCAAGAGAAAAAAAGTGGATTGAGTTGTAGCTGCTCTTGAGCCTGTCCACAAAATCTGACACGATTTACATAATCCGTGTCATGTAATTTCTGGTGAAGGCTAATGTGGTGTGGATAATATTTGTGAAGAGTGAGTATTCGTGATGCACTATTTTGGCTGACTTCAGATTCACGCTGAATCTGACGTACACTGATATGAGGATTATGATGTTCCATTGCAACAGCATTAATTTCATTACCTTCATCACTACATACAGGCTTTTCACGATTCATCTTAAGAACAGCGAGATTCCAGTTCCTTTTAATTTTTTACATAATCATTCAAAAATCTTGTGTGAACGGCATATGCGTTTTTGGATATCTTTCACGGTACAAATTTCAAGCCACAATTGCATTTCTCTTACTTCCTCTATATGTTCTTCGAGTGAAAATTTCATATTAACTATCTTATGTTCACAACTGAGAAACTGATGGACATTGAGAGACGTCGAAAGCCTACCAATGTTTACATTCGACGTAGTGAGCATATCCTCGAATACGTTGCATAATGAAAGTATTAGAATGAAAACAGTCAAATATCTCAGCAACGGTAAGTTGGTACTTTGGTACTTTTATACTCAGAATACGCCAAACTATCGAAATCGAGCATAAAAAATTGGATACTTCATATAAAAAACCAAAGTGGCCTCTATATATTCTTTGTGTCTCCACTTGCAAGAATGTCATTTATGCCGTATTATTTAGTTTCTTAAACCCTAAAACTTGTGTAAGTAACATTTTCTCATATTGTTTGAAATAACCAACATATTCAAGTGGAGAGAGCTCGTGGAGCAACACTGTATATCGAATTAAAGTACCGACATCACAAAACATCGAGTGTATTTTTAATTATCGGTGATCGAACAGAGTCTAACGTAGTATATTTTTTTTTCGTAAATGAAATTTAATATATAGCCATTTTCCTTACAAGGAGACGTAGAACGGGGAAGTGTAGAACAGTTTTCTAAAACAAATCAAAGAAAATTCGTCTGGTTAGAGAAGCGGCATCGCGATTAAGTGGACTCGACTTTTTTTCCTGGCTCGTTAAAGGTGGGGGAAAAATTCGAAAAGTTATTAGCGAAGCTGACTGTAGGAATGGGAAGCAACGGGGGCGGTGAGAGACACTTGCGCCGCAATTATTCGTTCGCCGTTCTCCCCTTTAATCCTAATTGAGTCTTCGAAGGATAATCCTCGAGACATTTAACTAGCTTCTCGAGGCTGACGGGTTTATTTGCGCGGATATTAGCTTAGGGGCCCGCGATCATCGACTGTCGTTCTCGCCGCCGCGAGCGTAACACTATTAATAGCGCTCGGGGGATGATCTTCCGTCGCGACCGGGAGCAGATGACAAAGGAACGCTCCTCGGAGAGATTCTGGATCCTTTCTTTGGATTTTCGGTGAACCGAAGTCTTCTTCTATTTTGATGCATTTATTTCTTTATAATTAACCTCGTTACGGGTAGCTGAGTTCGAGGCGAATTCCCGTTTCTTCATAATTTCCCGTCGAATGAGTATCCCCGCAAATTGCTTAAACATTTCGCTCAAGTATGCACACTAAATTAGAAGTTACACTAATCTACTTCATAATTTTTCAGTTAATAAAAAAAAGGGTTCGAAGAACGTAATAAATTGGGCTCCCCTTGACCGCAATTCAAGTTGATGTTTAATCAACTTTCAGAACTTCCAAGACTGAATTGGGCGGTGGTTACGGTGTACTTGACATTTTATTATTCGTTAGGTATGAAAAAATATTGAATAACAATTTTGTTTATGTTACGTAAATTACTTTTACCGAGCTCATTGAGTCGGAAGTTGTCTGTTACATTTTAGCAACAATGGTCCAGCAAACGAATACTGTTTATTCTAGATTTTCAACGAACTTTCCAATAAAATTGTTGGACAGTTTCGTTTGTTTAAGGATTTTGTGCCGCTTCTGGCACAAAAGCGCTAACTGTGCGGCGTACAGTGAGCGAAAATACCACTTTTGCATTCTAAAATAATAACTTCTAAACCGTTAGAGATATTTGAACGAAATTTAATAGGTTAAAAGGTAACATTTATTGCTTTAAATTGCCATAAAAATGAATTTGAATTTACACGGCGTTTGTTAATTACACAGGTTTTAAACCAATTATAGAATAAGTGGAATTAATACACCTGTTCCTCTGCATTAATATTCCTGAAGTAAATCTGTAGTTTCTGGGAGATCTGTTGCAAGTTGTCGCAAATAAATTTTTTTTGCATCGTTTGGTCAACAAATCGTAGTCTATCACAGTGTAGTCGGTGCTAGGTTCTATTGGGTTCTAAAATGTAATAACAATTACTTGTTCTAAAATCGTTTTAAACCCTGGAAGATGTAATTTTTCGTATTATCTAAACCCGACTCACAAGGGAACATATGGGAGCTTATAGTTCTTTGAAAAATATTTGACACGTGTTTTTTTTATCGGCAACCATCCACTTAGAAGGGGTGAAAACAGCCCTGAAAGTGAGGGGTCAAAACCATATGTTTTGAGATATCTCGGAAACCAGAGGTCGAAAAAATTTGAATTATTTTTTAAATTGTGTGTTTTTCAATGGGAAATGTAGTCGCACAAGAAAATGTTAACAAAAATTTTTTATTTAAACAATATATTAAAAATTTGATTTTTTTTTAAGTTTCTCTTATTTATTGTTAGTTCATTTTAATGTAAATTTGAGTGTGTAATCTTTGATCCAAAATTGGGGATATATGTTTCAGGATTTTCTTTTTGTTTGCCATTTAACAATAATTATGCATAATGAAAGATAGTCTTGCACCTGGCGTGCGTAGGAAGGAATTCTGGCGAAATATAACCATTTAGTATAAACGTGTATAGTATTTTAAGCAATACCACTGGATTATGTGTCGTTTATTGTTTTATTAGTAGCTAAAGAAGGTGGCGCAGGTAGCAGCGTGACGCGGTGCTAATTACCGCGGTGCACAGTGGGCAATTTGGATGAAATCGGATTCAAAATCAAACAACTTTCGATAGAAATGAGGTAGAGCGATGAAATTTTTTTTATATTAAAGTTGAAACTTTGTAGAATATGAGAAAAATAGGAAGACTATGGTACGATCGTTTCACCCTATTTTCCCTATTTCCCTAATTCCCTATTTTATAATAAAGAAAATCCTGAAACATGTATCACCTATTTTGGATCAAACATCACAAACCCAAGTTTACAATAAAGTGAACTGACAATAAGCAAGCAAAATTTTAAACAAAAAACTACATTTCCCATTGAAAAACACACAATTTAAAAGAAAATTCAAGTTTTTCCGACTTCTGGTTTCCGAGATATCTCAAAAAATATGGTTTTGAACCCTCACTTTCAGGGCTGTTTTCACCCCTTCAAAATGGATGGTTGCCGATAAAAAACAACAACACGTGTCAAATATTTTTCAAAGAAATATAAGCTCCCATAAGTTTCATCAAAATCGGATTTTCGCATCTGAATATGTTCCCTAGTCAGCTATTCCTAATAATTTTCTTTTAAATTGCACTTGAATATTGGAAAAATCATGTGAAAGGAGACAGTTTCACGTTCTTAATTTTTTCCTTGAATCTTGCCGGCCTTCTGTGTGTCGCGAAGGAGTATAAAAAATTGTTTTCGGATTTGCTACCTCTGGAATGTTACATTTTCGAGCGCCGATTTCGCGGTTTCGGCCACTACGCGGCGGTTCAACGATCGAGTCCGTGCCACGTGCCCGGTTAACGCAATCGTGGTGCGGCTTCGAATCAGCAACGGTGCCAATCGAAACAGGCGTCGCGTCGATGGAAACACAAGTATCTCGCACGTCCTGCGCAGAAACGTTTTCGCGTTATTTGCAAGTCGTCCTGCAATACAGCCGCACGTCGTATTGATCGATGGCAGAGATAATAATAGCGGGCTCGTGGCACGACGAGGCCGCGATTTGATAAGGAAATTCATTAACGCGTCCCACTTCGCTCGTGGAATCGGACTCCCCTCTCTTTTTCCTCGACCTGCCCCCTACCCCTCCCCTGGCCTCTCTTTTTCCATCAAGGACCGCGCGTCACTCTTCAAATTATACGTCCACGGCGTCCGAATAATTTCGACCGAGTCCCCTTTGTATCCGGCCGCAACACCAAAACGAATATCGCAATGAAGTTTCGTAAACGAACACGGACGAGATCTGGAAAACGCCCATGAAACATGAAACGTTTCGAAACTCCTATGCTTCGGTTTCGCTGAGCTGTTTTTCGTAGAAGAAATCGGACAACGATAACAGCCCTTGGATAATTTTTCGGCTGACGGTGTTCTGGTTTCTGCAAAATATGTATGCTCGACAAGTTTGAAAAACTGAATAAAAATAGTTATTCCGAGCAGTTACAGGGAATTATTTAAAAATATACCAGACACGAACGAACGATTTTAGATTCGAGGAAAGAAGAACGGGAAATTCGAAGGATTGGAAAACAGAGCTGATATTCCCGGAGAAAAATTTGTATTTCTCGAGTCTGGGATTGCTATTTTCCGGATCCGAGGTTTCCATTATTGCTTTCAAGAGCTCCATTTATCGGGCCGGTAAATGTGCGGCGTCTGTCCCCGAAATCCTCTATTTCCGAGGGTCTCGAGGCGAGTGCGGCAATCCCGATTTTGAAGACAGCGGTTGTAGCGCGCCGCGAAGAAGCCATTTTGACAGAAACGGTAGAAACGGGTGGGGTTCTCTACTTAGACGCCGCCGGAGTAGAAGGAAAAGATCGAGGCACATACACGGTGGTTACAAGCTGCCGGATCGAAAGCTTCGGTAAACCTACTTGTCCCTGGAACTGGGTCAGCATGACCACTCAAAATCTTTTATACGTATAATCTCTCGATGCGGAGAGGGGGCGGCAGTGGCGGCGGCGGCTTTCTCCGCGACTCTCTCGGCACAAAGGACCCACGTTCCTCGAAATACGTCGCACAGAGAGCTTTCCGCGGACGCGAGTCTACCGGGAAGAGAGAACCCGTAATCCCTGACGCGCTTGTTAGCGTACGGTCTACTTGGCATTATCTTGCCTAGCGAGCCTCCGATACCAGCGGACCGTAGAATAGGGCCACTCGAGTGTCACTAATAACCGAATGTTTATGCGATCAGCCATTTTATTGGAATAATGTTCCCCAAAAATAGAGACATTGTTACGAGCCAGGGCTGCGAGCAACGAGAGAGGCCGGCGAGGGGGTTGTTACCCCAGGAATATGGTTTCAATTTTGTTTTCGATTTAGAAATCTTTGTTAGTTTGAATTTAAGATTAGTAAGCCCCGAAACTTATATAATTTAATTGACACAATCCGAGCGGTAAGCTTGTATCGTGTGGGAACTTCAATTCTTAGATTAGGATATTAGGCAATAATTAAGGGTTGTAGATTACGCGAGTTGACAAACAAGATAAATATATTCGGAATTCAGATAATTACAAATGTAGTTGTTTGTGTCGCGAATGAATGTTGTAAGTGTACAATTGGAGAAATTGTTACCTACGATGCACGGTTTTGACGCACTTGCAATGCAAGGTCAAAGAGCGATTGTTGAATGCCAAATAGAATATACAGTGCGTGTAGAAAGTATTCGTACACCAATAAATTTGACACAAAAGTTCGTAAAACTGTTGTTTTCTAATTATTTTTTATAAACAATGAGTATTAACATATTCTAGGATATCTATAGAATAGATGCAGTGCAAAAAAAAATGATTTACTTGTATAACTTACAAAATTAACAGGAAAAAAACACAAAATCTGTCGAGGGATATGATAGGAATGGTGTTATATTCTATCATATAGCACAGCGTTAGTGAATAAAGGAACTTTAATATAAAATAAAAGTTGGAATTCTGAACTTAATATATACAACAGGTATGTCCTGCCCAAACCGATTCTAGTATCGAACTTATTACTTGTACCAGGTATGTCCTGCCCAAACCGATTCTTTTATCGAACTTATTACTTTCACCAGGTATGTCCTGCCCAAACCGATTCTGTGATCGAACTTATTACTTACACCAGGTATGTCCTGACCAAACCGATTCTTCTATCGAACTGATTCTTGGGTGGACGTGCAGCTAACGTCTTCCCCACTCTCGTCTCGTGTCGATCGTCATTTTTCCTTCGATCGTCATTTCGACGTATGACGCACACTCCATTAGCCTATTTTCAAGTTGTTACATTGTAACATCCAAAGCGACGCCACGACACTCCCGGATGTGAGTTTTACTTACAATGTGACTACATTATTTCAAAAGAATCGATAGAAATACACAAGCAATAACTATTCGTTCAGTTCTTAAGTTTCCAGAAATTGACGGAAAAACGCAATTTAAATTAATTTAACATTAGAAAATTATAGAAAAGGATTAATTAATACTTTGTAGGATATCCTTTTGAGTTTATAATTGCCGCAATCGTTTTCGGCATTGAATTAACTAAATTCGATGTTACGCGTGGCGGAATTTTATTCCACTCCTCTATGAGAGCATTTTTTAGGTCTTCTTTTGAGGAAACTTCATGTTTTCTAATTTGACGGTCCAGGTAATCCCACAAGTGTTCTATGGGGTTGATGTCGGGAG